>VXBT01009998.1:20464-59195 GCA_013400235.1 Oriolus oriolus | reverse complement strand
ACAAAAAGAAAACAAAAAGAGAATTTCTAAAACCCCAACAAGGGGTCTGAGCGAAACACTCTGATTTTACACCACAACAAATGCATTTGTACTTGGAGAAATAATTCATGCAGCTGTGGGTCAGCTCTCATGTTCCTCCTATTGTTGCTTAGATTAACTATGCAATCATTCAGAGTTTATAATAAATCTCAGTATAGACCCAGCTGATGAACATGGCAGATTAAGAGTATCCTCAGAAGAATGTCTTGTCAACTGACTTAGTGACAGATGTGTAGCTCTTTTTCCCTCTGTAATGCGACAGAAGTGTCCCTCTGCTGCTTCCTGCAAATCACTGTTCTTGATGGACTTCAAATCATAGCGTCATAGACTCATTAAGGTTGGAAAAGACATCTAAGATCATCAAATCCAGCCATGAACTTAGCACTATGGTTTCTTTAGTGCCATATCCACACTTTTTTTTAACATTTTATGGGATGGCGACCACTTTTCTGGGCAGTCTGTTCCAATGCTTTATAACTCTTTCTGTTAGGAAATTTTTCCTAATATCTAATCTAAACCTCCTCTGGAACAACTCGAGAACATTTTCTCTTATCTTGTCACTTGGTACTTGAGGAAAATGACCACCACCCACCTCATTACAACTTCAGGTAATTGTACAGAGTGATAAAGNNATTGTACAGAGTGATAAAGTCCTCCCTGAGTCTTCTTTTTTGAGGCTAAATAACCCCTGTTCCTTCAGCTGTTCCTTATAAGACTTGTGTTTCAGACCCTTCATCAGCTCCACCGCCTTTCTCTGCTCATGCTCCAGCACCTCAATGTCCTTTCTGAAGTGAGGGGTCCAAAACTGAACACAGCACTCCAGGTGCAGCCTCACCAGTGCCCAGTACAGGGGAATGATCACTGATTAATCCTGCTGGCTGCACTATTGCTGATACAAGCCAGGATTCTGTTGGCTTTCTAGGTCACTTAGGCACATTGCTGGCTCACATCAGCTGGCTGTCAACCACTACCACCAAGGCCCTTTCTGCTGGGCAGCTCTCAAGCCACTCCTCCTCCAGCCTGTAGTGCTGCAGGGGGTTGTTGTATTGACCCAAGGGCAAAACTTGACACCTTATTGAACCTCATGCTATTGTCCTCAGCCCACAGATCCAGTATGTCCAGACCCTTCTGCAGAGCCTTTGTACTCTCCAGCAGATCAGCACTCCCACCCAACTGGGTGCTGTCTGCACACTTACTGAGGATGCACTTGATCCCCTTGTCCAGGTTGTTGCTGAAGATACTAAACAGGATTGGCCCCAATACTGAGCCCTGGGGAACCCCACTTGCCCAGTGAGTTTAGCTCCATTCATCAGCACTCTCCAGGCCCAGCCTCTTGTATCCAAAGTGTACCCACTCACGGCATGGACAGCCAGTTTCTCCAGGAGAATGCTGTTGAAAATGGTGTTGAAATGCTGTTGAAATCATGATCCACTGGTTATCCTGTACTTTTTGCCTGATGGCACTCAAGAGGTTCTGCCCCATAATCTTTCCTGTGCTCAGGTCGAAGTAGCACTGTAGTGCTGAAGGCCTGCAATTCCCTGAATCACCCTTCCAACCATTCTTGTAGATGGGTGTCAGATTTGACAACTTCCAGTCTCCTGGGACCTCCCCGGTTGACCAGGTCTTCAGATAAATGACTCAAAGTGGCTTGGTGAGCTTTTCTGCCAGTACTTTTGGGTGAATCCCATAAAGTTCTGTGGTCTAAGTGGCATAGCAGGTCACTCACCATTCTCTCATGGATTATGGGGGCTTCATTCTGCTCCTAGTCTCTGTCTATCAGCTCAGGGGCTGGGTACGTTGGTGACAACTGGTCTTACTATTAAAGACTGAGGCAAAGAAGGTATTGAGTACATCAGCCTTTTCCTAATTCTTTGTCATTATGTTTTCCCTGATATCCAATAAAAGATAAAGATTCTCTGTAGCCTTCCTTTTGTTGCTTTTCTAGCCCCATAAGTGGACAGTGAGATGGACTGAAAGCTGACTGCCAGATTCAACGTGTTGGTGATTAATGGCAGTGTAAACCACCTCTGCTGTTCTCCATCATCCACTGAGTTGGTCAACTCAGCATAGAAGCTTGTAAGGTCAGTTAAGGGGGATTCCTCCTTTCCAAGTCCCAGCTGACCATTCCCAATAACATCGTTGTCCTTTGTGTATTTCAGGAGTGCCCTCTGAAAAACACTGACCAGCTCATCCAGGACTTGGGGATGCAGCCCATCAAGTCTTGTGAACATAAGAATATGCTGCTTCTTTAAATGTTCTCTAACCTGCTCCCCCTCTTAAAGTAAGTCGTCCTTGTTCCAGACTTCCCTTCTCACACTAGGAACCTTGGATTCCCACTAATTGGTCTTACCAGGAGAGACTGAGGCAAAGAAGCAGCAGAGACTTCTTTCATGTCTTTTGCCACCAGGAAAATTCAAATTGCTCTTTTGCCATAGATAATTGTTGCACGTGGACACGAAAGAACACACAGACACTCGCTCTGAAAGAGAGAAAGCTCAAAGCTGGAAGCTCAAAAGCCTCCTGGCCGAGAGAGCTCCTTTATTTTATAGACTCTTAGAAAACCTCACTGATTGGAAAATGAAATTACCACCCTTCAAATACATACGTCAAAGGAGAGATCTATCAAATGTCTCCGCCTTAGGAGAAGGAATGAAAACATCTTGGCAGTTAAGCATAACATGGCTTATGTTTACAGAACAAAGTGTGAGAATTTTTAACTACAGAATTAAAAACATTGAAGAACTGTGAACAGCAAGGCAACAGATAATCAGCTAATATTTTTAATAGGAGCACCTCTGGAAAGCATGAGATGAAAAAAATACATAGGAAGGAGGAAGAGTATCAGTTAAAAGACTAATCAAACAACCCTGTTGCAACCAAATGGAGATTTTGTCCTCTTTAAAACAGAGGAGTAATAATTGTAATAACTGTTTTAAATGAACTTGCCTATGGATTTCCACTCTAAACCCTTTATTAAATATTTCCTTCTGTTATTTGCTTTTTCCCTTTCACTGTGTTTTAGAAGCCTAAGTATTTTCAGAGTAATTCTGAGCATAAATGGGGAAAAACAATAAGATCTATGCAATATAAAAAACTGACCTATTTTTGAACACTCCTCTGAAGGTTGCTGACTCTTGCAATAAGAATGAAACTTTTTCAAAAAATCCTATAGTGGAAGTAATTTGTTTTGGTTTGAATGAGTTATGACCATTTAAATCACGTACTGAATTGTGAATGTCTCCCACCATAGGCTGAGTGCACCAGCAGAAAGTGCTGCAGCAGTCACACATGTATGAATTATACATGGAAAAATTTGCCTGTTTTAGCAGTATCAGGAAAGGAGCCTGTGAAATCAGTTCATGGTTTTGCAGGGAGGCAGCAGGAGCAGGTGGTGCTCCCTGGGAGGGCAGGGAGGTGCGGACCTGAGCAAGGCCAGCAGGAGAGACCTGGAGGTGGTGGCCAGGTCCAGACAGGAACCCAGGCCATAATGCAGTACCGTAGTCATGGTGTGAGGTGAGGCCAGAGAATGTAATGTCATGGCTATGACCCGGTCAGAGAGGGCTGGGCCAGAGCAACAGTGATAGATGAGAGGTCAGTGTCTAGGTGGAGTTCAGGCTCAGGCTAAGTGGTGCAATGGGGACACGGTGCCAGAACAGCAGCCTGCATGTTGGACCTGGCCCACCAGGGCCCGAGGCTGGGCAGAGCTGGGCTGTGGGGAGCTGGAGATCAGCCCCGGGCAGAGCTGGGCTGTGGGGAGCTGGAGATCAGCCCCGGGCAGAGCTGGGCTGTGGGGAGCTGGAGATCAACCCCGGGCAGAGCTGGGCTGTGGGGAGCTGGAGATCAGCCCCGGGCAGAGCTGGGCTGTGGGGAGCTGGAGATCAGCCCTGCAGCGGTAGCACTGAGACCAGGGGCTGACATAACCGGGAGCGGGTGCTGAGGTGGGGTTCTCTGCTAGGGGCAGGGGGTGCCACAGGAAGGCTGGCAGGGCTGGTGAAGCCTGCTGGTGCTTTCTGGGCCCCAACAGTATCTTCCTTTTCTGTATTTCTCTAAAACTTTTGATGAGTAATATTGATTAGCATCTTCATTAGTAACTTGGATGATGGGGCAAAGTGCACCCTGAACAAATTCACAGACAAGAAGAAATTGGCATGATGTCTGACACACTGCTGTTCTCTGTGGGCTGGAAAAGGCATTAGACAGAAGTCTGATGCAGTTCAACAACATCCTTTTCCTGGAGAGGAATATTCCTGAGGACCAGAAACATTTTTACTGAGCTTTGGCCCTCATAGCGCCTGGCACTTGCTAAATGAAATTTCAGTAGACAGCTACATTTTGAATAAAGTCCTAAAGTACACCTCTGAGGCCCCCAGAAATCTCTAAACATTGCTCTTGCTCTTGTCCTTAGTCACAAGCTGAACAAGGGGAGGTTTACATTGGATGTTAGGAGGAATTTTTCACCGAAAGGGTGGTTAAACTTTGGAATGGGCTGCCCAGGGAGGTGGTGTTTAAGAAAAGACTGGATGTGGCACTCAGTGTTCTAGTTGACAAAGTAGTGTTAGGTCATAGGGTGGACTTGATATCTCAGAGGATTTTTCCAACACAATTAATTCTGTGAAATAATTTTAACTTTCAGTCAAAAAAGAAAAAGATCGTTTCCCCCCAAGTAACTCAGTAATGAACTGTGCTGTCAGTCAAAGCCTGTCCAGGTGCCTTGTCAAGTTTTATTACTGATTGGAATCACAGAAGCAATTCAATCAGTTCCACAGCAATAAATTATTATGAAATAGAGACTTTTAAAGATGTTTAGGTGCTCGGAGACATAACAACCTCCAAATACCTTCAAAAATATCGTTTTTGTCTTACCAACAGCACTTCTCTTTGGATAAATTGCTGCTAATACATAGTGCAGTGTGAGCGAAATCCCAGTTGCAATGTCTGACATCTGATTGCAATAGATTGTTTGCTGTAATTAAGAACAGGATTTGTTTACAGCACAGTGAAAAAATCAGAGTGCGATCCATAAGTTTAAGTTTATTAGCCGTTCTCTGGGTATTGCAGCAATTTAGATTTTTAATGGAATTCCAGTTTTAGAAACTCTTGTGAAGTATGTTTTTTCCACTTCACACGAGGTACCTTTTACTTGTTTCATATTAGTAAATAGCTGAGATTCATTCTTGGCATAAGAAAGTAACCAGCAAGAGCCTGTGTTTTCATCTGAATTATTCAGATTGTTAAAAGAGTATTAGTTTTCTTCTTTAGGCTACCACTGCATTTGACAAATCAGGGACCATCAAAACCGATGTTGCAATAAGCAACATCTGAATATTTCCATTCAAAGGATTATTTTTAAATTACCTGATATTTATATTAGATAAATGTGTGAATGTATAATATATATTGGGTGTTTCATTGAGTAATTTCTAGAACTACAGGAAAAATTTACTATGGCCAGATTGACAGTCGAAGCACATGTGACCTGCTGGAAGCATGACATATTATATTGTGTCCAAAACCAACAGATGGAGATAGGAAGAGTACAGCTATTATTTAGGGCCCAAAAAGTTTTGGCTTCATAATTTGTTTGAGAAAGTTAGGCTGTGGGCTAACTAGCAAGGACAGCCTGTATAAAAGTGATATTTTAAAGAGATGGTAGCAACATCTGAGCAGATCTAAAATATAGTCCTGTAACAGCTGATGCAATCCACACAGCACCATGCACGCTGAACTGTCTGCCTAAAATCAGAAGACAAATGGACAAGCCATTTGTTTGAAGTTGTGACTTTGTTTCCAGTGATACAAATGTTTTGCTCAACCTTAATCAAACACACTGTATTGAAGAGAATCTTGTAAGAAATACTAGAGAGCTCCTAAAGCGTATGAGTTAGTGATAGGTCAGTTGCTTTCCTCTGTATAACCATACTCCCTCTCAGATATTTCCCTGTGTATTGAGCTGAACTGAAGCGGTGTTACTGGATTCACAAATTAGTCCAGATGGCATTTGTTCTAAAATTCAGAAAGCTGAAAGTCTTTCCTCCTTTTACTCTTGCATTTTTACAGACGTCTGCAGAGAATTGCCAATCCCTCACAGGCACAATACCAAAAGCAGGGACAGAGTACTGTATGTAGTTTAATGCTCTGTGCAATTTAAAAGATTTAAACATTCAGACTTATTTTTAAGCCTTTTAAATCGTAACACTTCATATCACAGCTTATAGTTCCTTTAATTTCTTCTTTTGTATCTACAGTGTTTCTGAAAACTGAGCCAAGTAAAGCATGATTGACTATTAGTTTATGTTGTTTGCAACCACCAATACCTGCATAAGAATTTTCAGCATCAACTTACAGGTATCAAGTGGAAATGTTTCCTTTTCTACGTAATTTTAAAATCAAATTATATGTATTTATGTTAGATAAACATAAAAATGTACAATATCAGTGAAGGTTTCAGTCTGATTCATGGCCTTGACCACCAGACTTTATAAATCACTGGAAAATAAGTTTGTAAAAACTCATCTATTGCATCCTTGGCAAAATGATCTGCAATAAGATATGGAGGAATAAATAGATTTTAGAAGAAAATTCCTTAAAACAAGTGTTAAAATTGTGATCAGCTGTCCAGCTGGAAAAGTAAGGAAGCCAAACTGAACCAGATAGAAATACCTTGTGAAAGCAAAAGTGCAAAAACTCATGAGAAAACAACCCCTACCTGAATATCATCAATGAAGATTCAAAATTTTTCAGGAATGGATGCTTCCAGGTTTTTTTTAACTAAGGGAATTCTGTAATAAAGGAATCAGAAATGATGTGGCAGTCTATTTCTAAGCAGTGCTCATTATCAAATTTTTGTGTGGCAAGAGCTGTAGAATGAGTTTTTAATAGAAGGCCAGCTTAGCAAAGGCCTATTCTACTTATGCCATTTTGCATACTCCCACCATAAACAAAATCAACCATAAATCAAGCCAGAGAGTTCAGAAAATAGGAGTCAGGTTATGATAATGCTGGTGTTCATCAGAGACGTTAAAGGATTAGGTACGGGTCTTTCTGACACTATGTCAGAAAGAACGGGCATTGGAGTTGTAAAGCACAGATAGATCTACAAAAAATCAGTCAGTTTTTAGATTTCAGTGATACCACCTGCATGTGTGATTATTTAAGTTAAAAACCTCCACACTGTAGACATGATTCTCTGGGTAAGTAGAGCAATTCAGATAGCTAGTGACAGTGGGAGGTACTCCTTTAGCAGGACCTCTCAATGAAGGCCATTTTGGGTGGTCCATGGTACTCGCCGCTGCCAGTGTCTACAGATGCTGCATTTTGGATGTTGGAAGTTAGACCCCTGCTTATCTCTTATGGACTGATTTTCCATTAGCTTGTCTTATGCACGCTTCTATCAGGTGATACCTCATAGAAAACTTCATTCAAAATCCAGAACTTACTTAGGGACTGTGTACTGTTTTAAGCTGATTTCCTTCTAGTTTCAATGGCTGAACCTTAGTTATTGTATAAGTTGGTGGGTGTCACCTTATCTGCTTTCATGATTTTGTAAACCTTGATCATATACTAGGCTATGCTTTGCCTAAATAAAGAATTAAAATATTTTCAGTAACAACTCACCAGGCATTTTTTTCATCCTGAGGTTATTTTAGTTTTTTATTTCTGTACATTTCTACATGCACTCTGTCCTTCTTCAGATGCAGAAATCGGAACTGCATAGAGTACTTAAAATGTTGGTGCAGCAAGATCTTTAATAGAGCAAAATGATGTTCTCTGTCTTGTTCTCCATACCCTTCCCAGACATGCACAATATTTTCTGGGCTTTTTTTTCGTCTGCTGCTGAATGTGAAGCCATGTATTTCAGATACGTCAACACATAGGGACATGACAATTAATATGCGGTGTACATTTAATTCAGGTAGGTTATTAAGAAACCATTGTTAAAGCAATGCTGCACAGGTTTTGGAACTGACAGGTTTCTAGATTTGGGATCACTTGTCAATGGCTTTAAACTGGAGTATTGGAAAGTATTACACTATAATTATCTCCTGACTATAACTCTTACATTGTACCAGTTTTTCAAATCAGTGACCTTCAGCCTAGCTGGATATTTTCCTACTGAATATATCTCTAAAAGTGTTCACAGATTATAATAGTCTACAAAAAAAGTCATATAATACAGATGTATATTTAAACTAGATATTATGTCCTTACAATTTTTCACTTAATTCAGTAATTTCACCTGGGATAGAGTCATACTAAGTGTTTCTCAACAGAGGGCTCAACTATGGTGGCATAATTTTAGTGGTAGTTTGTGACTGCTGGAAAAGCTGTCAGCAGTGAAGCCTTCTAACTTTCCCAGCATTTCTGTGAGATTTCTCTCTTTCTCTCTTTTCCCAAGCAAAACTATTATAAACAATTCTGAGAGTTTTTGTAAATTAATTAAGTTTTGTGCAGCTGCAGTTTGTTATCATTCTTGCTTAGAAAAATATTTTAAAATAGGTGTTGGCAGAAGTAACCAATGAATTTGGTAGGTGGCTGACCAGAGGTCCAATAGCCTCTTGACATTTCTGTAAACTTCAAACGAGTTAAAAGATATAAGCCGCTTTGTAAAATAATAAAAAACTCCGCTTCACTTTACTCTCTCGGACGCTGGACTCTGTGTCGTCCTTTTGGAACTCTTGCGACAGTAGTTATTACTTGGTATGCTATATGATACCTATATGTTTTATCTCCTCTGAAAGGGAGCATCATTGATAATATTATCAGTGTTGTACAAATAATACACAATAGTAGCCTAATTATCTTGCTTATTTTCATCTACTAGCTAATTTAAAATTCTTGCTGATATCTATGTCAGGTTTCGCATCTGCACTTGGAAACTTCTTCAGTTTAGCTCCCTGTGGGTTTTTTTTTTCACCCACCTGGTCTCAATTTTTATTAAGACTGTTTCTCTTTGGTAAATTTCAAAACTATTTTTAATTTTAATCCAAAATTATTTGTGGCCTTCCTTGTCCTTTATTAACTTACAGTACTCTGCCATCTACTAATTCATCTTCAGTATTTATCACTGTTCCTCTACCTGTGCAGCATCAGAAGAAAATTCAATGGTTCTTCAGCCAATTCCTGTAATTTTTCTCTCCATATCTGATCTAATCTATAAGCCTGAACTCAGTGAATATCTCTATGACAACAACTTGCAGATCAGCTTCTCTCCTTGTCTAATCAAAACTCTCTTTTTTTTTCTCTCTCCCTTTCTCTATTTCTTGATTGGCATTGATGGTACTACCATCCAGCTTATCACTCAAATGTATGATGTGGTTATGACATTCTTCTTCAATTTCTAGATTTTCAAATCTGGAATGTGCTCAAAAACCTGATGCTTTTGTGAGTATAATAACTTAAGATGTGGGTGTTAGGGATATTTCTTTCCCAAGTAGCCATATGGCTAAAACTCTCCTCCAGTCTTCTATCATATTATGTCTCGGTTTTTGCAGCATCCTTTTCTGTGGCTTTGCTTATATGAGTCAGAATTCTGCTACAAGAAGTAATTTCTTATCTTTTTATCTTCACCCTGTAGTCTATGCTTATTTCACTAGCATTATCTGCTTCTTTTAATTTTTCAGCACCAAAACCTGTAATTCCCATTTTCCCTTTCTATTTTTTCATCAGCTATCATTTTCATGGACTCTCACTTTCACTTTACTCATAATATCAGTTCTTATCATTCCCTCTTTCTAGCATACCTCTACTTTTTCCTGGGATCAAACACATCCTTTGGAAACATGCTTAGTGCAAAAAGTAATTCAATTGACCCCTCCAAGCACCACTTTGTGGTGAACACCATAAAATTGCCAGACAGTAAATGAAATTTCTACATCACTACCACAGTACAAACAACATTTTCATCAACAGCATCCTTTGAAAGAATATTGTGAAGATTGGTTTTGTAAGAATGAGCATTTTCTTCTTCTATTAAATAAATATATTAATTTTCATTTCTAATAATTGCCTGTTTTGAGAGAAAAGAGTTTTTTTGCCTTTAGGTGACTGTTATTCATGTAAATGAGCCACTCCTGTTTCACTAGTCACATTAAGTCCCACTTCAAATTAATAGCTTACACTGATACAGCTGAGGAAAAAATCCAAGTGTTCAGGAAAACCTGAATATTTATGAATTCAAAACTGCAGCCCCTGTAATATGGTGCCATGTTTGGCTTCCCCTCCATTATCCTGTTCCAAAAACGTGATACTACTGATACTTCTGTCTTGATTTTGAAGAATTTGCAAAGGGAAAAACGTATTTAACTACACTACTCAGGCCCTATTTTGTAGCACAAAGAATCTAACTATGTTTGTAGAACCATGCAGTTAAAAATATGTGTGCAGCAAGTTAAGAGCTCTAAAAAGAGAACCATGCAGCCTGGAGGCAAGTGTCTGAAAACGTGATGGTACAAAATAAAATAGCCTTGCTCTGTGAGGTAGTTTCCAGTCATTTGTACCTCACTCAGCCTACAGCAAGACCACAGAAAAAGTCATGTACTTTGTTCCATGTTTCAGGAAATTTTTTACCTCATGATTTAGAAATATAAGAAGATGCTTATATTACTTCACACTAAGATTATAGTCTGTCATGTATACTTGTGTGCAGTGTTGGGGCAAGGGGGATGGTTTCCATTCTCAGTTGAAGCTGAGAATGATTAAGAAAGGGCCTAATTTCTTCTTCCTAGTGTATGCAAAACTTCTAAATGAAAAACTTCCTATCTGCTATCTTTATTTTTGACAGTTTAATTTATCTCTCATTTATTCAGCAAACAAAGAATGTTGAGCTATGTTCAATTCTGACCCTGCAGGGCTGGGTACCTGCTGGCCACCAGAGGCTCATGTCTCCTCTGGAAAGTGGGATAACAACATTCCTACCTTGCAAGGTGTTTCTAATCTGCTGAATAATCATGTCTGAGATTTTCATTTGTAGAGAATACAGAATGCTTGTAGTGTACCAGCAAGCCGATCAGAAACCTTCCCTTTCCCTTGAAAATTCACTTTGAGTATCCTTGTACAGTACATTCCTTTGTTATCTTCCATCAATACAGAAATTCAGTATGTGTCATCCTGAAAATAAGCAAATTATTAAAATGGTTTTTTGTTTGTTTTATGGTAGGTTTTATCTAGGGGTTCATTATTGTTTGCATTACAGCACTCCAATATGACCCAGTTCTGGGGATCTGAAGTAAGGTTTCTGGGTTTGTTTCAAGATGAGCCTTTTGTCCGGCACACAAGCAATTTGAAAGTTTCAGAGTTGTGACTCTCCCAGCCTAAAGAAGCAATCTTTGAGAATATTTCCAAAGACTGGAAAAGTATTTCAGCTCCCAGATACCCTTTCTAGAAGGTAGTGTAACCTTAAGGAGTCTAGAAATCTAATGTCAGCGGTACACAAGAATCTGCAAAATAGCTTTGAATTAAGGTTTAAGAGTCTTAACAGGAAAAGAGACAACCTACTCAGTCTTATGCAATTATCCTGTCAATTGCTAAGTTTTGCTCTAATGTTAATATGCTCTGAAATGGAAGCTGTGAGGTGCTGCATCTAGCCTTGAGTTTTCTGATCAGTTGCATTTGCTCATGTCTAGCTATGGTAGTTCAACACTGCACATTCAAGCACTGGTTGTTTTTACTAAATCTTGGCATGAAACCCACTGGATGAATCCTTAGATGGACCTACTCTAACTTTAGTACCTGATGGATTATTATAGCTATAAGACCTACCTTTATCTGGAATTTATTTATTTCGCCCCGATATAATATATGTACAGAGTTTAGAGTTACAGGTTAGAGATTATATAAGCATACTTATCTACCCTTCTTGAAGACAGAGGAGAAAAGAGAGAAATGTCCTAATATGTTCATATTTCTTCTGATGATAGTTTGAACTCTTGAAATGTTTTCACAGTTTTCTAAGGCCCAAATCTTCTAGTTCTCCAAAGAGTTTTGAGAATACAAGTTCATTACTAGAACAAATAGTTTTCTGGGTGATTCAAAGAGTAATGCACAATTCCCTTACAGCTATTCAAGCCTGGCCTTTGAAGTGCACAATACTGGTTCTCATGGGTTTTGTTTTATATCTTCTTTGTCTCCCAGATATCTAGCATGGGATAAGGCTAACATGACTGTTGTGAGTTGTTATACAGATTGTGTGGGTCTCCTGAAGTGCCTAGTTAGTGCTCTGACTCTTTAAACAGCAGAGTGATCCAGCACACTGAATAGAGAACAGAGGACAGCAAACCTCATGAAAGGTTAAATATTTAAAGGAAAATGTTTCCAGTTCACTGATTTGATTCCCTATTAAGGCAATCTTATGTTCTTTTGAGAAAATACAATTTTAAAATAATTCTTCATGCACACAGAAACATCCCTTTACTAATCTGAACGCCTGATTAATATTTGTATACTATTATTCTCTGTTAACTGTCACATTTACATAACTGTCCTGAAAAAAATATGAAAGTTGATTCTTTGTCTTTACCTTGTGATTTCTTGTTTTCATCAGGGAAAAAGATGTATATACAGCTTTTAAAAACAAGAAGTTGTTATCTTCTTTTTCATTCTCATACAGATATTAAGTTGTTCATGACAGCATGGTAATTTACCTCAGGGTGAAATCTTAAAAGCTTGCTTGATAGTAACAAATGGAAGTAATGCTTGAGTAAAAATGGGAAGGTTAATTTTTTTTATTCTTATTATTTGTTTAGTTTAATCTGTCTTGTCTAAACCCTGCTGCTGGTTTACATATTGACATATCCCTCTAAGTTTTGTCCCCCAACAACAGGAGGCCTAGATAGCACAGCTTCACTGTCACTGAGCCAAAACCAGAGGACTTTCATCTAGGTTGCAAACAGCAGATGTTCATGCATCAGATGTGGAGAATTTTGTCTCTCTTCATAATGACATGTTTTATTGCTGTAATTTTGGAGGGTAGAAATCTGGCCAACTATGTGGATGAGTTGGAGCGGACTAAAGAACATTTTTGCAGATTAGGGATTATGGTAATTTCTGACAGCTCTCTTAATGAAAAAGTAGAGGTTATTTAGAACCAAACGGGTTGCTGAGCTATTCAATCCTGACTAGTTTAATGAGACAGGGAGATGATTTTCGATAAAGAGGAAACTGCCCCTAACTAAAAGCTTTTCTTCAATCCCTCAGCTTTTTTTTTTTGCCACGTGAATCATCCTCCAAGGAATAGTGTTTTACAAGTGTTTTAATCAATGACAAAGAGATTTCTTTTTCAAGCAGATGACATTTTTTCCCTGAATATGTGCCAGAGCTATCTGAAAGAGAATGCTTCAAAGGTGTTCCAACCAGTTGTTGATAACTAGGTATAAAAAAGCTTGTTCTTATTCCATGATAATGCATTATTCCACAGGAGCAGAATCCATTCACCTTACAGGAGCAGAGTCCACATGTTGCAAGTATAGCAGCTTCACGAATAAAGATGTTAATCTGATGCTATAATGAATCTGAGGCTTCTGTACTATTCTCAAAACACCTGCAGATACCATTTTAAAGCATGTACAGGAATATGTGTATTTCTTCCAAGATTTTTTTCTCTCTGCATATTTAGGATCCTATAGTTTTGTGATGATTGTCACTCTCCAACTCTACCCCTTGGCTTGTCTCTTTCCATGTTAGGGTGGTTGTTAACCTGCTTTCTCAAATGGTGTCTGTTTGCCTTTCTTTCTTTCCTTTTTTAAATCAGAGACCAGAATATAATCCATTTAATTTTCACAGCTGGCATCTTTGATTTACTATTTAACAGAAAGGAAGGAAGGACTGAAGGCTCTGAATCACAGAATCATAGAGCAGTAGAATTATCTGGGTTGGAAGGGACCTTAAAGACCATCTAGTTCCAGCTACTAGAGGAGCACAGAACTATTGCTGGAATTCCAATTCCTTCTCATTTTTAATCTGAATAATTTCATTCAGAAACAGGGATAAAATTTTGCTTCAGAAACATATCCAAATAGCTGTTCAGGACACTCAAAATAAGCATACATATTTAATGTGTTTACATTATTTTCCGAATACGCATGACAAGTACTTCTTGCTTATCATGGAAAATTTAATGCATAATTATTTAGTTTTGTGACACTACAGATCCAAACCAAAAAAACTGACATTATTGCACCTGTTATTTCAAACAAAGGAAATCAAATATACACAGTAAAATTTCTGTCACTGTGCAATCAGAACAGCAGCAACTACTAATTAAAGATACATCTTTATTAATACAATAATTGAGCTTTTGTCACGTAAATGCATCTATATCACACAGAACTGTAGTATATCATCATGTAAATTTATATTTCCATCACAGTTTCTTCTTTCAGAATATGATTTAAGAGTATCTCAGAGTTGTCATCTGACAGGGGCTGATTTTTGTGTCCTACTGTTAGTGATGTTTTCATGTAGGGAGGGTGTACTCAGAGTGTTTTTGTCCAAGACTCATGTTTATGTCTGTGGTTTTCTACTTTTGAGCTTTGGAAAGTGGCTGTGGAAAAGCATCTAAATGTCTTTGCTCCTCTTTCTTAGCAAATGCTGTGAAATTATTCTACCTGTGTTCACCTTCCCAAAACACCAATGCAGTTGTTCCAGCTTTTTGTACAAGTCTACACTGATGTTTTACAGTGAATGTGCCTGCTCCATGGAATGACTGAAACTATTTGCTGATATTGTAGCAATAAACTAAACTGGAAGATTTAAATTTTCCAAACCCTCTGTGTAATATTGGCATAGCAACCTGGGACCAGTGGCCTTTCAGTGAAAGTAAAATTCACTGAAACAAAGTAGGAAACATTCAAGATGCTGTGATGATACTTTCTTGATATGGTTCTAATTGACTGGAATTTTAAAATACCCCAACAATGATGACTTGAATTTTGATTCAAAATAAGAGTTGTTACTTCTATTAAATGAATGTCAAAATGAGTAATGCGTGAACCATAGCACCCAAAAAGCCCCCCAGTAAATTAATTTCAGTCTAATAAATGCTTTCACAACACATCTCCATAAAATTGCAGCGAGATAAGAATAACATAGGAGTAATAGGATTTCTTGCATAGGTTTTGTTTTTAAGTAATAAGATACTGAATCTATGACAAGTCCCATCAGGAAACTAAACCCATGATTATTTTGATCCATACAGTATAGCATCTTCTGCTTTGAGGGTTTACGTCTCAGAACCTGACACAGGTAGAGCAGGTATCAAAAGGGTACCACTAAACTAAAAGGTAAGACGTTTTTCTGAATTCATTTGCATGGCGCTAGTGAAGAGACACTGGTAATTAGCTGCTTCGGAGAGTCAGAGACCACTGCTAGCTCCACTGCCAGGACTTGCAGCAAGCACATGAAGCACATGTGCTTTGGTTTCCTGAATATTTTCCTACTTCAATTTCTTTAATTAACATTTAACTGTAGATACATGTGGCCAGACTACAGCGTAAGAAAGATAGTGTGAAAAAAAGGACATGTTTCAAAAACTGGGATGATAGTGAATCTATTCAAGTTCTTAACACTGCGGATGACTGAAAAGTGTTTGAAGTCTTACTGCTGAATCCTTTAATATCTGTGAGGTCACCATCAGAACACTGGAAAACGCAGAAATAATTCTGTAGATGTTATAGTAGAAATTCATTCCTTTGAAACTTAAACAGGAAATGGGGAAACAGAGGCCAATGTGGTTAGAGGATATAAAAGTTAGTATAAGTAATAAGCACAAAGTTTTTAAGTAACAGAAACAATCTGGAAACAGAAAGCACTGGGAGTCGTAAAAATGTTAAAAAACCAAAAGGAAGGAGTGAGTGTAGAGTTACAGGGTATATTTCAACCACCTATAAAGATCTCTTTAAAGTATACTTACAGTGAGCAGCAGGAAAGTAAAATAGACAGAGAAACAGGAAAATTAACAAGTAAAATAGCTACAAAAATTCCACCAGAAGAGACAAAGAAATGACATATTTCATAATGCCATTTTGTTTCACAAGTGAGAAGATAAAACAAGTAGACATGCAAAACATGTATCTAAAATTAGGATTGTTTGATCATAGAATAGAATACCCGGAGTTGAAAGGGACCCGCAAGGATCATGGAAGTCCAACTACTGGTCTTATGCAGGGCAGTCACAACAGGCACACCACGTGCCTGAGAGCGTTGTCCAAATGCTTCTTGAGCTCTGGCAGGCTTGGTGCTGTGACCACTTCCCCGGGGAGCCTGTTCCAGTGCCCAAACACCCTCTGGGTGAAGAACCTTCTACTAATATCCAACCTAAACCTCCCCAGACACAAGTCCAGGTCATTCCCATGGGTCCTGTCACTGTCACCACAGAGAAGAGATCAGTGTCTGCCCCTCCTCTTCACCTCAGTCTCCTCCAGACTCAACAGACCAAGTGACCTCAGTCACCCCTTGCATGGCTTCCCCTCCCCTTCACCATCCTCACTGCCCTCCTTTGGACACACCTCTAATAACTCAATGTCTATTTTGTATTGTGACACCCAAAACTGCCCCTAGCACTTGAGGTGACCCTAAATGAGTTTTGGGTTAGGAAAGAAGGAAGATGGTTTTCATGTCATATGTAATTCTGTGCAGAGCACCAAGAGTTTCATATAGTTTCACATAGGTTCCAAATAGTTTCATGGACTGAATCATATTTTACTGAAGATATTATTTTTTGGACTAACTATCACAGAATCACAAAATATTCTGAGTTGGAAGGGACCCCCCAGGGATCACAAAGTCCAGCTTTAGGTGAATGGCTTGTACAGGGATCAAACCTGTGACCTTGACATGGTCTTATTTTAATAACGGATTTGCTGAAGAAATGAAATACAAAAAAAAAATCAGTAAAGTGATCAGATGGATAGAGTCTATACCTTCTTAAACCACTCAAAGATATCACTTCAGGTGATGATCATTTGATATGAAGAGCAGAAGAAATACCTCTTTTTGCTTCTCACAGTTATTTAAAAGACTTTTGTACTGGGAAAAGAAGGCACAGATACTTCTTAAAATACTTCAAACCGTTTCTTTCTTTGTTGTATTCCTGTGCTTGATCCTAAGGCTTAGCCAAAGTTGGTTTACATACATTTTGAAAAGCCTAACAATGCAGTTGTGTTCTGTTGCAAAAATATATGTCATGTTCACTGAGTGGCCTAGAAACATGGGCTCCCAGGACACAGATGAAGGTTACAGGGCAGGAAACAGCAGTGCAGGGCTGTGCCCTGGACCAGAATTCTGCACTGTGCACTCCTTTAGCAACGTGGAAGGGACGTTGACAACATGTGGGCACTCACATGATCTAATGTGTGGATACTGTAAATCTCTCAACTGTTTTTGTGCAGGATCCATAGGACATGAGGCTTATTCAAAATCTGACTGGAAATGTTTGAAAGGAGATCCGGCCCCGAGTCCTGTTCCAGTTGCAGTGGCCTGTACTGTAAGGTAGGGCAAAGCAGGTGCCTGGAGCGTACATTTGCAGCATGTAGACTTCTGCGAGGTTAAACATGATGCAGGGAAGGGTGGAACAGATCTTATTAGATCACAACTGTTCTGATATCTGCTTAATATAATAGTTGACAATAAAGTGTATTCCTCTGACTTCTGCTAGGGATTAAATGAAACAAGTTAGTTCCTTCTAATATATACTAAAGTAAGAAAACCACTGTAATTCTATTGTTGACTGACACAAGTACAGATGACTTTTTTTTATCTCTGATGCCCTGGTTTCCTGTGTTCAGATCTCTTGGGTTTGGGATAAATACCTACTGTGCTATTGCAAATACAGCACTTGCATAGAAACACTTAAGGCAGAATATATCCAGAATAATTTAGAAAAATGGATTCAATCCAAGCAATTTTTCTGTGTACTGAGAGATGGATCTCATGTCTTGGAGTGCAGGAACTTTGATAATGCCATGACATGTTTTCATTCACAGGACATAGCACAGTGTGTTCCCAGGCCTGGGTCATATCTTTTTGGTTGAACCGGAGCTACTTGTCACTAACAGCTGAGATATCATCTCATTGCTTTGCTTTGAATATCTTCTCTGCCATGTGAAGTAAAATTCCACATTTTACCTGACGGAAACTAACATATATCATCATCTATTTTTCGTTATCCGCCTTCTCTCATGGGTGATTTGACTATCCCAAAAATCATATATTTTAGGGCAAGTTAGGGGAATCCTTTATCTTAAATGGTCAATTACTAACCACTTGGCAGTGGCTTCATATAATTTTAGGGAAATAGTCATAGCATACTTGGTTTTTTCCCTCAAAATGGGGTCCAGTGTTGTTTCTGTCAAAAACACTATTTTCAATCACGACAGTAATTTTCACTAGGAAAAAAAAAAATCATTTGTGGGAGATCATCTGATGTTTTCTGGAAGGCAGTACCAGACGCTTTCTCTAGGGTATTGCAGTTTACATAAAAGCTTTATCAGCCTCTTGGTTGGGATAACATTTTCACCCTCCAGCAGTTTGTTAAGTTTTGTCCAATCCATCAAACAAACATTTGTATTCTGTGTGGTGCTGCTTTCAAGATCCCAGTCATATAACTGAAATATGTCACTAAGTGATGCAAGCAGGTGCTGGATCTGATTCATAACTGTGCTAAATCTTTTTTTGAACATTTCAGAGTTGTAATATTTCATATTTTCATAGCACTTTCCATTCTGTGGGCTCTACAGGCTTAAATTTCCCATCCAGGAAGGCAGAAAATGGTAAATGAAGAATCAGAGGTGATGTTCTCTTTTTAAAAAGTTTCCGTTTAGTTTGGAGAAGGCTGATGACCTCTGCATATGTATCAAAAATAAAAAGACAATGGATGATAGCCTACTTGCAATTTTTATCATTTTTAAATGTAAAGTTTCACTAGTCTTGGTGGCAGTGAAGTCCGGATCACTACACATGGAAAGTACCCTTCCTGCAAAATATTGCTCAATTTGAAACACATCTAGAAAGCATTTTTTAAAATAATATTTCAGAAGAAATAAAATCTGGTTTACTTTTACTGCTTTTTTTTCTGCTTTCTCTTAAGGTGTGGTAAAATGCCAATAATTCCTGGAAGCTTAGAAGAATTTTTAAAATTTCATTCTGCACCAAACAAATACATATTTTTCCAGTGTGTCCAGAAGATTTGATACCAGGTACCTGTAGCTGTGTCGTTGAAGCTTCTTTGTTCTAAACCTACCCTCTTCATTTTTATCCTGTTCTCTCTGGAAACAAAATAGTTAACAAAAAGCATACACAAGCAAGGAATAGTCCACTACCACATGTCTGCTCTGAGGTCTTCATTTCTCTGCAGAATATTTATTTGAATTAGATTAATTTTGTGCCTTGGGTCTTACTTTACATAGATGCTAAGTTGTTTGTTAGCTCGCCACAGATAATCATAATGAATCGAGCTTGTTCTGTTCCCATGTTCAGTTAGAAGTCACTTGCAGCTTATCATCCATTTCAGCAACAGGTGCCCAAGCACCCTCGTAGATGAGCAGAACTTCCTGGCTAAAAGCCAGTGGTATATTCAAATATTCTTATTAAAAAAAAAAAAAAAAGAAAAAGAGGAAAAAGAAAAAGAGATATTTCGCAGACAACTTTGGAAAGATACAGAAATCTAGTCCCATGGACTACCTCTGCAATTTCAACACTTCAATATTTATTTTCCCCAAAAAGCCCACCCAAAATGCTATAGGCAAGAGCTTCCCCTGAGCTTTTCCATTTAAAATTAATATTATTCTGGCTTAAGATAAGTTTTCAAGTATACAAGGAACAATTACTAGACAAGTCTAATAGCATGTAATAATAAAGGAACAGGATGTCTGATTACTTGATCAGATTATGGAACCTATAATTCCATAATCACTTAAAATATTCTCTTGTGTTTGAGGTTTGTAGAATCTATCCACAGGTTTAAGCATTTTCATGTTGCATCTTTGTCAAAATTAGAAAAAATTCTGTTTATTGATGAGAGTTTAGTATTCAGCTAGACAGACACATGGAGTACCACATGATCTTTCCACCTCTTTTTAGCAATCCTGAATCTCAAAGAGTGCATGTGACAGAAGGAGAAGGGACCAACATATTTCATATCAGTGAAGCCTCTTCTCTGTTTAATGGACCTGGCATTTATTGCACTGTTGAAGCTTACTGAGATTATGTGCAATGACAGCATGCTAATATATTGTCTCTTAAGGCAGCATCAAGTAAAAAAAGTATCAGACTTGGAAAGATTAACATTTTCCCAGCCCAGTCAATAAGTGTTTATGATTCTGGGACCATAGAATAGCCAGTTTATTCCCTAGCTGTTCGTTATTACTGCAATTATTCACTAATTCTACCAGACTTCTTGTTGAATAATTCTTAGTGGCCTCCCAAAGATTCACAAGTTTGAAACGCTCATTGGGCATATAAATACCTCCTCGGAAAAGTTCATCTGTTTAACTAGCTACACTTCTTGGAGCACTGGCAGCAATGTGGAAAGATGTTCTAAGAAACATAACAATGGGAGACAGATTATACAACCTGCTGACATATAAACCCCCTTACTTTTCTTCCTCATTTTGTAAATCCCCTGCTACTTGGGCTCAAGAATAAATAACCACTGATTTCCATTTGACATCATCTCTTCCCTAACAGACTGCTGCTGTTTGCCTTTTTCATACTCAGGAATTGAACAGGAGTTGTGTGTTTTCTCCTTCAAAACAGAAACAGAGAAACAAATGCTTCATTTGGAGTCAGATAGATTCCTTAAAGACAAAAAAGTGGGCAGCTTCTTGAAAGGGCAGCTGCTTTTGAGAACACAAGAATGAAACTTTATCCAGAGAATTGCTGTTGGTTCTGAGTGGTTTGGGTTTTTTATTTCACGCTGTAAGTATTTTTCTCCTGAGCCTCTTCCTTTTAGATCAGATTTAATCTTGCCAGTGCTCTCCATCACTTAAATTCTGATATAATTCATTCTCTCTCCAGAGGGTATAAAAATAAAAGTAAACTTCAAAAGATTTTTTTTAATTTAGGCTAAAGGGAAGAGGAAAAGGAGGAAGAATACAACAATCTCTCCTTAGCACAGAAGCATTTAATCTAAAGACTGTGTTGATGGGAAAAAAAGCCATACTACAGACATGATAACTGTAATTTCTGTTTGAGTAAAGACATATGTAACTAAGACAGAGACAAGAGCTCTCTATTTCACTCCATCTGTGATTCAAACTCACTACTGATTCTGAGTACTCTGAGCAAAACAATTTCAAATATTTTAGTCAGTATCTGGCAGACACCTTCAGTTTCTGATAAAAAAGGACATAAGAGAGACTGATGATTATACTGGCTGTGCTGTTCCTAACTTTTTTTCGGCATAATTTCAAGTGTGTGCATTTTACTAATGACATACCTGTAGCTCCAGATTGTTGGCTTTTGTATATTGCTTTGTATTCTTAAACTAGGGGAAAAAAACAAATCAAATTAGTTAGAGGCTAATGTTAACCTACGTTCAAATTAGAATTTTCTGTCAGTTTCTACTCTGTCCCAAGAGAGCTTGCACTTTTTCTTTTTTTCTTCTTTTCTTTTTTCCATTTAGAGGGGAAGGAGGGAAAATGTGTCTGGCAGGAAATCATGGAGAATTTCATTCTTAGTGATGACCAAGTGTTTGCTTTCTCCCAGCTCTCAATCTGCCTATCTGACTAATTGCTGTGACATTAAAGAGGTCTTAAGACAAACGGATTGTGAACCTACTTCAAAGATACTAAAATTGGAAGGGGAAAGGGGGACAGAATCTGCTTTTGATTTCTGGTACTAAAGAAAGAGTTCAAGAAAACAACAAGAAAATCTTGGCTTTGAATTCTCTTTAATTGTAGGGTACTTCTTTATAGTAAAACTTCTAGTGGGAAGAAATTTCCATTTTTCATTAATTTCTAGTATGCAAGTATTTACTGAGATTCTAAAAGACAGTTATATTTCTAACTTTCATGTTCTGCAATGTCAGTTGGTTTTCTCAGTGACTATGAGTACCTGATGAAACATCAGTTTGTTTTCTTCAATATCTAAATATATTTTAGAGCTGCCCCACTAATACATGTTACTGTGTATTATTCTGTGATGCTTAAAACTCTTTGAGGTACATCTGCTATTTGGATGCATGTTCAGTGTGTGATTAAGCTTCTATATTATGCTTACAGTCTTAGATTTTTGCAGAACACAAAGCTCTGTGAAAACAAACACAAAATTTTTTAATGTGATGCTGCTGTTGTGACAGCATGTTTGAAGGGATCAGTCTTGGCAGAAGACAGTAATAGTGGTCTGGAAATGTGGGAGCTTTGGCCGCTGAAAAAGTAGCTAGAGAAAGGTAACCCCTCAGTCTGTGTAAGAGCAAGGAAAATATAAATGTATTTTTCTTGTTCATTAGTTTAGTCAAATATATTCATATTCTAGAGTTACTTTAAAAGAGAACAGAGAACTATAAAAGAAAATTTAAATCACAGAATGGCAGAAGCATTCAGAGTGGAAAAAACTTCCAAGCATGTCAAATTCAACCTTTGACCAATCACCACCTTGTCAACTAGACCAGGGCACTAAATGCCATGTCTGGTTCTTTCTTGAATATCACCAGGGATGGGGATTCAACTACCACCACCACCTCCTTGGGTGGTTCCAGTGTTAAACAACCCTTTGCATGCTGAAATTCCTCCTGATGTCCAACCTGAACCTCCCCTAGAACAGCTTGAGGCCTGTGTAGCTCATCTCCTGGAAGAAGAGTCCAATCCCCACCCCTCCTTTCAGGCAGTTGCACAGAGCAGCAAGGTCTCCCCTGAGCCTCGTTTTCTCCAGGCCAAACAGCTGCAGCTCCCTCAGCTGCTCCTCAAGGACCTGTGCTCCCGACTCTGCCCCAGCTCCATTGCCCTTCTCTGGACACGCTCCAGCACCTCAGTGTCTTTCTTGTCATGAGGAGCCCAAAACTGGACACAGGATAAGGTGGTCTAACCAGTGCCCAGTACAGTGGGATGGTCACTGCCCTGGCCACACTGTTTTTGGTATAATCCAGAATGTCATTGGCCTTCTGGGCCACCTGGGCACATAGCTGGCTCATGTTTACCCACTGTTGACCATTACCCCTAGCCTGTAGCACTGGAGCTGTTGTGACTGAAGTGTAGGACCTGGCACTCTGCCTGGTTGAACCCCATCCATCTGGCCTAAGCCTATCAATCCAGCCTGTACAGATTCCTCTGCAGAGCCTTCCCACTATCCAGCAGATCAACACTCCCACCCAACTTAATGTTGCCCGTGAACTTACTGAGGATACTTTTGATCATCTCATCCATATTATTTACTGTCAATAAATATATTAAACAGGACAGGGCTCAACAGTGATTCCTGTCAGACCCCAGCAGTGACCAGATATCAACTGGGTGTAGCCGCATTCACCACCACTCTGGTTTCTTATCCAACAAAGATTATGCCTGTCCAAAATCTGACAGATTTTCCAGAAGAATGCAGTGGGAAGTGGTGTCTGTGGCTTTTCTGAAGCTGAGGTAGACAACATCCACAGCCTTCCCCTCACTCACCATGTGGGTCACCTGTCATAAAAGGAGACCAGGTTGGTCAGGCAGGACCTGCCCTTCCTAAACCTGTGCTGGCTGTGATCCTGGCCCCTTGGTTGTCCCATACATGCTGAGTGATCACAACCAAGAAGATCTGCACCATAACCTTGCCAGGCACTGAGGTCAGGCTGACAGGCCTGTAGTTCCCCAGATTCTCCTTCTGACTCTTCATGTGGATGGGTGTCACACTGGCCAAACTCCAACCTCCAGCCACCTGGGACCTCCCCAGTGAGCCAGGACTGATGGTAAATAATGGAGGGTGGCTTAGTGAGCTCTTCCACCAGCTACCTCAGTACCTTTGGAAGAATCTGGATCCACTCCTAGTGACTTAGGAGTGTCTAAATGGCTCAGCAGGTCACTACGTACCTCCTCTTGGATTACAGGGGGTCTAGTCTGCTCCCAGTCCCTGTCCACCAGCTAAAAGTGCTCGTTGCCCTAAAGATAACCAGTCTTACTGTTGAAGGCTGAGGCAAAGAAGGTGTTCAGTACCTCAGTTTTTATCAAAATCTAAATTGATGTGTCTGAAGAAGTGGGGCTCTGTGGTATGGCCATATCAGTGCTGATGCTATGAAACCTGAAACTGGAACATATGAGATGATGCATTTGAATAAGTTAGTGAGCTTGTGGGGAAATAAAATTATGTCTGGCAAACTTCTAAAATTCCTCACAAGGTGAACTGCTGGCTAGTGGGGAATGTGAGAGCAGAGAGCCTGAAGGTCAGAGCATGGATTCAAACATGTGGGAAAGGAGAATCCTCTCTGGGAGCATCAGCAGAAGTCACAGTGAACGACTTTCATTTGAATTCCAGAAACTTTTGTTGAGCATCATTTCTGACGTTTGTCATGCCAGGATGTTTCCATCAATATTCCTTCCATAATGATTTGGAAAGACTTCTGAGGAACACTGTTGGTAACTAAAGCTCCAAGTGGAGAATCCCATGGAGGCAAAGCAGTGACTGTATGTTTTTCCTTTGTTCTACGTGGTACTACTGTGAGATATGCAGCATAGCTCAATACAATTTTAGTAATTACAGTTTACTGAGGATGAAATACTATGAAAAAACCAAATTTTAAATTCTCACCATGAGAAAACATATATGTGTGTTCACACACAGGGATATGTGACTGGAATTGAGGATTAATTTTTTCCAGAACTGTTAAACTCTGGGAATTTTAAAACACTTGCTCTTTTCCTTTCACTCAGTCCTTTCAATCCCTCTCTGACTTTTGTGGTCTCAACACGACTATTATGCTAGTTTCCAGTAAGTATGACAAACTGTTCTAATTAAGTAATTTAAAACAACAGTTTGATTGCAAACATATGTGTAACTAAATGCATTCCTAAATTAATTTTCCACTGCTTTTTTGTGAAAATTTTATGGCTTCAATCATTGTAAGTGTGATTTAGGAAAGCTGGAGTTGTTGGAACCTACTGTTTTGTGACAAGAGGATGCATTCCTTGTTTATTGAAATATGTGTTTACAAGGAATATATGCAGTTTGTTGAAGTTGAATTCAACTAGCATAAATATTTTACATAATACTGCTGAAAATATTTCAACCTAAGGAAGTGGGTATCCTGTGAACTTTCAAATGTGAAAGACCTTGCCTTATTAATTCAAGAATTAAAAATACTTATTTATTTGGCATTTATGGCATGACACAGTTATTTAGGTATTACTGTAAAGACCTACTAATGCTTTCAGTATTACTTTTTTATCATGTTTTAAACTGAACACTTTAAATTTGAGATACCTCTTTAAATCTAAGTAGTAAATATTTTGTTTCTGTAAGTATGGTGTTTGATGATACAGTTTTCTGAAATCAAGATTCTAGACATAAACGTAAACAAAAGCTTGTTTAAATATGGAGTGGAAGATCAGGAGAAGGTCTGCAAAAAACAATTTAACCTCAGCATGGCAGAAATTAAAAGAAGACTCATTAATCTGCTGTATAAATGGCTGGTTTGAGTTCAGTGTTCAAGCTCCCTGTTCTCTGTTGAGGCACAGCCAGGCATTTGTGAGGCTGGTTCAGTTCACTTGCTAAACTGGGAGGTATTTAGTCTTCATCTCTGCTTCCTGTAAATTCAATGATTTACTCTAAGCTGCACTACTCTCAAATAGGAATTCAAAATCTCAACAATTTTAGAAAAAAAGGCATACATGCAAGATACTTATCCCCCTTTCATTCAGCCAGAGATAGGAGAAGTTACTGTCATTAGAAATGTCCTGCCTGAGGATACCCAGTCTCCTTCTGGGGCATATCTTAGATTAGATACCAGGTCTTTCAGTTTCTTCCTGGGTTTTAAAGGAGTTATACATCAGCTATGTTGTCAAATTCCCAGCTGAAATCATGGTATGATTTCATGGTATTTATATGGTATAAACAGAACAGGCAAAATATTGTTTTAAAACCAGTATGGTAATAAATGGAGGACATTAGTGACAGGAAAGAAATGAATGATTGTGTTTGCTGTATATTCATATTTTAAAGTG
Source organism: Oriolus oriolus (assembly GCA_013400235.1). NCBI lineage: Eukaryota > Metazoa > Chordata > Aves > Passeriformes > Corvidae > Oriolus > Oriolus oriolus. The sequence continues at coordinate 33,033 of VXBT01009998.1, read as the reverse complement.
ATCCATTGTTATATCATTTGCAGCTCCAGAAAGAGAAGTACTTTCTTTTCCAAAGCTACTCTATCAGAAAACAGAGTTTCAGTCCTTCCCCTTCTTAGCAGTCACAGAGCTTGCTTCAAGGCCCAAAGTGCTGAAGTGCCCTGGCAAATCACCCCGGGACTTACATGCTACTTTCTTCTCAGAAACAGAGAACGAAGGTCCAGTACACACCTTCAGATCTTCTTGTCTGGGTTGCAAGCACACTCCCTGGCTGCTGTCATTTACTGCCACTTTATCTCTGTCCCCTGAGGTCAACAAAGACAGCTTTTTAGCTTGCAACATCATGTTCTTACTAACGAAATCCTTTCTTCTTTTCCTGAAAAATTTAAAAAAACACAAACACTAGCTTTACCTGTCAAAGATTTGTCAGAAGGCAGAAAAAAAGCAATATTTCTAAAAGGATAAATACATCTTCTTAAGGAAAAATATATATTCTTGCTTTTGTTGAAAACAAGGGTGTCTTTAGAAAGGCTAAGAACCACTAGCAATTCAAGAGTGTCGTCAATTCTGCCTTTTTATAATACACATCTTTCTGCTCAGTGCACATACACTATACGTAAGTTCTCTGAAAATCTAACAGCAGACTGAAACTTGACCTGTGCATGACAGCCAGAAGGCAATATATTTTAATATCTTAATGGAGTTTCACCTCTACAGACTATAAGATAACTTCGCTTCATCAAAAATAATTCCAAAGACATCCTTGATCTGTTCTCATCTGTGTACCCTTTGTAACATCAACTCGAAGGTCTATGAACCATGGAAGGCAGTCCAGAAGTCACTCTGTTTTGCAGGGGGGCTCTTCAGAGTTTCACAGAGAAGACTCATAAGGTCATAAGGAGGAGTATGATTTTATAGCCTCAAGAGTAGGGCAATGACCTACTTCTCATTCTCAGAAGTCTATTCTATATATTATTCAATATTTGATATAATACATTCATAGATAGCCAGCAATTTTGATCTAAAGTACGTGCTTTTATCCAATAAAGCTGTTAAAGATTATAACTTTGTCTTTGTAGTTGTATGAATTCAACTTTTAGAGTAGATTAGAATTTATATGTATAATGAATCTTTATTTTATTTTCTTGATGTGTTACCTCATCTCTACTGAAGATAATGCACAAAAAAATCTCTCAAAATTATTACAATATGGACACACACAGCCTCAAGATTTATTACTCTCCTTAAATATTTAAAATTCCATCAGAATGAGGTCAAAAGGAACAAATCCCAAAGAATAAAATAATTTTGGGAGACAGAAATACTGTCATTATAGCTGAAAAAAAAAAAAGTGACTCAGTTTCTGATGCAACAAAATTTTATACACTTTCTGAGTAAACCTTTTCAGGTCTTGACAGTGGAAGGACTATGTTACATGCCAGCTGGAATAAAACACGAGTATTTTGGACATCTTCCAAAGAATTACATGCCAGGACATTGAAAAGTTTCAAGGATCCCACTGTGCCACACAACAGAGACAATGCTTTTTCTCCTCAAGTCAACTGCTTTGCATTAAAGGGAAGCAGAAGCATAAGAATGGAAGTATCTTATTAGCAAAAAGTGAATCAATTCTGTCTATTTGGTTAAGGCCTCATATGATTCCTCTCACTAAGAGTGTCAACTAACCAAATATTTAAAAATACTGGTTGGGATGACAGACTTTCTTCTCATATTTAGAAAATATTCTTCTCAACTTTTGGATCTGTCAAGGTGTTGCAGTAGTACCCAAATTATTTGACAACTGACAAAAATACAGACTTTACATTTAGTTTCATAAAGCTTCGTTTCTTATTTTAAAGTTTCAAGGATATAATAATTTCTAAAGGATGTTTTCTCCTTATAGTAATGTAAAAATAGCCAGATATTTAAAAGGCAAATTCACCAAGTGCTAGGCTGTTCACCCACTAACAGAATGTTAGTTGGATTAGGCCATGAAGAAACTGGTTAGTTTTATCCTATTGATGATGTGTTGATGCAAAACAGTGTCTGAGCTTTTGCATAAATTGCAAATTTTAAATCCTGCATTTCAGAAATTTCAACCACTGAAGCTAAGGAAAAACAAAAATGTCAGTGTTCATTTTCACTTATTTCCACGCAGAGTATTTGCCAGGTGTGACCCAAATGTGAGTTTGTGGCCTCTCAAACACCTGTACTTGGAAAAGCTAGGAATCTAAGTATCTATTCCTAAGGAAGCCCAGAAGCCTCGCTCCAGAAGGTCGAATCTGTATCATTAGGCGCCTACTTCACAAGGTGCTCAAGTTCTGCCCCCAAGTCCAGCACGCCTCCTGAGGCCAGCACACACATAGCCACAGAAGACTATGTCCCTTCTTGTCCCAGGTGCCCTCAGGCTGCCTTTGGCCTCACTGAGTTCTGGAATTGATCCTCTTTGTTTCAGTGGATCCAGTACATGGCTTTTGTGTGACAAGACCTATTCCCAAGTCCATAGGATGCTTTTCAATAGACTGAGAGGTTTTTGAGCTGTCTCAAAACTTTAGAAATGCCAGTTGGCAATTTGCAAACATCACTTAAATAGGTGTTCAGAGCTTGTGAGAGTTTGATCCCATTTATCAGAATTTCTTGCTAGGAGTTCAAAGTCCTGTGTATAATCCCTCCTCTACTGTTTAATTGCCACAGGAACAGGAAGTAGTCCATGGGTTAAAACACAGTTATGATAGTCAATATATTTTAACTAGTACTAATTAAAGAAATTGTAAATATAAGAACTTAAAAATATGACCCTCATGGTTTAACATACTTACCTTTTGTAACAAAAAAATAAACAGAAACTGAGTTACCAAGACTTCTAATGCTTGATTTGGCTTTGATTTGGCAGTGCTGCAGAAAAACAAAGCTGAGTCACCTTCGTCCAAATTATATATAAGAAAGCCATAGAAGTTAATTCTGCCCAGAGATCTTTTGCACCTTGATTTGAAATTCTTTTCTTTGTGTCTGTACATGTATAAAGTCCTGTCAAAGGTGATGTCAAATCAAAGAGATGATATTTTACATTTACTTCCTTTTATTGTACAGTTTATACTCATCTTTTACTCCTTAGCTTGCTGAGTGCAAAGATTTAGAATCTATGACATGCAAAAAACATTTCAGCTATAATAAACTCCTGCACCATAACAACAGACCTACCAGCTTCAAAAGGTATCATCATATAAAAGCTGAGGCTTGATAAAAATTTAAACACTTCAGAATAAATGATCATTGGAGAGGATCGTGGGAATGGGAATGCATTTTTTCTTCACTTCTTCAATAAACACCCACAATAATTACATCCTTCCTGTCACAGAAAACAGAAGTGAGTGTCAAAAGTCTTAAACAAGGCAAAAGTTAGAAGTTTCTGTTTCTCACTCTACTGATTGAAATTGCATAGATGTATTATTCCTTTATGCAACCTACAGAACAGTAAAAGGACTTCTGCCTTGACTTGGGGGTATCCTGTGAGAATAGAGCAGTATCTAAGCACACTCCTAAAAATCTGCTTCACCTGATGGACATTGAGACCTCCTTGGCTCCTGCACCAACTGGACAGAGCATATAAATGCAATCTTTTTAGAAGAAATCTCTCTTTGTACTTTGATTACTTGCTTTGTGCAGCAGCAAAATGTTTGGCTGCCAAAATCATAAATACAAATTATCAGCCCAGCAATTTCTGTAGAACTTGGGTTCATGTGTGAATTTCAGAGGAGGCATAGTGGCATGGAAATTTAGGAATGGGAATATAGATTCCAGTATCTGTCAAAGCAAGAAAAAAACTCCTTTGAACTTCACAGAGAAAGAAGAGATGATCTCTGCAGTAGGTTGAGGAAGACCAAACTAGCTGTGAACTGACTAACTGTTGGCTTGATTGTCCATTTTATCAGATTACACAGGTTTAGGATTGTATTTGCTTCCAGTGCCTCTAGTTTAAGTAACTTCTGAAGCAGAAGGTCAGTGCTATAAAAAATTTATGGAAACTTTAATCAACAACTTCAAACAACTTGCAAAATTGAGCAGAGTTTTAAGAACTTGCCTTTGTAGCTCGTTCTTTGTTGTTTGTTTGATTGTTTTTTCATTCAAATGCTGACAAGGTTGAAGTCACATATTTACAAAGGTAAAATACATTAAATGGGCCTTTCTGGGTTTGTCAAGCACACTACTGATGAATTATTTTGCAAGTGCAGAAAAAATAATAGAAATTATCAGAGAGGCACAAATGAGCATATTTATATTAAGCCTTCTGATCTTTACCATTTTATCTCTAGATGAAATCTGGCTTGGTGTAAAAAACTTCAAAACGTTATCTTCAAATATTAAGAGATTGAGTCATAACAAGGGTGAAAGAAAATTCAGGTTGTTCTTCCTTTACTAATCTCTGGATACCAGAGAAGCCTAACTTTGCTGTTCCTACACAAAATAATGCATAAACCCAGGATTTTCACCACCTTTCAGACTGTAAATTGTATGTGGAAATTTCTTTCCATTCACTGCACTGTATTTTTTAAATTTACTTTCAGAATAAAGTTATTCTTTGTAACATCTTCTAAGGCAAGAATATTCAATGCTAATCATACTTAACATTTTTCTATGCTAAAAAAAATCAATATAGGAGAAATTTATATGGCAATTTACTACATATGGTACTTTACACCTGTAGCAAAATTGATTTAGGTATTCTTATTAGTTAGATAGAAGTATTCAGCAATATAATTTTAGAGTAACTGTATGATTTGAGACCTCAGGAACAGAAGTGTATATGTACTGGGTTAGAGACAAGGTCCCTTTAACCCTGTGTCTGGTATTGAATTACCACAGAAGCAAATGACAGCGGCAGAAAACCAGAGCACATTCCAGGGAATTTAAGACAGAGTATTCTTGTGATCTGACTTTCATGGGTGTTGAATATTTCTGCTAAAAGATAAGATTGGACATACTGAAGAATTGTCACAAAAGAATTTTACAGATGTTTAGGCCAAACCGATTCCTTCTTTAAACCTCATACGTTTAAAGGCTCATAGACTATGAGTGAGACTTTCAGGTAATAAAGCTAAAGCATGTGAGTTATAAATTTAATTATTGGGACTTTTCTGAAAGTTGAAATAGCCTGTTTTTCTCTCTCTACATGTTACCTACTAATCAAGTGGTTACTATTAACCAAGTTACCAGGCTTGGTTTTTGAAAAAAAAAAGCCTATATTTGAATGGAAAAATTAATTCTGATCTGTATTCTCTTCCTAAATTTTGCAATATTACATCATGTCATAAAAAGGAAAAAAAAAAAAAGTAGTATGATTGAACTGCCTTTGGCTGTCACCTGGATGCTACTGCTTTTTCCTGATGCTTGCTAAAAATCACAAACTATTCCTTTGTCTTGAAAGCAAACAGACAATCAAATACCTGAAAAAGTTTTTCGAGTGTTGGTTTTCATGTGTTTTCACTGTGCTGTTTTTTCTCTACCTGTCAAATGAGATTATAATCCAGAGTGCACAGGCTCTAGAGCTCCTTGTTCTAAATCACTAGCTAATAATGGACTGGCGGTAATTATCAAGGAAGCAAATGGCATGCCCTTGATTCTGAAGATTTCCATTAGCAATAGTTCTTACCTAGGGAGAAGGGGAATTGTGAGTTTTCCCAGCACATATGCAAAAGAATTGAAAATTCTCCGGAGCAAATTCAAGATTGAGGTAAACAAGAACATCACTTTGTTTGAATTAGACTGGTCGATTGGACATTTGAGTATCCACTGAAAACATTACTTCTTTGAAAATACCTGGCATCACTTCTCAGAGAAGCATTAGATGAAATACCTGAGTGTGGCATTGTGCAACTGACATTTTGAAGATAGGTCCTGAGAGACTACAGGAAATGATGTAACAGATTCCAGGTAAACTGATGGTAGAAATTCACAAGGAGATTTTTTCATAGAAAATATTGTTTAAACGAATAACAGTAAAAAAAATCATAGTGTAAGAGCATTAATGTCTAAATGAGTAACAGATGACATTAGCAAATTGGAAAGCTCACAGATTTAAAATCATAGTTACCTGAATTAAGAAGGGAACATGGGAATATTTTTCTATAATTTGGAAGAGTCTAACTGGTGCCCCTGGCTGCTTGGGTCTGTAATGTTACAGGTCCAGTCCAGCGAGGCATGGGAGAACCAGCATTTTCTCGTGCCTTAACTTGGAGAACAGTCAGCACTTCAAGGGACTACTTGGCACTCAAACAGTCCAGCCCAATGTTCTTCAGTGAGTAATGGATCCTTCCCATTTGTGTTTCTGGCTTCTTTCTCTTCATTTGCACCATGGCTTTTAACATAATTTGAATCTGGGGAATAGAGGGCGAAGTGGCAGAGATTCATTGTCTGTCAATATATAATTCATCAATCTAAAAGTAAAGCCTTGAACATATGAATGTTCACCTTGCTGTATGGTGTATGACACAGAAGAAATAGTTTTTTAAATTGCAGTAGCTGGAGTGGGCTTTGAGATAAAGGCTCTATAAATCCACTGTGGGTCTGCAGGTTAAAAATTGCATTTTTTAACCTTTGTATTCTTGCTACTGTACTCCAGTCCTTTTCCGTGTTTTGGTTACTCATTTAATCTACCATTTCTCTAGCTCAGACTATTCTTATTGAGGTGCTTTAGGAAATAATCCAGACAGTGTTTTTCTGCTAAGCTCCAGATGTTTGCAATAACGTACTACTGAAATGAATGCCAGCAGTAAAAGGATATTCCTCCACAGGAAATACTTTGCATCTGACACCAACCAACAGCTCCTTAGGGGAAAAAAAAGCACCAATTTGTAAGCTGACTGTTAACCAGTAAACAGAAAAGTAATCTTGGTAAACTTCAAATTAAGTATATAACTTCCTATAACTGAGTTTGAAAAACAAATGTTAAAAATTACTAATATAAGCTATTACTTGAGGATTACTGCAGAAACATATTCAGCCAACCTTCTCCTTTCAGTTTTACCACTTTGTTTACCACCATACTTTACATTTTGAAAAGGGAAGGAAACTTCTAGTCTTTCCAAGCAGAACATGTTCAAGGGAGAAAAAAATATTCTTTATCTCCCTCCATTCCCACACATTAAAAGCATTTTGATAGATATTAGCAGGAGAGATGCAATAAGCATGCTATAAGTGTGTTTTTCCTTGCCTGACCCATTTCATTTTTTTTTCCCTGAAATATTCTATTGATTCGCATTAAGACAGCCATTTCTGTTAATTCTATCCACCAAAGAAGTGGACAGTGGACTGAGTACTTACTGTGAGAGCAAATATATTTTTGCATCTTTTAAGGCTCTGTATTCATAAAGTTCAGTTTTCTTATTCTCCCACATTAAATTAGTAGATTTTTTTTAATGCCTGCCTATACAGTGGATCTTTTTTGAGTCAAAGCATTCCATAGAGAATCATTTGCATTATGTTAGAAGTCATGGTATAATATGGATGGACAAAATTCACAAAATTCATGTAACTTTGACAAAGTTCACATCACCTCTAGATACTTGTATTCTGACTGAATTTGATTTTATTAACCTTACTAAATCCATAGGCAGTATGTGGTTGAGTTTTACACTGAAAACTGTATCTTTATTGAATTAAAACAAATCACAGATATAATTAGTACTCATTTTTCAATAAGATGCTCCACTTCTTTATCTAGCTACGGAGGGCCTAGTGTGGAGAAAATAAATAGTTTAAATTCTTTCTCTTGTGCACTTTTCAAAGCTTTTGACATTTTAAAAGAAATACCTGTAGGTAAAATTTTATGGGAAAAAGAGCCCACTGCAGTTTAGTGCCTGGGGAATGTCCCAGATGCAGAATGGGTTCATATGCTATGATTGTTTACAGCTCACCAAGGAAGCCTGATAGAACAGAACTGATTCAGTAAGGGAGTTAGTTTCAACATGTTTATCTTCCAGCACTTACTTCCCCATGAAGCTGTAGTAAATCTTGTGTGTTGGCATTCAATACAGAGGCATGAATACAGATTTTTCTTTAAACTGTGTTAATAAATGTGACACTCCATCCCGAGCAGATTGAAGGAATTGAACATAAGTGGTGCAAAAGATACATTTTATTCATATTTAATAGAGAAATTACTTCATATATGTTTTTATGTTAGGAGAAAATAACCGCTATTTCTTTTCACACCATCTCTCAACAAAGGATTTGCCAGATAAGAAAAGTAACTTTTATTGCCATCCTCATTTTACACATTACAAACAACATGCAAAGAAAATAGATTTGGATTCCATAAAATTCTGCTCTACTTTAACTTCTAAAGGAGAATAAGGTAGCGTGAGGTATGTGTTCAGCTTCTTGGCTCCATGCCTAGACTTCTGCTTTTATAATCAGTCCTGAACCATGTTTACCAATATGTAAATCCTTCTGAGAAGTATCTGTGGATTGACAGAAAGCATAATATGACTTTCATGTTATACATATGGTATGTATGATTTTGAATCAATATCAAGGACAAAAACAGTGGAGAAGTAGGACAAGTAATTGGTGCAAAGGGTGATATTGTCCCAGTCCTGACTTCCATTATATTTTCTAGCTACATTTTGGAAATGAGCAAACTTAATTCAGAAGTAGGGGTTTTTCTGTGAGACTTTGAGGGTTTTTTTAAGGAATAACTCGTTTTTTAAAAAGTGGAAGAATGTAATAACATTTAACTACGTCGCCTCCAGAAATTGTTTTTATTTTTTTCCTCTAACTGAAACGTTTTTCAGCCTCCATGCAAATGAACTACAACTGTACAGTTTGGAACGTAAGCAGCAAGACTGACTTTCTCATCACAACTATTAAAAATCTGTTTAAGAGTTAAGAAAAAACCCATAATATTCAGTTAAGTATGGAAACATTTTGAAAAGAGATTACCCTGCTCTACTTTTAGGATGAAAAATATAAAAGATGAAAATCTGTCTTTAGCAAGTATGTGGAATGCAAGTTAGTGGCATTGCACTCTCTCTTAGCCCATTGTTTTAATCTAACTTATGATTAATTTTGAAGATTTTATTGAACATTTTAAAAAGTATGTGTCCAGCATGCAAGCCTGTGGCAATTCATCCAAGCTTTCTTCCACACAATTTCATTTGGCAAGAAAAAGAAAGGTTTACTGTTTCACTCCTTCTCTGACTTGTATATGGAATATTTCCTTTAAGGACAGTTTCTGAAGAGGGATAGAAAATAAATGAAGGTTTTATTTTATCATTCACCAAATTATTAGTTCAGCTACAACATCTTTTTGCCTTGTAAATTATCTGCTTTTGTTGGGAAAGTTTCACAATCTTTAAAATTAATCAGAACATCCAGATCTTGTTTGACCTAAAAGGCTTTATAGAACTTTTGCCTTTGATAAATAGCCCAAACTCCAAACAAAATACCTTCATCAGGCAACAGCAAATTATTTTTTAATTAAACTATCTGAAATACTAACAACTGGAGGAAACTGGGATGTAGTTTTACATATATAATTTGTAAAAGGCTCCTTTGGTTTCTACTCTCATACAAGAATAACTACAAAGGTTTTATGGTACTAAAGAAGCCCTCCCAAGTAGGCAAGCTTCTAGGGCTATTTTTTTTTTTTTATAAGAGACAAGTGACTAAATGTAAAAGCAGTTACATTTCTGATATTGCTGGTCTGGCTGATTCTCATGCAAAATCATTTCAGTGATTCATGTAGATTTTATGATTTCTCATTATTTCCTGCATAGCTTCCAACTCTTAGTGACTCCATATGTAAAATAAATAGCACAAATAAAACAGCATGACAAAATCACTGTTTTGTGTAACTGCACTTCATTCTATTTGTAACACTTGGCTGAGATATAGGACTTTTTTTCCAGAAGGAAAAGTGCCATCTACTGAAGCACCAAAACAAAACTTTGCAGCATCTTGAGAGATTTTTCTGAGACAGATCCTTCCCAATTACTGATCAGACCAAGCCTTGCTCAACTTGTGAACGTAATTCAGATCACAGCTGACAGTGATATGGTACCTCACTAACTATCCATTTAACGTGTATGGGGGTTTTGGGTTCTTTTTTTCTTGAATAAGCGGTCCTGGATTTCAAGTGTTAATGGAAAACCAGTGAACTGCACCGAATGTCTTAAGATTTTTACTTTCAAAACAACTTTTGCCCCCAAGATTTCTGTGGGGACTTCTTGTGAATCCTCTGCATCTCTTTAACACCCTAAAGAGGTCAGACTTGCCTGATTAACCAGTTTGGGTTTGGCGAAGATATAGACAGAAAGACTATAAGAAACAATAAACTGATAGCACCCGAATAAATTTTATGTAGAGACAGAAGAAAAGAGAAATATAAAGACTAATAGATAATTTTTCTGTGGGAAGTGACCTATTAGTTAACTAAGACATGGTTTGGCAAGGTGTAGAACATTTTTTGAAGGCATTAAATTGCTTTAAAGACCAATAGGACAATAAACTTTATTCAGGACTTAAAAGTGGTGTCAGTATTTTTCAGGGCTAAGCCGTAGACACTTGAATGAATCAAAAATATCAGCTACTGTATTAGCCTGCACAGTTCTTAGAAGAATGTCACTACAAAAGTGGAGGGATTGGTAAAGTGAACATGATTTATATTTTCAAAAGTTTGGGAAGTCTCCAAAGGTGGTCACAGGCTTACGGAAACTGGATAACCACAGGATTATGGGTAAAGTCTTGTCATGACTTAAAACTAACTGATGAGATGGAACAGGAATAAATTCTTCCTTCTTAAAATAAAAATGTTTAGCATACAGTGAGACATGGCAACACTTTATACAATCTATAACATGTAAGCAATTGTGCAGGAAAAGTATGTCTAATAATGAATGCTCAAATTTCAATGTCTGTAGCAAATCTGGTAGCAATTTTGTGACAATGATAATTATTTGTACAGTAAGAAACCACCCCTTATCTGTGTAAGCCATGTTATGTATAGCTATGTATACCGTTGTAACAACAAATACGCTTTTTTCTCTTATTATAAACTGGATGTGTGCTCGTTTCTGGATAGATAATTCCACTGATAGCTTTTCATAAATATTTTTTCTGTTCATACAATAATGCCCCTGAGGACTAATACTCAAACACATTAATTAAAACTCATTCAACAACTTGTGGGTTGCTTTCTTTCTAATTTTCTGGTGACTGCAGTTTGGAAATTCTGACTGTATTACTTAGCCAGCTTCAAAAATCATATGATGTTGTTGCTCATATAGAAACAGTTAAGTAAAAATAACCAGAAGGAATGCTTTTAAAAGTCAGCGTTGGAAAAGCTTTCACTTGATGAGATGAAAAAGAAATCTCCCATTTGACTTGAGAAAAGTTGAGAGGAAAGACAAGGGGTCTTCTTGAACATGGCCTCCTTGAAATTGTTTGAAAGGTCCTTGAGACACCTGGGGAAAAAATTACACTCTATGCCCACTAACATATAATTTCAGCCAAATATCACAAAGTTTATAGCAGCAAAATGTGGAAAGATAATTACACTTTATCCTAGGCAGTAACAGGTGCTGTCAGGCCCTCACTATTCATATCCCAGTCCCACAGTCTTCCCAGAGAGAAAATGCTCGTCACCAAGTGGGATTTTTACTATGTGCAGGCACACTGCTCTGGGCAAGGTTGCTTTTCCTGTCCTGCTTTAGCTAGGTTAAAACATCTCAGGCTGCCAAAACTCTCAGAAACATTTACAACATCAAAGTCAGCTGCAGCCATGCAGGGTGATGCCCAAAGCAGGGCTTGGCTGCATGCCTTCTTCTCGCTGTTCATAGCTAGTGGGAGATAGAAATACCTAAATGAACTCCTTTCAGCTTTTTTGCAGTAAAATGAAAAACAACCAGAGGTTAGTGATGTCTTACAATCTCTTCATTTTGCTCCACAGATCAATCTCTGAAGAGTGGTAGAGGAAGCATGTGTTCAAAAGTGGGACTGGCCAGTATTCAAGAGAAAGAGCCTGACAGAATATTCATGAAAGATCCTCTAGCTCAGGTACCTTATTTATTTCTATATGATGTGACACACAACCTTTACTTCCCAACTAGAATAGGGTCTACTGATTATTGTGTTTTTGCAGTGCAGTATATATGGGTGAGCAGGGACATATAAGTGCCTTTTACCGATTTGGTGACATTTACACAACACAGTCCTTCCATAGCTTCCTTCCTTAGTGCAAACAGAGCCATGTCCGCTCCAGACGAACCAAACCGGTCACTTAACAGTACAGGGGTGTGAGTGTCACCCCCCCAGTAATGACTTGTATCACCAGAAACAGGCACTGGTGTTGTGTGCTTCGACAGGGATTATTCAATGAGGCAGCCACGAAAAGTGTTTCCTTTTTGGGGGGCTGCTTTGGCTCTTTTCCCCGGCAGAGCTGGTGCGACCCGTCCCGCACCCGAGGACCACCGGAGAGACAGCACAGTGCACCCTCTGGGAGATACAGCGCAGTGCTCTCGCCCCCTTCGGGCGCCGAGGAGGCGGGAGAGCATCTCTGCCGAAGAAGCCACCCTCCCTCCGCCACCCCGCAG
>VXBT01009998.1:214-19936 GCA_013400235.1 Oriolus oriolus | reverse complement strand
CCCCGGAGCTCCGCCGCTTCTTTTACCGCTTCTTCACCGCGGGTCGAGCAACTGGTGTCCAGGCTGGGCACGGGGCACGTCCCGGCCGTGCTCCTGGGCAGGCGGCTGAGCGTCGGTGCGCTGCACCCCGGCCCGGAACGGGACGAGGGACGCGGCTGGAGCCCCGTGTCCCGGGTGCCGTGCGCCCCGGGACCGCTCGTGCTCCCCGTGCTCCCTCGGCTGCGAGGCGGCTCTGCTCGGGGAATTCCCACCTCGGCGCACCCCTCGGAGTTTTATTTTTCCCGGGGGGAGCCTCTCCTGAGAGGTCCCTGCTGGGCGAGGAAGGTGTTCCGGGGAGCTGCGTGACCCGCAGCGCTGCCCGGTTCCGAGCTGTGCCGCGCCGGCATCCCGGCGGTGGGAGAGGAGTCGGGAACGACCCCACTCCGGCTCCAGCGGGTTTAACTTTCCGGTTGCGCGGTGCAGCGCCGGGCTCGCCCCCAGCAGCAGCCCCGCTCGCATCTCCCCGGCGCGGAGGGCTCAGCGGCCCCGGACCCCGCGCACCCGCCGCCCTTGGCGGAGGCTCCGCGCCCGGCGCAGCAGCTCCGGCGCGGCCAAGTCTGCTTCAGCCTCTGCAGCCTGCTTCACCGGGAGCTGAGCGCCCTGTTTATCGGCCCTATCTGGCAATATTGCCTTTGCAATCTCTCTTTTGCCGGTGGCGGGTGTCATCTTCTGTAGGTTAATCTGCAGGCAGAGTACGATTACCGCGGGCATGTTCATAAGCAGGGAAATGCAGTAGCTGAAGGAAAAGAATTTGACTGTCCTTTTGGAGATTTCAACATTATCTTGATTTTGCTGCACAACTGGTCGACAGATGGTTGGATTATGCATCGAAATTCAAATCCAGAATCTCTGTGTATTGTTTTATAATCCTATATTTAACATTTATAACAGCCTTCGGTTTTTTGCAATCAAATATTAGTTTTCTATTTTAACAATATTGTCAACAAGTTTCTTTCAACAGTCTTTTGCCATCTGAGGCAGTCTGAAATTCACCCAGTGCTTTGTATGATGTGGAAAGATGTATAAACACATGGCTCACTAATCACAGCTGTTAGGCTCTTTTTTCACCCACAGTTCCAGGTTTCTCCTTCTCTTTTTTTTTAAATAATATGTCTATAATTTCTCTTTTCCTTAATGTGCTGCTCTCTATGCTTTGTAATTTTTGAGGTGTGTTGAAGTGGAGATAACCACTGTTTGTAGAGCAGCTCTTTCAACATTTTTAAGACCGATAGCGCAAGCTGGCTTCTGTTGCTGCAGAAGCACATTTTCAGGACCTGGAGAGGATGTAATGTATTCTGTCCCATGAATGTAAATCGTTCCTTGCACATAATCAGTCCTAGCTTTCTTTTAGTGAGCGAACAGGATCTCTGTAAGTGGAGATCATATATCATCATTTACTGCGGCATGTTTTATCTAAGCAAACTTGTCTGTTGTGGTTGACTGCATCTGTAAAAGAGGACTGGATTTACCTCTGCTTGATAGGGAAACTTGTAGAGAAATGGAGCTGTAACTCTGTTAAGTACTGTGTACCTGTTGAAGGGTGCAAGGAGTGCCAATAGCACCTGTTTTGAGAAAATAAAAGTATTTTTATAAAAAGAATAGTTAAATATTCTAACTATTAGTTAAATATTAGTTAAATATTAGTTAAATATAAATAGTTAAGTATTCTAACTAATATCTAACTACACATGAGGTTTTAAGTAATGCTTTTCACCAAATGTGACTTACAAAGATGGTAGCTGTGATACTCCAGCAAATAAGAGTTGCATACACATACATCTGCTTGATTGCAATATTATCATTATGCGTTAAATACACTTTCTGTGACATTTATTTTGGAAAGTCTACAAAGGTTTGCCATCTGAGTACCTTTACTTGTCTGGCTTTATAGGATGGGCTAAATCTGTACAAAAACTCTTGACATTACTACGATGTATACTTTTTATGTGAAAGTGAGTTAATTGGTGATATTATAAGCTAATAATCACTGTCTTTCACAGGTTGTTTGTAGGTGTTAGAAAGCATTAACGGGCTCTTTGTTAAAGCTTACAGGAAGTTAGTCTATAGTCAGTTTTGGTGTATTACACATAGAAGTATAGCTGTGCTTCATTTAGGTTCCCTACTGTAGGACCAGCCAAATGATGAAATAGAGGATGTGAGTTCACACTTTCCACTTTCACTACAAATTGTGTATTTCTGGGGATGCTGTTGCTACCTTATTTTTTTTCCCCCAGGGTGTTTGTTGCAGCCCAGCTGCCATGCTACAACCCTTTCTGGTTTTTTGGTTTTTTTTTTTTTGGTTGTTTTTTTTTTAAATTACATAGTAATACAGTGTTCTGGAAACGGCATTTCATTTTTTTTACTATTTAGAAAGTTTACAGTTCTGGTACAGTGGTAGGGCATGAAGGGTTTTAGCCCTTTTTTGTGTAGTTCCAGTATTATTTAGTTATGTTATAGAAAATATAATATTACAGTAATATATATTTGTGATTCACATAATTTTTAAAACACTTTTTTTTTCTTTTCATGCCTACATATTTGTTACCCTTAAATATAAATTATAATTGTGGTTAATGGAGCACTTGAGGTATTATGATAGGCTGCATGTCTGTCTTTCAGTCTTCTTTTATAAGATTTCATGGTCAAAGTACTGTTGAAATACCATTTCATTGCTTCAAAGTGAACTGCTCTGTAACAGTGAGTAGCATGGCTGTACAGGACTTCTATGTCTTATTTCATTTAGTTTGTTATGTTTTACTTACATTAAAGTGTTTGCATCTGCCCTTTGTTCTGAACCTTTTTCTAATTGGCTCTTCAACTTTTTTTTTTTTTTTAATGGGAAAGTGAAGGGTGGGTAGAGGATGGTGTGTTAAACTTGAATGGGCAAACCATGAAGTGTATAAATATTCTCTAGCAGCACATGACTAAATCATGTGGACTAAAACAAGCACATTTTAAGAATTACTGCATCTCAGAAGTACAGCATCCCTTTCTTCCCTCCCTCTCTTCCTCCTATTTATTGTTCTGGTCTGCTTAGGCTAAGGTAACCACAGAAGAATAAGGATGGAGAAGGGGAGTGACTGGGAGACGTGGAAGGATGGAGTGGTGCTGAGTCCAGAGTCTGAGCTGGTGCATGGCTAGTCTTCCCTAGGGTGCAGTTAGTTTAGGAGAGGCTTGGCCCCTTTTGTCTCCTTGCTAAAAAGAAACGTCATGTGGGTGTATAGCAGCAACGAGATGTGTTTTTGTGTTGAAAGAAAATAATGTATTTGAAATGGATTGAGTTGCTCTTAATTGATGAATATTCCAAAAAATCAAAGGAGTGCTGGAGGATTGAGTAATACTTTCTATTCCTTTAGTCCAGACTATTTCAAAATGAAGTTGGTGGAGCCTTAAACTTTGGTTCTCCTCCAGAGGATTGAATAAAAGACCTCTTTAACTGGAGTTTGTCTAGAAAGATGGTTAGTATTAAGTCTTGTTTTGGGGCTAATACTTTTCTGTCTGTTACCTAAGTAATGTACTACTGGAAATCAGAAGATGTGTGCTAATTAAACTATTGCAAAAGGCATGATGTAGCCCTCTGATTACTTCAGAAGGGATTGCAGGGGATGTACATGTGCACCTGTGGATAGCAGGGCACAGAGATTTACATAATCTTAATAATGATAATGTAATTTTTAAGACTTCCCTGCTTTCCCATTTATGATAATGTTACACATTTCTGTCTTGTGTTTGTTTTCATTAAGGAAATACTTAACTAAATAATTTGATACATACTTTTTGTAGTAATAAAAATGCACCTTGCAGAACAAATTCCTGGAAGTTATGTGTGAGACATTTGCATAGCTTTTAATTGGCTAAATATGCTTCAACCTTTTATCGAAAGGAAGCGGCTGTGTAGCTACTCCCAGGGTGTGGAGTACTCCAAAATGGAGGTGCAGGAGAAACAGAACCCCTCATAGGCATTGCACATGCATCAGTGAATTTCCAGTCACTTGAATCTACCTCCTCTGCTTTAAATCCTGTGAAAATGTCTTGGTGACAGAATGAGTGCATCATCCTCTGTCATCTAACTGATATGTTTATTTTCTGTGAAGATACGATATATAAAATTTGGGCATGAATTAATAAATATTTTCTAAGTGAAGATGAGACTAGCAGGTACCAATCCCCTTCCCCCAAAACACCATGAGAAAGCTCATTATAGGATAGATGATCTGATTCCATAACCAGGCCAGTCATCACTTTCTTAAGTGAAGGGTGGTCATGTGTTCCGTGGTTTTAGTTTCTGGATCAGGACTGCAGAAGTGTATTACAGTTTCAACCACCAGTGTTTTCTGTTCCATTTTTGTGTTTGTGTTCTGGTAACTATCCAGATGGTAGAAGGTACTTGAGGTTCTTGCCTGTTAAACTGGAAACTGGGAGACATCGGGTCCACCGGAGGACTGGGGCAGCAATAGTCAATCATGTATCGGTATCTCTGATGTGCCGGCAGTGCAAGCACCAATATAAAAAATGTTCTGGGTTCAAACTGCTGCATGAAGATGAGGCAGGGAGTTATTAAAGCATAGTTATGGGAGATACTATATAGAAACCTAAGGATAGGCAGAAAAATAGCAAAATGATTTAATCCATTCCTTCTTCTTCTGATTCCTGCCTCTTGTCCTATTTGGATTCTGTTCGGCTGTCAGGGGCCCGCCACTCTTTTCTGCTAGGTAGAGGCAGTTGAAGAAAGTGGTTTTTATGCATATGTGTTCCTACCATTAGAAATCAAATTAAATGCAGATGCCCTACTTATATCTGGGTCCTGGATGCAGGCCCTCTTAATAGTGTTGCTTCTGGAGTCTTTCGTTCAGTGCATACCCTGTCTGCATATGCAGATCCTGGTCAGTAAGGTGTGTGAGGGACTGAAGCTTTTTTGTAGTTTTTTTGCTTTGGCTGGGATTGCGATCCAGTTCAGGTACCAGGATCAAGGTGTTGCATGAGTAAAGTAAAGTTGCCATTCTAAAACTTTCTAATCCCTCCAGCAACAGACTTTTTTTTCCTGCTTTCTTATTGCAGTTATTCCTTTGTGCCAGATGCAATCATGTATTGTACCTGGATGTTTGACTGCAGATTGTGATTCATTATGTAAGAGAAACACTGCACAGCAACTTTATCATGATCTGCCCAGGGGTCCAAAGAGGGCCATAAATAGTCACTGCAGATAACTGAATTATATCTTTTCTTTCCATTTATTTATTGTGGTTTGTGAAGCTTCTATACAGTTCTAGACAATAAAATATGCAATGAACTAAGATACTAGTTCATTGTACTACATAAGTACTCTTATGCTAGTAGTGTCCATTAAACTAATGGACCTAAAAGGTAACTGTGAACCTTAAAAAAACCCCATGAGTTAAGGTGGTCAGAAACATTTATATGCTGATACATGACAGGGTGAGGTTGCTCCACATCTGATTTGTAAACAAATCTACCAAGAATCTACCAAGATTTAATAATTGTGTTGTGTAATCCCATGAAAAGAACAGTTAGTGTAGCTACAGAGAGTTGCTTATTGATATCAAGATACTTGGCAGAAGGAAGCACACTGCTAATTTGTGCTACCTATTTTATTTTTAAACTCATGTCATCTATTTCATTCCTTACATGTAACACTGAACTTCTGATAGTAATGTGTATTGTGCAATCAGGAGCTAAATAGAGCATATATAAATTCAGTTTTCAAATAAAAACAGTACCACAGTGGAAATACGTATCTTTTTGTAAAATTTGAATTTCACACAGTCTGTGCGCTACTGACCGTGATATAGAAAACAGAAGTAGTGAGGCACAAACTTAAGTCTGTTGCAGTCTAATTTTTTCCCTTGACTTTGGAAGGAACAAAGCTGAGTTTGAGTGATGGACATCAGTTTTGGGTTACATAATTTTTATTGAAACTTCAGAATTTAGGGGTATTAGTTGCTGCTACACGTGTGTACGAGTACATTATGCAATACCAATGACTTGGTTGAACACCATTATTGAAGCTTTGAAGATTTTTGACAGTTTCTTCTGGCAATTATACAATGTTTCTGTTCCCATTACTCACCTTGGACAAAGTTCTGGAATACCCTTCCTACTTCCAGTCAACAAAAACTTCCAGCCGAATTACTGCATATGTTGTACACATGTGTTGTGCACAACTAATTAGTACTGCTCTTGGGAGAGCTGTGGGGGAGGTGCAAATGTTGTCCCTGAGTTTAGAGTGCTTTCCCACAGTGCCTGTTTCACAATACCTTTGTGAATGAGCATCGCTATTCTCTGCCAGTTTTCATTTCTTTTAGAGCTGCAAAATATTGATGGCTCGTAGTCTTCTCTTGATGTTATACTCATTCTTTGAAAGGACAGTGAAAAAAAGTAATGACCTCGTGGGGTAGCTGATGTATATCCCATGCAGGTTCCCCCTTTTTCTTTTTCCTTCTTCAGTAGAGGTTGTTGCTGTGAGGCGAAGAGAGTAAAGGGGTCTATTTTACAAATGAAGTGCTTTCTTTCCCACACAGCCTGTGTCTGACATCCATGCAGGTTACCACTAGCCTAGTTACCTATATGTAGACAGGGCTTTATTTTTCTTTACTAGTAGTTGTGCTTTTTGTTAGTTAGTTTGTTTGTTTAATAGAAGCAGCAAATAGCAGTTAATGTACATTGTTTTCTTGATGAGTAAAATGCTACCTCTTCTTGAGGTATGAGGGTGTGATGAGGGCTACAGCCTATGCATACCTCCTACTTACAGCTCCTGTCCAGCTCTATACAAAATTGACTGGTCATTCTTGCTGCAGTGACCTGCAGTGCTTCAAAATGCCATTTATTACTGTACCTAGGGGAAGAAGAAAAGCAGACCCTGCTTTCGCTGTGGAAGGGTTGAGAAAATCCTCTGGGAGATCTCTCACTACAGCGTCCCTCTCTCAGGTCGTGTGTGTTGAATGACTGGTGTGACAGGGCTTGCTGGCTGAGCCGCTGGCATTCTGGTTTAGTTTGAAATTGGTGCAGTACAGCTGATGGGAGGCAGTGAGGAGCCTCTGAAGAGCAGTAGTACCATCAGTTGTTGCTTCTGCAAAAGCTGTAGCATGTTCGTGTGTCTTTAAAGGTTAACAAACCCATCAGTTGTTTCATGCCGCATGTGCCGCATTGCATTATGAAGACTGAGAGCACTGATGTTGAATCATTTCCAGATCTTATTTTTATTCTCAGTAATGTGAAAAATCTTGTAATTTCAAAATTTTTCATTTTTTCTCCGTATTTGTTTTTAAAATATATCTGTAGCCATTATTCTAGTGTTTGACCCATGATAGTATTACATTCTTCTCTTTATTGTGGTCTGTTTACAGTTCTCTGAGTTAAGAGCTTCAAGGTAGAAACGGAGTAAGACATCCTTACTTGCAGTATAATCATTTGCCTTGTAAGTAGGAGAAGAAGATAAAACTTAATACCTAGGAAAATAGTGTAAGAAGTTTATTATGTATTTATTAAGTTTATTATGTGAGACAAGATGCAGCAGGCTTCAAGAATTCGATGGGATACCAAAAACTTGATTTAAGCTTTTCATTCAGCTGCAGAACATGAGATAAGTGTTTGAAATATTAAAAATTTTGGTATCTACTGACATTTCATACTTAACTGGAAATATCACTGTGTTAAAACAGGTATGTGGCCTAAACGATGCAGATTCTGTAAACTTAACAAGGTGAAAGCATTAAGAAATTAAGTGTTTGCACTTACTTCTCCATTATAATTTATTGGATCATACCCATGTAACAGTGTCCTTTCTGTAAAAATTTTATGTGAAAATACGAAACATCAAGGTCAGTATGTTTTTTTACTGCAGCATGACAAAACAAAGTGTAATTCTTTCTTTGTATGCTTTTTCATTGAGATTTTCAGCTAAAAGTTAAGCAGTTATTGGACAAAGAATTGGAACAGATAAATTTATTCATTAATACGGAATTACAGACTGGTTGAGATTCAAAAGGGCCCCTAGAAACTGTCCATCCCATTCAAGACTCAACTAGAGCAGGTTCCTTAGGATCTTGTTCTTGAATATCTTTAGGGATGGTGACTCCACAACCTTTCTGGACTAGCTATTTCAGTGTTGAACCACCCTTTTTTTGATCTTGTGTTTAGGCTGAATTTCCTGCATTTCTAATTGTACCCCTTGTTGTCTCCTCTACTCCTTCTAATCGAGTATGTAACTTATGCTCCAGCCCCTTCCAACTCCTTTTCTGGACTAGCTCCAGTGTGTTTGTATCTGTCCTGTGCTGGGGAGCCCAGACCTGCACACAATATTTCAAATTTAGATTCAAAAAATCAGGTACATATTTAATAAAAATGCTATGTCACAAACATTTACTTCCCTCAATAAATATTTTTTAGCTGAAATTTTTAAATTAGCTGAAGAATATATTGTGTACTTTTTCATTAAAGTTGCAGTAATAAGTGGTTGTGTACTTCTCACTTCGTGTGATCTGAAGATATATTTCACTGAATTTCAGATAGAATAATAAACAACAGATTTGCAATATAGCTCCCTCTGCATACACCAAGTGCTTGGAGCTGGTGTGTGTGAGTGCAGCCACTGGAGCCTGTATGTCGCAGTAGGCAGTGATGATTGGAAGGGAGGGCTGCCGCCCTTCTGCCTTTACAGGAATGCTGCTACTCCCATAGCATCTCTACACTAAACCAAGATATATCCTTTTCCCCACCTTCAAATGAAATTGTCCAGGCAAACCCAGTGTAATTATTCAAATTAACTTTGTGAACAATTCAGGTTAATTTTTCCTGTCTTCTTAATTTTCACTTTCATTTTCACTATGCTAATCTCATAGTAATCCCTCAATTTCTCTGATGCTCTTTGTTTTCTTTTCCTAGCCATTTTCCTCTTTTCCCTCCTAACCGTTTCGGGTGTTTGTGTAACTTTATTTACCTCACTGCTAGGAGCTATCAGACGTCATCTGTGTTCTTAAACACAAGAGTTTACAAGTCAACATCAGAGCTTCAAGACAGCTCTTAAAAATTTCAGATGACTCTGACATTTATCTTAGAACCTCAGTTGTATCTTCTGCATGCTACTAGGAGATTCTCGTGTGTAGGGTCATGGTTAGTAATTGAGTTTTAGCTCTGTTTCTAATGTCGTGTAGATGGAAACTGAAAGCTGTTGTTTGGATTCGAGTTAACCGGTTGTTACTACAAGCAAAAGCCATCTGTGACAGATTAAGTTAACATTATTTCCTAAAATTTGCTTTATCTTTTCTCAAAATACTACATAACTGTTCTCTTAAATAAATGATTTTCAGCTACCAACTAAACTGTACTTTATTCTCTGTGTGTTTTTACTGATGATTGCAGAGATGCTTTGAATTAGGTAAGTTCATCATAGCAGGTGGTCTCTGCTAGTGCTAAGGAGTTTTATCTGTGACATCTAGGGTGGTACAGTCTAGACTTATTTGACTTTCATTGCTTATAGCTAATTTTATGGCATATTTTAAGGGTCAGTAAAACAATGGCATTTGGATAAAGAAATAACCTGTGTATGAGCACAGTGTTTGGATAACTTATTAAGACTAGGAAACTATACAAGTGTATCTACCTCTGCTGAAGTAATAACTTTCTGTTCCTTGAAATCAAAGTACAGGTGGTAAGGTGAACGTGAAAGGCTTACATAAAACTCGTGTTTGACCAGTCTGGGATGTTTATGCTCAAACAAAAGGAGGAGGAGGATGTTATGATTGTTACATTTTCTTGTTCCCTGTTGACAATTGATTTGCATGAGCTTATTTTTCAGTTGGTGATTATTTGATTCTATCTACTGAAAAAAAAAAAAAAAAGCTTGAATTGTAAGGGCTTAAATCATATGCAAACACTTAGCTCAAGTTATTTTGTTTAGATATCTTAAATCTTAGCAAGCAGAATGTTTGCTGATGTGATACGGCTTTGACTTTGATAGGGCTGTGCCATCTTGTATTAGCTTGGCTGTTGTCTTTAAGGAGTGCCAGTCATTCCAGACATTTGATGTGTATGTTTGTGTGCGAACTTGGTGTCTTGGATTCACATACCTGTTTTTAGGAGAAATTAGAACCCCAGTATTAGTATAGACAGTAATGTGTATTAATTGCAGTGACGACGTTCCCATTCTTTTATTTAAGCCTTGAGTTCATTGCATACAAAAGAATTGTAGTCTAAGATTAATTAAAGCCAGACATACATAGAAATTTTACATTTAATATCAGGTAACTTATGGAAATGCCCTTTAAAAAAATCTCAAAAAATATCTTCTAAATTTTGAAAGTTCTTAAAGGTAGTACTAAAACTTTCTGTTAAATAATGAATCTTTTCTGAGTGTTTATTGCAAGATTGCAAGTACGAGAGGTATGATCCTCATAGAAAAAACTGACTGTATTTCAATGAATGACTGCTGTATTCTGTTTCTAGGAGATGAGCACTTGGCAGGCATCATGAATATCTACTTCAAGTTTCTTACGAATTAAAATTACTAAATCAGTTCTATCAAAGTCAGAGTTTGTTCAGTGTACATCATGTTAGAAACAGGAGCTACTTTATGATAATTTCAACAAAATATTAAATGTACCTAGTCAATTATTTTTCCCATAATCTGGAAGTCTTCTATAAATTTTTATCTGCCTTAGAATATAAATTATTTCTGAGTTTGTATGTTAAACAGGTATTAGTCAATCAAGGGCATAAAACAAGGCACTATGAGAAAAAGTTAATAAATAACCCTCTGGATTTATTCTTTCTTTGGGAAAATGTAAATAACCTTGACTTGACACTTTGTATTATGGAGTCAAGTGTAGTTAATCTATTATGAAAAAAGGAAGATCTCGTAGATCTTGTGAATAATTTGCTGAATGTGAAATGTGCGTTTATTTAGGTTTCATGACTTCTGACAGTGACATCTCATGTTTTAGGACTGATGGCCTGGTGTTGTGTGACAGCTTTTCAAATGGCTTTTGCTTTTTTTATCCCAATCTTTTGGAAGAGTGGCAAGGCCCAGAGGGAATTTGGAACATTGTTGTTCCTTAATTTTCTAAAAATTAAGTTTTCATTTAATAACTGCTTGTTTTGTACAGGAAAAGTACTTCTGCCATGTTCATATGTTATTTCTCAATTTACTAATCGAGAGTGAGGCATCATTTTTGTCACTGTGAATTACAGTTATGATATGTGTTCCTTAAATGCATGATTTCTTGTACATAGTGAAACAGAGTTATCTGTTACATCAATGCTGATACACTGCAATGAAGTCTTAATCAAGAAGATTTTATGATAATTAAATGTCTATTTTGAACAGATTAAATTATTGCCTTGCTTTTTGTACAGTAACTGTAGACTTGCAACACTTCTGTAGAATTCTTCCTTGAAGAATGTAGTGTTAGACTTTGGTAGCCTGTGTGGCTGGAGGACAAGGCATCAGCATTTTGCATTCTTCCGATGTAGTGCTCTAGCAGGTGTGTATGTCTCTAAGGCTGTCTTCCAATGAAGGAAATGCTCTTTGAGTTTTCACGTGCTTCTTACAAGTGATCGCCGTTTGCTACAGACAGTAAGTGTAGCACAATGTTTTTGTGGCTGGAAACTGTTTAATCTAGGCCAAAAATTCCACTGGGCATACAGATAAATAATGACAAATAAATAGCAATACCGAGATGGTTGCAGTTTCTTTTTGGTGATAATGCCACTCAGCTCTAATAACTCGAACAGTTCTTTATTTATACGTATATGTTGGTACACTAGTAAAGAACGTATTTTTTTATTTACTTGGTAGACTCTTTCCATTTGGTGAAACAGAGCTTTTCTAGCTCTATTTTGATTGAGTTGTTCTTCACAGAAGTGTGTACAATAGTGTAGGTTAGATCTAATCAGAACTTTGCTGGAACTGCATTTTGCTACATTCTGAAGTTTCATTACCATTTGGTGAGAAGTTGCCTGCTGGCAGCCATTCCATCATGACCTCTCTGCAAAGAGCTCTATGAATTACTGAACTTCCAGTCCGTAGCACAAAGATATTTAGTTTGTCGTCATGGTTATGATAATGCACAAGAGGAATTTTATCCCATTTGTAAGTATCTGAGAGATTTATTTCATACCTTATGTATTGTCTATTAGCTCTGCTGCATCAGCAAATTTACTGAGAGCATTTGCAACTTTTGTGACAGGCTAATTAATAAAAACAGTGTATGACATCAGCCAAAGTCTGGTTGAGGAGTTTTGTTACTGCTTCTTCATGACCCAAGTCTACTGCTGTTGCATATCTAGAAAACAAGTTAATTATAAAGTAATCAGCAATCCACCGGGAATTGGCTTCTCAGGCAGTATGTACCTAAATTGTAGAACATTTTACTGGTATACAATATGAAGAAAATGATTTTTTATGCACTGAAGATGAGAGCAGACAAAATTAGGGAGAGGGCATTCTCTAAATGCATAGAAAAGCATCTCTGTTCTTCAGCATCTCTTCTACCTAGACTTTAGTAAAGCCTTTGACACTGTCACCCACAGCATTTTCCTGGAGAAAAAAGCCTCTCTGGGAGTGTAGTGGGTGTACTACTTGCTGGATAAAAAACTGGGTGGATGGCTGAGCCAGAGTGTGGTGATGATTGGAGTTACTGGTGGCCAGTCACCAGTGGAGTTCCCCAGGGCTCAGTGATGGGGCCAGTCCTGTTTAATGGCTTCTGTTGATAGCTGTATTTTTAAAATGCAAGACCTCTTTATGTTTAGGGTTTTATAATTATTTATTTATTTCAGTCTAATTGTGTTCATCTACTGTTATTATATGCCAGAGTTTCTGTGATTGCTCTTTTTATGGGGTCTGAAATGGTCTGCAAATATAGAATCTTTTATTGAAGCAGTGACTAATTGAGAAGGATTTTTCTCCTTTCACTCTCGGGAATACTTATATATTACCATTAGCAGCAGTAATGTTGCAAGTGTTAATGGACATGTTTGGAGTCGGGAAGTGCCAGTAGCAGTGAATGAGTACTTTCCTGGACAATGAAGTAGATTCTGCGGACTAGGCTCAAAGACTTATAGTTACCAAGCATTTTTATGAAACAATTATTACAACACTGTAGTGTTATTAAATTACTGTTCCAGTAATTTATATTAGAGAAGTTGAGCCTTCAAGGAGATGAGTTGAAAAAGGCAAGAAAAAAGTGAGGGAAACTGATGCTGGTTTTCAGAATCTGAGCAATGTCTGTGTGGTCTGGCAAGGAAATCTGAAATGTCAGGAATACAACCTCAGAAAGACTGTCACTGAAGTTTATCCTCACTATTCTTTATCCTTGCTATCCTTAACTTTACTTTTTCCCACCTGCTGTAGAAACTTCCTCTTCGTAACCATAAACTGCCCCTCTTATTTTCATGAAGGAGTGTGCCCACTTTGACTTTTCCACATTAGTAGCCATGTACTATTATTTATTGACTTATGTTTCTATTTCTTTTGGGATTCTTTTGTTAATATTTTGTTATTTGGATATTCAAACATCACATTCTTGCATGTTGCATCATTAAGAAAGCATATATCGTGGTTCTGAATTTTCTCTGTTTTCTCAGACCATGATTATTTTCCAAAATCTTATTTCAAAATGCCTTTTTCTCTTCTCCCTCTCATTTCTCTCTCCATCTTAGAGTAAACAAAGGCTATTTACAAGACTTAAATTCTGTCCCTGGTGTAAGATGAAGTAATGCTTCTAATCAACTAGCATTAGGTGTCCTGGCCTGTTTTGTGTTATGGCATCACCTTAATTCTCTCAGGGCAGTGAACTTCCACTACGCTTCCTGTCTTCCCTGGAGGGTTAGGTTTCATCTGGTGTGAAACCGTGGCCAGTGAGTAACACCCTGTTGGGATTAGAGTCTCCTATCTAGTAATCTTTTCCCCCTCTCCCCTCTCTCCTGTCTTCTGGTCTTTTTTTCAGGCTCTGGAAAATGTTATATCAGCATAGCCAATTAAAAGTAAGAGTAATAGTAGTTGAATACAGCAATTTGAGTGGTGCTCTTCTATGAGGGAGTGACATTAAGAATTTGTCTTTGCCTGTTGGTACGAATCTGCTCTGTCTGTGAAGTAAGATGGTGTCAGCAGACCAATTTGCTATAGCATGCTGTATATTCATGTCAAAGGAGCACTGTCCGGAATGGCTGGGTACATTTACAAATGCCTAAAATGCCATTCTGAAGAGTTTACCTGGTTTTGTAAATTTAATTTTGCTTTGCAGACAAACATAATTTTGCAGAAAATGTAACACATCACTAGCTGCCAGGTGCTGTCCATTATAAAATACCACCTCAGTTATTTTGTTAAAGTTGAAGAGTTCAGACAGAATTTTTCAATGCTGAGTTCTGCATCATGCTGTTACGATTTTTTTAAAAAAACCCTTTCTTTTAGACTAAGTAGCTGATCTACTTCAGAGCAATAAGCCTGGGAAAACGTCATGGTTTTGATCATGCTTGTCATCTTCATGCTTGAAAGCTTCCCTCCACCCCTAGCCCCCTGCTGCTTCCTTTCTGTACTCTAGCAAAGAAGTCTAGCCTTTGCTAGAGTATAGTTTTTTGATCACAGAAGCCTGTCTGACATGACCAGGGGATGTAAATGTTCCCTCTGAGCTGCTGTAACAAGATTCTTTTTTTTCCCCTCTTCTTCTGAGTAAGCCATGCTGCTATGCTGAGCTAACTTGGTGGAGAGATGCATACCTCCAGTGAAAGGAGAAGCCTGAGGATAGACTGGGGTTAAGATGGTGTGGTGCACCTAAATTGCCTGTACAATTTACCTTTGCATAAGGAAGGGTTGTCAGAGAAGGGTGGAGAAATGGGTGGAAAAATGACTGTAAATGAGATATCAGTACAATAGTAAAGTTATGATCAGAGATATGCATGTTAGATGGCTCTAGGAAGAAGAGAAGTTTGACTGGAAGTTTGAGTGTTTTTAGCAGAATCCACGTACTAAAGTCCCTTCTCCTCAGAGTGCTGAATTAAAAGACTCCCAGTATCCTAGACTCTCTTGCACCTTGATCTATAAGTGGGTGAAACCCTCTAGTCCTTCAGTCTTTCAGATTCCTCTTATCAGCACTGTCAGTTCTTGTTTCATTGTGTCTTATAATGATCTACATGACACAACTATCAGCATGGTGCCAAATGATGGAGTAGGTCTTTTCCCCTATTTTGATTTGAATTTTAAACTAGGAGATGCAACATAAACTTAGGGTATGTATTCTTAAAATAGTTTCTTAATTTGTTTTGACAGAGTTTGCAGTTGCATTCCTGTAGCTGTTTTATGTAAGACTGCCTTACTCAGTGTATTTTGTGATGGTTCATGCTTAGTAATTAGCTGTGTGATACTATGCTGCTATAATTATTTGGTATGATAGCCCTACCTTATACATAGCATGACATTCAGAGCTTTTCTGGATAAAGAATTAATTTTCTATTGGCGTTTTCTGTGATAAGTGTCTCTGTGGTGCTGGAAAGTCTCATAAATGTTTAATGAATTTATTTTCATAATACATTTATGAGGTGAGGGGGTTTTATCTCCAGTTCACAGATACAAGACTGGAGGGTGGCAAATATAAAACAGTAAACACTTCATTTTTCAGTGTATTAAGGACTTTATAGATCTCCTTACTTCAGCTGAAATAGGTTTATCTTTGACAAATCAGATATGACTATTTCAGGTCAGAAAATAAACACACACATCTGCAAGGTAGGTACAATTTTGATGTCAGTAATTTTCTATGGTATCCAATGCTGTGTGACAGAGGCTGGGGTAGGATCAGTGTATTTTTGAAATTAATTTATTGAATTGGCTACTGGATCTTCCCCCTGCCAGCTCTTAGGGATTTTTAAAGTCTCTGTTGCTTTTGTATCTTCCAACACAATAATTCAGAGCTCTCTTAAGAAAAGATATTGGTCTAGTCTCAGGCCTGCTTGACTCAGTCACACTGATCTTAGGTTGAAATTACTGTCAGTCTAAGTCTGGACCACAAATACATGTGCCAGGAGCTCCAGCTAAAATTCTAGGGGCAATTTTTGCCTATTTATCATAATTTATGCCCTAATTTTTAAGGTTTAGACTCTGGTAGAAAGGACACTAAAGGCATGCAAAGTTTAACTAATTAAGTGGTCCATGAAAACTGAAACATACATGTTGAAACCAACATCTAAAGTGAAATCTCTGACTGAAATGAGGCTACTGATAATGGTAATTTCTGAGGTGGTTTTTGCAGAACAAATCCACAGCTAGCTGAAATTAGCTATCAGAATTATGAAGAAGAGTAATAGTTTGTCTATCTCTTAACTGTTTTCAGCAGAAGTGCTGTTGAAATCAGTATGCCTTAAAGGAGAAAATACCACCACCAAGTTGGCTGTGTTTTGGGAAGGAGATTTCAGCTTTCTGTTTGAACAGTCTGGTGTAATGGAAGGTGCCCTGCATATGGCAGGGGTGTTGGACCTAGATGACCTTTAAAATCCCTTCCAACCCAAACCATTTTGTGATTCTGTTTTCATTATTCTGTGTTCTCAGAACTTGTTTTGGAGAAGGATCTTGTAGTGCTCATGTAATACTCACTGATGTCAGTGGTGTTGGGTATAAGCAGGTAGCTACTTTAAAAGTATTTCAGGATCTGAGGAGTATAATCAGCCTATAGAAATATCTTCAATTATGATTGAATAAAGTAACTCTAAACATTAATTTTAAATTATTTGAATTGCATAGTATTATTAAATCAACATTTTTTCCTACTGATGTATAATTTTTTCTCCTACACTCTAAATTATATAAATCTTGTTTAAATTTCAGTCTTGTTTTATCTTATTTCTCAGAGATAATCAAAATTATTTTCATTAAAAATTCATCGTGTTCTTGATGAAATGTGCACTTGTTTTACCTTGTTAACTAGATCAGTAATCACCTTTAATCATAGTGTGACACTCAAAGAGAATCTTTTATTCCCTCATTATGGATGATCTTGGTCCCTTTCAGAAGAAAAGTTAAAAAAAAAAAAGTGCAGTTTGCTTGTGCATCATTATAGTGTGTACTGTGAAAATGGACTGGTTACACTCTTTTACTGGAACTTTAATTAAGCAAAGCCATCAAGGAGCTAGGGTAGATGCTTTTTTAAACTGTGAATTGGAATCCTTGGAAAAACTAAGCATATTGGAAAAAGGAAATTCTTTCTGTAGGTGAACTACGTAAGACACTCTGTTATTTCCACAGTACATTTGGTTTCTGTGCAGTGTAGTTTTTATGCAGTAAAAGGACACTAAAAATGAAGATACTAGTATTTTCCTCTTTTTATCTCTGGAAGTCTGTTATGTCTTTCACTGGATAATATCAACATTTTATTTCTTTTTATAAAGGCAGTGCAGCTTCTGATGTAATACAGCATTAGGAAAGACATTATTTAGCTACTGCTCTGAATTGGTTTTCTGTCCTGAATTGTGTTGCAGCATAAACCACAAGTCAGTGATGTATTTTGTTTCACATATGCTGCAAGCCTCTTCACAGTTTGGAAATATGGGCAAAGGAGCGGTTTTCTTCCTAAGTTTTTGTTATATTTAGAGGTGACAAATTGCTAGCTTACATATAGCTAAAATTATGCCTACTTCAGCAGTTGAAACTGAGAAACAGATTATATTGGTATTTTGTTGACTTTTATGTAACTTTTGTGGTTTTAGGTTAGGGTTTTTAAGCAAAACAGAGTTCAGCACAGCTTTGATATGCATGTACTGCTGGCTGTTCTTCGTGTACATACAGTACACTGTCTTATCTGTTTGGTTTCTTTTAAACATTTCTTTCAAACTAGATCTTTCAAGCTGACCTATCCTTTAGTCACTCTTCTAGATGATCACTGTGACAGTGTTCAAGGTCTGGCACGTTCAGAGCACATTTTCCAACTTTCTTGCTCAACCGTTGATGTCCTTCCATCGCACGTGCATCTGTTCAGATGCTAGGAAGACCACCTTTGCAGCTTCATTAGCTGAATGAGAATTAGTTTTAAATTCAATGGGAAGTAGGAACTGTTGTAACAGCAAACATCCAAGGCAAGCCCTGGCTCTGGCTTTAAACTTGAGCATCAGTAAATTCTTCTTTTGAAAACCATTTTACTATCTGAATGTGATTTTTAACTTTTAATTTCAAATTTATCATTGTTCCTTGGTTGACCTAGTTGTGTGTTTTATTGCAAGTGTAGTGCACCTGGAAATACCTTCTGAAAAAGGATTTTGTATATTAAATGCTGTGTAACATTACAGCCTAAACTCAGCTCCACATCTGTGCACTTGGTTTGACTGTATTTCACGACCTCGCCAGGGTGTTGTAAAAATAACTGCAGTGAAGATTGTTAAATGCCAATATATTATAGTAATAGGAGCCATGTAAGTGCCTAAGATAGATAGATAGACAGATAGCATTAGTGCAGTAGAGGTTTCCTTGAGAACACTAACCAGATTAAGTGCCAGTGTTCTCCTGTGTAGCAATGTTAATTGCCAATTTTTGGCAGTTGCACAGGCGCTAATTACTTTTTAATAGAACCAATGGAAGAAAATTTTCCACTAAGCTTTTATGGATAATTATTGCAATTTTTTTCCTTCCAGGAGCTTGAAACTTTGCTCTTATAGCATCCATCAGATCTGTCTTGCAGATAAATTGTAGCATTACAGCACATGCAAGATTGTATTCTATATCTTTATATCGTCCCTGTCTGCCTTTTAAATGATACCACTTAGAACCTAATCCTTCATATCACAAGAGTTTCAAACTCTTCAAACCGAGAGTTTGTAGAAATAACACATTAAGACATTGCTTTGTCTTGTTCCAATGCATCGTGTTTTTACACAGTGCATTACATAACAGCCACATCTACAGGGTCTTTCCACTGTACCCAAAGCTTTTGAAGCGAAGCTTCACAACCATGAGGAATAAATACAGAGGAGTTTTAGGATTTAATGCGCTAAATTGCCAGTGTCTGTTTACTTTCTGTGGCTCGTTCTCTCATTATGTGCTTGTGTTGTGCTCAAAATAAAAAGAAGAAATTGTTGCGTGAATGGTCTCAGAAATACAAGATACATGTAAGATGCTAAGCATTAAACCATGTCAAGAGGTGAGTGTGTCATCGCGATTGGACTGAAATGGTATTGGTATTATCTTACATCACACTTCTGTTAACAGTGTGTCTCAGTTCATTGGGATTTTGGTGTAGTACTTGTCTTTCATGATTTTCATAAACCAGTATGTCATGCCTTTTCTCTGGTAAAGAGGCTAAACAGTTGTGGTTTTGTCTGCAAACACCAGTGTGGCTTCAGTATTCCTCATGGGTAAAGTATCAGTGTTGGGGCCAGTCCTGTTTAGTATCTTTATTGATGATCTGCAGATTTGCAGATGACACCAAGCTGGGGAAAGTGTTGATCTGTTGGAGGGTAGGAGGGCTCTGCAGAGGGACCTGGACAGACTGGATCATTGGGCTGAGTCCAGCAATACGAGGTTCAACAAGACCAAGTGCCGGCTCCAGCGCTGCAGGCTGGGGGCAGAGTGACTGGGCAGAGGCCAGGCAGAAAGGGACCAGAGGCTGCTGATTGGCAGCAGACTGAACGTGAGCCAGCAGTGTGCCCAGGTGGCCAAGAAGGCCAACAGCATCCTGGTCTGCATCA
>VXBT01009997.1:35757-81296 GCA_013400235.1 Oriolus oriolus | reverse complement strand
GCTTTACTCCTGATTTTCTCTGTATGCTTCCAGTGTGTGGCACAGGATGACAGGGATTGGGGCCTGTGGTCAGTTCATCATATGTTGTCTCTGATGCTCCTATCCCCAGTGGAAGGACTCGTCACACTCCTTCCCTGCTCCAGCGTAGGGTCCCTCCCACAGCAGTCCTTCCCAAACTGCTCCAGGGCAGATCCTTTCCATGGGCTGAAGCTCTTCATGAACTGTTCCAGCATGTGTCCCTCTCATGGTGCAGTCATTCAGGAACAGACTACATGTTCCTTGCGGGGTCGCAAGTCCCGACAGCAAACCTGCTAGAGCATGGGCTCTTCTCTCCATGGGGCCACAGGTTCTGCCAGAAGCCTGCCCCAATGTTGGCTTTCCATGGGGTCACAGTATCCACCTGCTCCACCATGGGAGTCCTCCACCGGACCTCACCATGCTCTGCTCAGGGGCTGCTCAGGAGAATCTCTGCTCCAGTGCCTGGAGCACCTCCTGCCACTCCTTCTCCACTGGCCTTGGTGTATGCAGGGCTGTTCTTCTCACTTACTCTCACTCCTCTCTTCTCTGACAGCAATTGTTGTTGCATAGTCACTTTTCCCCCCTTCTTCAATATCTTATCACATTTAGTGATAGGGACTTGGCCTTGGCTACCAACAGGCCTGTCCTGGGGCTTCCATCAGCTTCTTACACAAAGAACCTCTGTAACCCTCCTGCTACCAAGACCTTGCCATGCCTGCCCAGTACAGACAGTTCTCTAAGAAAAGCTGAAGTGTGACAACAAAACAGATAAAACTAAAGAAGTGACAGGAAATTCCTAGATTTTTAGTCAATTGTGGAAAATAGCTGACATGAAAGCATAGATGGTCAGGTTCTTTGTATTAATTTTAGCTTTCAGACTGGAAAAAACCATTGTTGATTTCTAATAGGGTCTTTTTCAATACAATCTTTCTTCCAGTCATGGAAAAAACTGGAACAGCACATTGGACACAGACAGGATTGAATGCAATAGGTAAGAAAAAATAATGAATGGCAAAGTGAAAAGTACTTGATTGGTTAGCATAAATTTGGACAAAACTAGAATACTATACAATTTCCCTTAAAAGACATGTAGAACTGAACCTTCCAAAGTGTAATAATCCTAGCAGTAATGTAAATTTACTTGACTTTTTGAATTATGAGTGTTTACAAAAGTATCTTAAAACTTCTATTTGGCATGTTTCTCTGCAGGAGCATGCTTCTTGTGAAATGGATGGCTACAGGTAACTGATTCTCAGAAAACTGACCCAATAGGCAAGGATTGTGAACTAGGTCACAGAAAGAAAGCCTTTCTTTTCTGACTGGATATAAATATATTGTGAAGCGTTACTAGGACTGTCTGGGACATACCCTGAAACACTGTACAACTTGTTTGCAAAAAGGAGTAAGGCTAAAAGAGGTTTTTTCCCATCTAACAAACAGAACGTGAGATGCAGTTAGGAAACTCTTGCAAATGCATACAGATGGAAGCAGAAAATACTAGCAGAGAAAACTGACCTTGTGAAGGCCTTGTAATATTTTTTCCTATTTTCTATCCTTAGTCCTTGGATACATGCTTTAGTGAGTGAAGTGCTCATGGGTGCATACGCAAGTACAAAAATCTACTTTTTTCCCCCCCAGAATGTGTCTAGCAAATTAGCTTTTCTGGAGAGGATATATTACTAGAGGGGTATCTAGGTGATCATCAGGAATCAAATTATTTAATCTTTCCTTTTCCTTTCTGCTGTTGTGACCTTTTGTGGTACTTACAGCAGGAGGAGGTGAGAAGTAATAAAAATCAAGTGAGAGGATGATTTTTTGAATCCTCAGTGCTCCTTTTACGGTCCTGTTCCATCAAGACTTATTGTCCCAGCTGTAGTTAAAATAATTACAGAGCAATTACAGTCTAATGAGGAAGAATGGTGCAATCTACTCAAAATGGGTGAGAGAGAAAATAGTATTCCTTGGGACTGATAAAGCCACCTTATATGCCTGTTACCAACCTGGAAAGACAACAAGAAATCTAATGCATTTGGCAGCTAAAAGCATCAGCCAGTGCTAAACATTTTCCATACAAAGGGAGACAGATAATTTCTGCTTCAAAGAGCTGTCCTTAAAAACTAAAACACTGGTGCAGAGAATCTGTGATATGTCTAAAAAATGTAATTTACTTTTACGTTTTCCCCTTTCATATGATTTAAATCCACAAAGTAGTCAGAGTAATAAGATTTTCAAAGGTTTTTTAAAAACTTTATGATTTCCCGACTTATATTTGCAAGGATGGATTCTGAACTTAGAAGGTGACCTCACATTGACCAGAAGAGAAAAAATGAAACATGGAGGGTTGCCTGACTTCCAGGAAGTCTTCAGTTCATAAGTGCAGAACATCCTGTTGGAGATAGGATTATTGTTTGTGAGCCATTTGGGGTGAGTGCACACTGCCAGCTACAATGGAGTATTGAGATGCTTGATCTGGCTCTCGTCTGGGTAGAAGCACAGTTAAAACTGAGGGCAAACTTCTCAAAGCTATACTGCAGCTCCTAAGTGCAAATTTACTTTAGTCAGATCATGATTTTGTTCAGTTTCAGGACACATTCAACGCAGCTGACAATCTGTATCACTGTAGATACAAACTGATACCTTGCTATTCAACTTGCAAATCATGCTTGCTCACCCACTTTGCATAAAAGAAGATTCCCGTGGAATACAGGGGAGGTCTCTTTGCTGCATGGACTCATCAATTTACGGCAGTTTTGCTCTCCAATCAGCATTTAGTTCAAATTCTAAATATAGTAATAACACAGTTAAATTGATGAGTTTCTGGATGAAGCCCAGGTTTGTAGGAATGGTAAAGCAATAAACCTTGTGAAGTTATGGCGATGCTACTGTTGTGCACTGTAGGCATAAATCCCAGCCTTCCCTCCTACCTCTTTCCTTCTGCTCTCCTGAAGTTTTTTTTTATTTTGCTCATTATTTCTTATGTCCTGAATATATATTGGCTTTGCATTCCTTTGTGGCTGCATTTTAACACACCTCCTGGACATCCAGCAGAGCAGAAGCAAAGCCCAACAATGAGAAACACTAAGAACTGTGGATGTTTAAGTCACTTGCAGTCAAAAGTGACTGTGGTGCATTCTCAGCATTATAATTTGTTCCTTTTAGAAACAGATCATGCAGACACCCCAATAATTAAACAATTTACTTACTGGGAGTTACAGCAATTGGTAATGATCAAGACATTGTACAATCAGCAGGCTGTACTCATTTGTTCTGCTGCTTAACATCACCACTGTGAGAACAATATTGTTTATTACGGCTCACAGGCAGTAATCATTTTATGTAACATGAGGATTTTTTTCACTCAATTGCTTTCATGCTTCAGGCTGATGAGAATAATCATCACACAACAATTACTTGCACCTTCTAGAGATGATGCTCAAGAGTTCAGGTCAATGAATATATAGCATATACATTTTTATTGGGGTACATGTTGTCCTTTTGCACCTCTTAAGGGAAAAGAATACAAATCTGGATCACTGCTTTCTTTTCCCTTGTGTTGAGAAGCTTTATTAAAATCAAAAGACTAACAGTGTCCAGTAGCAGAACATCTTCAGCTCTATGAAAAAATGCAGAAGCTAAAGATGAGGTGAAGGATTAGCTATGCAACTTTGACTTTATGAACATGTTCAGAAATGAAATATCCAAATCCACTGGGCGCTGACTTGGTTTGAGGATTTATTTACGAATAATTCAAGACGTACTCATTTTAATTATAGGCAGATGAAAATACTCCAGCAATCTTTTCAGCAAATAGGTATGTTAAACACTGTATTATTCCATGCACTTACCTTTTGGTCTGCTAGTAGCAGCTGACCATAAATACGCATTGCATCTCAAAAGGTTTGCACCTCATGTCCAGTTCAGCATTAAAAATAATGCTACACGAGCTTGTAATTGATACTGTAAGCAAATTTTTGCTCTAACAATGGAGGCAAAACATGCATGAGCTTGAGAAGTACTTAACTGAAATGAACATTTGAGAGTAAGGGGGTCAAATTTGTCATAATTTAACTTCATAAAGAGGCAAATTTACACAGAAGCATTTTCATCTGGAAAAGAGAATTCCAGGCTATGCTCTCTGCACAAGTCCATTGATTCAATTCAGTCTAAGAATTCAAAGTTAAAAGATAGGTGAGATCCGTGAAGGCAGATGCCTGGGATAAGGCAGCAAAGGATTTCACAGGGTACTCAAAATACTTCATAGTTTATTTTGTTCACTTCACTCCTTTCCATAGTTTCCCTCATATGGGTGCAAAGAATGAAGAGATATTTTCATCTGTAGATTTTAATACAAAGTAGATATGATTTCATGACAAAGAAATTCAGGGATTAATATTTCTAGGTAATGGGTCATCATGGAAGGAGATACAGAAAACAGAAACTTTAAGTCAAAACTGACTTTGTTACAAAGTAGGAGCAGATGAAAGGAAATGAAACTGGAAGCACAGGTACAAATTAGACAATATATAGACTTCAAAGTATGATCAAGAGCCTTGCAAAATGAAAAAAATATAAGAGTGTAATCTTTCTACAGTGGCAATACTTTGAACATCTGTGAGAACAACACCTGAGCAGCTCAGGAGAAGACTGGTGTGCAGGATGCTTGCTGGTGAGAAAAAAGCCACTTAGACTTAGTGGAGAAAGATAAGAAAATTATGATATTTAAGGGGAAAAGAAGGAAGAAATGGCTCAGGCTGCCTTGACTGTGTGGGAACAGCTGAGGACAAAAATAACAGATATCAAATCAGGTCTTTTTTGTAGTGATGGCATTAAAACATTGGTAACCAAGATATCTTGCTTATCACAAAGGGATACATATCTACAGGGAACTGTAACAAAGTAACAACAGTTCAATTATAAATTACTTTCTTAAACTGTGGTGTGCTGAAGACTTGTTTTCATTAGGCTGGATATGTGAGCCATGTCTTTATGCTACTATGAACAAAAGGGGATTTTGTGGATAAGCCCCTTTTGCATACACTCACTAGCCCACTGCTGCCCAAGCTGGTCTTTGTTTCTGATGCCTCCAGACTCTGTGCTGGCCACAGCTGTCATGGCTAAGGCCTGTGTAAGTTCCTGCGCCAGTTAATTACAAGGGGAAGATACTATGAAGCGTTAAAAACCTGACGTTTTTTGTGCAACTCCTTCTTCATGTCCGGGTCCACTTTTTCTAAACTCTCAAAGATGAATAAGTCAAGTCAAATCTTCCTAATCTTCCTAGTTTTATTGCCTGTTCAGAGAGAAGAAATGCTCTGCTGTTCACAGGGCAACATTTTGAACTTCAAATACTGTGTTGAGTAGACAGTATTTATTAGGGGCAAAGTGAGATAGAGAGATAAAGAGAGAAATCTATAATCACAGGAAGGGTACAAAGTGAAAATCCAGCAACTCTGTTCAGACCAAAGAGCAGTGGACTTATTATCTATACAAGCATGAAATTATACATCTCCCAGCAAGTCTGACCCTAACACTGACTGCTTTCATGACACTTGTTTGATGACATCATATTTTTTCAGATTTCATGTAGCTCAGTTATTCTGTAGAGCCAGTCAGTTTTTTTCATACCCTTTTCTGCCACACCTGATTAGTCCCACCGAATGAGAGAAATAAATCCAGTCTTCTGCAATGCTAGGCTATTACCATTGCATAGGAACAATAATCATCCATCACAGAAAATCCATATGAAGTTGATATTAGGTGTTCTAAAACAATTTGGCAATAAGATTGGGCAAGGCCATATCTTGTTGTAATCCACCTGCTCCCAGCAGTCTCCTGTTCCTACAAAGACAGTGAATCACAGAGAGGGAATAGAGAAGCTCCTAAAGCTCTGCTGATGACCAAGGGCCAAAGAGCAGCAGAACACTGCTTCTGCACAGAGTAAATGTGGAAAGCAACAGTTAACCTTAGAAAGAAGAAAGCATGGAGATGCTACAAAGACAGAACAACATTTAAACTTTTCTTTCACTAAAACATGTAAGGAGTATAAATGTCCAATCAACATTTCAGGTATGAAAAACAAAATGGCAAACCTAAGGCAATCCCTTCTGAAAACACCACACTTTAGGGTGAGTCTGGCTGAAGGTTTCTTTCTTTCACTTGTGATCACATCCCATGCTGCATTAAATGAGGCACTTGGTTTCTCTCTCTTTTCTACAGTTTCCTAGCAGAAAATAGCAGAAAACTCAAGTTCTAGCACTGAAGAAGTGCTCTGAAGTAATGAAATTCTCTAACAACAATACTATAATAATTCTTTAAATAATGAAATAGTTACGTTGTCATGGTTTAATAAAGGAAAGTGATGTAGACTGTAAGAAGGCAATCACAGAAATGACAGTGGGGGTTTCTTTTGTAAGCTAATGGCATGTACTCATTTATCAGTGTTCACTATTTTAATTGAAAACAAAACAAAACAACCCCTCAAAAGAAAAGCCATTATTTCTTCTAATAATGCAACTTGAAATTATTTTATAAGGAAGTTGTGTATTTTTATGAGTAGCAAAAACCAAAAAGCAAACAAACAAAATAACCCCAAACCAAAACAAAAAAAACCACAAAATCAAAAACCAAAAAGAGCACCACCACCAGCAGCAAAAGAAATCTATAATAAGAAGCATTTTTCAATACAGGCAACTGCTACTATTAACCTCTGAGATTTTTGAAACATAATTATGTCAGTGTAAATTTCTGATAACATGTATTATGATGTAGTCAACTTGTTAAAAAAAATCGGCCTCAAAACAGGAAGCTTAATGTTACCATACATTGGAACATCAGTGAGGATCAACATCTACCTTCATTTTTCAGTGTACAGGAAATCCTTTCTTATTTGGAACCTTTAAATTTGTATGTGGATCTTTTTTAGCTAATTACTTGAATGCAAAGGCCGTGTTAACTTGTTTTTAATATGTCAAATGGAATTTAAATTCTAAAGGAGGCAGGGACCATTGTGACCTCTTAATCAGACTTCTGTTCTATCCTCTGAATTCCATCAAGACAAATTTCTTAACAGGTTTCACATCCCAGGAGACGAAGTTAGCCTCTGCCACTTCCTGTCCTACACTAGCTTGATATAAGTCTGATATAGGTCAGAACACAGTTATGATCAGAGCACAGTTATCCTCAGAGCTGGTCTGGGAATTAGCAGCAGAGCATTTTGTGAATTATCTGACCCTCTTTTCAGGTTCAGGTTCTCTCAAACAACTGGCAAATCTGGGATAATCTTAAACTTCACTGCAGGTAATTTTAAAATACTGTCAAGTTTTAGTTTCATTACATATTAAAATATTTAAGTAGTTTTATTTGTAGTTTGATAATCAGTAGGCAATGCATAGATTTTGAGAGACTGCATCAAAAGTTTTAAGCATGAACCCTTCCATTAAAATTCTTGTTTCTCCATTGGTATTCACGTTTTATAATCCTCAGGCTATGCACTCTTCTTTCACAAAACTAAAACAAATGGTGTGTGAAACACATTTTTCTTATCTTCACTTTACAGGTGTTAGAATGGACACCAAGGTAAAACAAATGGTTCTTTCAAGGTCCTGATGGAAGCCTGCCTTTGAGCCAAGAAATCTATATTTTTGAAGTTTCAGTACAGTGTGATAATAAGCAAGAACTCATTTTTATCACTATTCATGTGGTGCTCTGCTCTTACCATTATTAATTCTTTGGTTTTCTAGAGAAAACACATGTTAAACAGCCCTAGTGTTTTAAAAGTGTTAGCATCTGTAAACTTGGAACTCATCTTTTCCTTTGCTCTATTTGAGGGAAAAAAAACCAAAACCAAAACCAACAAAAGCAAGAGATCAGTGAACTCTGACCAGTGAATTTGTCCTGAGTGACCTCTTCTGATCTGCTCCTAAGAGAGATTTGTATAACTGGACCAAAAGAACTTTATGTAAGCTGTGAGGAGTTCTTTGTAACATGGGCTTTGAACTGGTGAATTTTACTGCAAAAAATCTAGGAGCTCAAATTTGATCAAATAAGTATCCTAAACAGGACATAAACTCAATTAGTTGTAAGTTTCCTAAGCTCCTAGATGAACCAACTGGGAAAACGAAAAGTGCTTTCCCATTTATTTATTTATTTGTTTATTTACTTATTAACTTGGATAATCCCTGAAAAGCTTTTAAGCCACTTTAAACTCAGTGTTGAAACTTACAATGTTCATTCATGACAAGACTGCTGTGCAAATGGAAGTGGGACTTCTGACCACTCTCTGACAGAGAGCATCTATCCTTTTTTCATTGATTGCAGAGTATTGCCATTTCCTGTTGGCCAGTGCTGACGACAGAAATGTTTTACAGTCTGTTGTTCAGAGCTTACACAACAGTGTGCTCAAACATTATAATAGCATACAGCTAAAAATATCTCAACACTATTTATTGTTACATCCATTCACCAGTACTTCTAATAATTACAGAGTGCTATTCACATTATTTGCCAATTTGGTGGAAATGTATTCATATCTTTACTTTAACAGACCTTTGTGTGTTCTGAATTTAAAAACTAGAACTTTGTTCAAACACCTTAGAATTATATGTCTGGGGACTACAGCTGCAAAAGAAGTGGTTATTTAAAGTGTACCATAACATGTGTTGTTTGTTATATTGCCTGTAAATTCTCCTCAGTTCCTCAGCGGACAAGCAAGCAGCACCAAATATGTGTCTTGTGCAAAGCAAAGGAGTCTGTACATCCAACAATGCAGCAGGACTGTGGCTAGGGAGGATTCAGTCTTGATCAGATTTCGACCTTTATTCTAATGCAACTCTTACCTCCTTGAAGGTTCACAATACTACTTTCTCAATTATGCTGTGTTTTTCTTATTGAAAAGGCTGATTCTTTAAAAGTTAAATATATTTCTGAAAATCTTTAATTGGATAGTTTATACCTCCATCCAATGATGATATTTAATTATTTTGTATGGAAAATGGGAGGCAGTGTTCTATAGCTGTAGGCCAGAAATACTAGAGGTAGAAGACACTACTGAGAGAGAAAAATGCTTTTATAACTGAGTCACACAATGGGTAAGATTGGAAGGGTCCACTGGAACTCATCTTGTCCAGCCTTCCAAGCACATTACTTGGGGTTGTGTCCAGAAGCTTTCTGAATATCTCCCAAGAAGGAGACTCCACAAGCTCTCTAGGCAGTCTGATCTAGTGCATGGTCACCTGCACAACAAAGAAATTCTTTCTCATGTTTGGGTAGAACTTCCTGTGCATCAGTTTCTGCTTGGTGCCTCTTGTCCTGTTGCTTGGCACCATCAAGAAGAGGCTGGATCCATCCTCTTGGCACCCTTCCTTCAGATGTATACATGGATGAGGCCCCCTCTCAGCCTTCTCTTCTCCAGGCTGAACAGGCCCAGATCCCTCAGCTTTTCCTCATGAGACAGATGCTCCAGTCCCCTTATCACCTTTGTTGCCTTCCACTGCATGCTCTCTAGGATCTCCTGGTCTCTCTTGTACTGAGGAGCCCAGAACTGGACACAGAATTCCATTCTATTTATTCCTTCAAGCATTTTTACTAATTCAGTTGTCTGACAAGACTTATTAATGCAGTCATTAATACTAAGATTTTCTCTTTTTCTTTCAGGCAGTACTTGATACATTAAGTAAAACCATCTTAGGATTTTTCCTTAAAAACAAACAAAAAGCCAGACAGACAAAGGAACCCCAAAACCACACGAAATCATCACATTGCCAAGTTTTCATAGCAAGATTTCAGGCAACTGTTTCAGTAAGATTCACACCCTATTCAGAGCAAAATTATTTAAGAAGAGTAAGGTTCTCATAGTCCTCTGGAAATATGCTTCCTTATGTTCTACTTTTCCTATCAATTCCTGAGGAAAAATAAAACCCAGCAGTCTTTTCTAACCAAATAAATATCAATATCTATATTCAAATTTTGCTTATTGGCAGAGGATAGTGCTTTATTAAGTAGTATAGCTTTATTATGTAGTAGTGCTTTATTTTCACAAGGGACCAATACCAAATGAAACTCTAATCCACTGCAAAATAGTGGTTATTTCTGCACTTTAAAAAAAAAAAAAAGTTAGCCTGAAATGTACAGAAAATTTTTAAGCTAACTCTGACATATATCCTGATTATACATTTAGAAAAATAACTTTCCTTATTAAGTTTGAAAGTAGGGATACATACAACAATATCTATTTGGATCTGTGTACATATATACACCACGTGCAGAGCTGCACAACTGCAGATGGTCTGCAGCAAGCTAAGACGCGCCTGCCATTCCATGCATCTCTTCACTAGAAGCCAGGTGCTTCCAGGTTTTGGTTTAGAGCTGGAGGTCCCACAAGCAAGCTGATGAAGTGCTCAGAATAGCAGAAGATAGGAAAAGCTAGTAGATAACAACAGCTAATTTAAAAAAATATTCTCAAGAAATCTCTCAAGTTATTTCTTAAGTAATTGCCCAATTTTGGCTTTTTGATACTATCTGAAAGATTGAAGTGTTTATCTGGAAATTACCTAGCAGCTACAAAAGGCAAAGGACACATCCAAGGAAGACATGTGTGAGCTTTTATAAAAAGGCACAGGTAAGATTTCATAATGTCATATGGAATAGTAAGAACTATTTGTAACTTTTTAATCACATGAATGGAATTTTAAAGTATGTGTCTGTACTGTAAAAAAGGCACTTCTTTACTTTTCTATTACAATGTGTTCCAGCTAATCTCATTTAACAAACACTACTTTCACAGGGTTTGCACACATGTTTAACTTGTTTGTGAATGAGCTGTTTTTTATTCACTCTTCCTCTGGAAGAAAAGCGTGGTGTATGTGATAGCTTAGTATGAGGTGAAAGATTAACATTTCCTTAAAATACGCAAATATTGTTCTTGAAGTATTAAAAATTTCACCTATATATTCTTTATTTTGCGGTTATATGTTTTAAAATTCAACCTTGAATATCATAATAATGAAAATATTTCTACCAGATAACTGCAGAACCAAGAAGAAAAATGTTGTTTAGAGTGTGTGAGGGTACAT
Source organism: Oriolus oriolus (assembly GCA_013400235.1). NCBI lineage: Eukaryota > Metazoa > Chordata > Aves > Passeriformes > Corvidae > Oriolus > Oriolus oriolus. The sequence goes on along the minus strand of VXBT01009997.1, from coordinate 70,212 downwards.
TTCACAATAAAGGTGAACGGGCAATGGCTAAGACGTACAATGACAAATTAGATGTGGAAAAAGTCCTAGGTTTTACTATATTGTGAATCATAGATTATATTTTATTGCTAATTTTCCATTTTTTTTTCACTTATTTCTTAATTTCGCAATTTCACTAGCCATTTTACAGCACTTCATTGAATTTAATGATAAGAAGTATTACTTGTTGAAAAGAATTGTGGAAATTCAGAAGCTTAAGGCTATACACATATCTGCTGCAACCAAGCAGAGCTATGACTTCTTACTGCTGTGAAATATGTCAAAATTTGGACACTGTTGGAGATGAGTGTTTGGCACTGATCTAATGTTGGTTTGCATTGTACTCAGAAGGTACCTGACTAAACAAACAGTCAGCATTTACTTGTAGATAGGGAAATAAGGTTTCCCTAAAAGCTGTAATTTGTGTTCTCTTACTCTGCATCCTTCCGTGACATAAATTCCATGTAACTGTATTTTCATCTCTAGGACAAATCATCACCCATGGTTCCTGGTAACCTGAACAGAACACCGAGTCACACAGAGGGTACGATCTGAGATGTACACAAATACCTTTGCTAGGGAATGAATGGATGGCTCTCTCCACTGACCTCCATCTCCAGTAATACAAGGCAAACACAAACGTTGAGGCCAGGAAAGGGAACACATATATTGCAGCCTTCTACCATTTTTAGAATGCAGGTGTTCCTCAAGAATCCTCAAAGACCTTTTTTATATTTTGCTGTTCTCCTCCTGTGATCTACTTACAACTTCTCTCACAGTCAGCACTGCCAGAGTGACCGGGTCTTGTAACACCACAACATACTCTCTGCATTCACCAAAAATGCAGGAAAGAACGTCTCTTATCTCCATCTCTCCTTCTCCTAAGACACATCAGTAGATTAGGTGATGATTAGTATTTGTATACTGTTGTGAAGATGGTTCTAACTAAAGAAATATCATTGCCCATCATCCTAGTAAGTACAGGTTAACTAATTACATGGCTCAGTAGCACAGAGTTTAAAAAAAAAAAAAAAACCAAACAAGGTAAAAAGATAGGATGTGCATCTGTTTGTGTCTTTGGGGGCAAATGAGTATCTGGCCAGAAAAATATTCCAAAAGCATATGATTTTTGTTTCCTTCTGATGAGATTTCAGAGCTTGCCTGGGCAGCTCTGAGACTACCATTTGCAAACTTTTTCTTCATGGACTCCCATGACATTTGTAGAGTGAGAAGGTTGTCCCACACTGTTCTATCTTCTCCACTGGACAAATATTTGATGTGTCACATAGGTACAGGTAATGGAAAGCTTTTGGGGTTTCAGTTTTGTCCTATGGGAAGATCAATTGCTGGCTTCCAACCACACCTAGTAGTCACCATGAATAAAATCAGGTACCAACTGGCAAAGCTATATAGTGCAGTGGTACACTCACGCATAAATACTTTTATGTTTAATGGAAACATTTACTGAACTCAACAGAATAGCATAACAAGAAAAGTCATGGTTTCCCATGTGGTAAGAAAATTAGTATTGAATGTATAATCTTGTGAAACACACCAGAGAATATAATAGGAAGGGGGTATAAGCTTAGCTTTATAATCAATAGTGTCAGCCACAAAAAAAGACTCAAAAAAGTCCCAAAAATATATGATAGAAAAAGTGCACTGGGAAGTCAGTTCTGGTTATTCTCTCATTTTCTTTTGAAGTCATCTTAGCTTCAAAGACCTTGGTGACCTGTAAAAACTGCCTTAAAAAATCTAATTTTTAAATAAGAAAATAGACAAGCTGTAATTTCTAATGACATACAACTTTGGGGCTGCAGATTTTAGAGCTTATTATCCATGGATCTGTTTATTAAGAAACAGGGAGGACACACAATTTTTTTCTTTGTTTTTACGCTTTCTCACCTTCCAGTTATTTTTAATTTAGCCATAAAATGTGGAAAGCCAAAACAAAACAAACCACCAACAGATCAAAGAGATAAGCCTGGCTGAAATGATGCTTGAGAAGCTCAGGAGCAATTTGCTGCTCATTAGGAAAGATCTTCATAAAGAGCAAATAATAACACTGGAAATCCAATGGGCAGTATGGTGTATCAGTGTTGAACTTTGAGCTAAAGAGCTGATTTTACTGTACTAATAGAACTCCACTGCATAACATCTATTCTCATCAAAAACTATCCACCCTCTCACTTTGTAGTGTGAAAAATTCCTTTAAGGAGCCATATGCTGCTGCTGGTCTTCCAGCAGGTTATTTCCAGCCTGTGAAAGCAACTCTGGGTCAGAGGCTTATCCTCTGTGTACCAGTCTCCACTTCCATAGCTGCTCATGCTACAGAATGGAGCTCATAAGCTGGCCTCTCTTCATTACTGGGCAACTATTATTCAACCGTTTCCTAAAGGCAAAATTTCACGCCTATCAGGATTATTATTGTTGTTATTATTATATATTTATTAACCCTATTAGCTCACTTCTTTTATTGTTTGCTGTCAAAGCTCTCCTTTTCTGTGAATCAATGCTGAGACAAGATTACTGCCACAACTGAGTCAAATTCAGTATATATCAACTACGATGGACAGCTGTTAGGTCAGCTAGGTTTGGGATTCAAGCAGGATTCACTTTTGACTAATGCAACTCTAGCATGAAGCAAAATGTGAAGACATATCGCCACTAATGAGGCGGGGTAGTGCAAACCACAGTGGTGTTAGCACTTACTGCTGGTTATGTAGTATCCTGAGGACAGTTCAGATCAAATCCACCTCTTCTCAGCCATGCTCTGCAGATGTTCACAAAACACTGTCATATACATCAAAACTAGTGAGTGCTGGTGACCAAATAAAAGGTGATTTTATGTGATGGAGCTGAATATGGTTGAAAGGAGTAGAGGCCACTGAAAGTTACACTTCAAGAAGAGCCCTAGGGAAGGGACTACATATCCTGCAATTATACCGTAACTGCAGCTCTACTGACTTGATGCAGATGCTTGGCAGACAGCCAAAACTTCTTTCCTAATTTATGCCTGTATTTGTCTCTCCCATTCACTGTTTTCCTTCTTTTTCAGTCCTTATATAGGTATTCTGCAGGGCTGACCAGAGGAGACTTTATCATAGCTGCTGTGGACATCTATCTTCACACAGGCCTCTCCTGAGTCACAGGGTCTGGTGGACACTGCCATTTTGCTTTAAAAGCAAATTTTTAAATCTTTGGAAAGTGGGCAGAATCTCACAAACCTTGACTCTTCACCCTCTTCTGACTGAACTAAGATGGTGGGAGGTCATCTCCCACTTAATGCTGAAAGCACACCTTCTGAATAACAGACAAATCAAACTGTCTCCAGAAGCCAGTGTTGCTGTGCAAACATGTAGGCCTTTAGACTCACTGCTGCTCTTTATTGCCTCTTGAAAAATCAACCATGTTCGTAAGTTGCTGTGCCTCATGTCATCCTTCTCTCCAAGGTGTTGTGTCTTACATGCTAGAAATAATGAAATACATTTTACCCACTTTAAAATTTCACAAATATGGTCCTTTAAAATCAAACATCTCCAAGCACTAATGTTTTGGCTAATTGAACCTCTCTGACATGTGGTCCCTTAGGTCTCATGTGCTAAAAGTTCAGAAAAATTCACTGTGCTGTGAATACATTACTCCTTAAAAACACCAGGACAAATACAAAGATACTCTTGTTCTGAACTTGCTGTAATGTTTTGTCTAATAACACTTTTCTCATTCATGTTTTTATGATGCCTAGTTGCTTCTGAATTAATTTGTTTCAAACTTTAAGGAGCCGTTACTATATGCAAGAGATATTTCTTAGTAGGAAAAATTACTTGCTTTATAATTCCTTAAAGTTAATTTTATTCCTCATCTAATATATACATACACCCAACACACATATTGACACATATGTGTACAAGTCTGCTTCACATTCAGTGTTGTATAAAAGCCAAATCCAACCTGGAGCATTTTGAAGGAGAAATATACATGCATTTTAACACCCAAACCCTCATTCATTTAAAGAAGAAATCAAGATTGCAGAGAAAAACAGTGAAAAGCTGGGAAAAAACAGATTCAAGGTTACCTTTCAGTAAACAAGAAGGAAGTTCTTCCTTTAGGACCACCTATTCTGCATTTTGCTTTGATTTTAACTTTTAATTGCATCGTATTCTTGGCTCTGCCTGTAACCAAATACTGCTTCCATTATAATCCCTGAAAATGTTAGAACTGACTTCTGATGTGAATTTTGCTTTACATTTTTCCCACAGTTCTCTCATAACTTACTTAAAACATCAAGACATTTTTATTTTGCCTTTAGCATGCCCTTGAAGGTTTCTTCATGCTACAAAGAGGCTATGGAAGGACATAGCATAAATAATTATAAGGCTCTTGCCCTGGTCTGGTGCTGTGAATTAACTCAAAATTTGTGTTTGGAAACTCTATCAGTTGTTACAAATTACTAATAGACCTGGGAGGGGTTTGGAGAGGAGTGGGGGAGGATGGTAGTGAAGATGTGAAAGAATTCAGAGGTTTAGGCTCAGAGTAAATGAAAAAATATTTGTTATATAATCATAGATTTTAAAGCAGATCTGTTTTCCAGTTCTCTGCCGGATATGAAACTAATCTGGGAGCACTGACTGCCAAATCAAGGCTCAAGCATTCTTGTAAAACTTATCTGAGGGTCTTAATTCATGTTTCTCAAGATCAATTAGTGTTATCAAATCCAGCCAGTTAACATGATCCACTTATAATTTCCAATAAGTTTAAGATGTCAGAACTTTTCATCACAAATTATTATTTTTTAAACCAGCAAACAGCTTTTAGGAAGTTCATCCTCTGCATCTTCTCACATCAAGACTGTACCATTTATTTTTCTCTCCCTTTCTGTGACTAATTTGAGCTGACCTGCTGTTACCTCTTCTCTGAGATAGTACAGAAAAAAAAGAAGAAAGTGTGTGCTTCCATTTCTCAGGGGCACTTGGTTATTGGATTCTGCCCCTTACTGTGGATTGTAATCTTTCTACAGCACTTTGTTCTCTTGAATGGTAATAATCGATTCTGAAGAGACTAGAGAGTAATTCATGTTGAGTTGTTGTATATATTTTTTAACCTCCAAAGTAGCATTTAGCAATAAGATGTTAGCAGTTTTAAAGTTTTTCCAGAGGATTTAAACTAAAATCAGAGGATGAGATCAAAATGCACAAATAGCCATGAAAATGAGATTTTTGTCTCTTCAGGCTTAGTGCTCCATCTGCCTTGAGGGTGGGTGAGGAGTGCAGTGGCACCAGGGTAAAGTGGGATCCCACCAAGACTGCTTCTCCAGTTTTCTATAGCACAGAGAATGTATTGCTTAAACCACAGCAAAATCAGAATAAATGAAGATATCCTATGACACATTCTGAAATTTTTACAGGTCCATGCACATTTCCACTGTGTCTACGGACGTCTTAATTGTAAAAGTGAAACAAACTTAAAAAGCTTTTATTAAAAAGTGGGGGAAAGAGAACAAATTAAATAATTAATTTTTAAAAATTGTAAAATATCAGAACATTTTTAATGATAACAAATGCACTTTGCAAGTGCAGGGAAGAGTTACATGATCAGTCCTTTGCCTTTTGAGACTATGAACAGGGCTAATAAAGAGCAAGCTCATTTGTCAGGAAACAGCAGCAAATCAATTGTATGAGATCACTCAAACAGCTGCTCCCTTGATACATGTAGGACCAGGCGGCTGGTAGTTCTCTAACTAAGCCCTGCTTGCTGGCAAGATTTGTAAGGCTCATTTCCCCAAGCCTGAGAAAAGGCTTCCCCAAATACACACCCAGGATGCTGTTTCTGCTTTCCTCTTCATGAGAGTCCTGTCACAAAACAGCCCCAGTTTGAATCATGCAGTGGGAGAGAGCACAGCCCTCACAACTTCTTGGTTTTCATAAAAGGGTGACCTTGGCTGTCATCCCTCACATTCCCTCTCTCTAAGGATGCAAACTATCATAACAATGCACATCAAACTCTTTAAAAAGGGACATCAGTACAACCTCACTATGAAATGGAGGAACTACATAAAATTATTGCAAACAGGAGTAGCTGAACACTCAGAATCTGCATCCTTGAGATAACAAAATGGGGCATTGCTGACAATGAGAAACTGCATTAATCTAACCTTAAGATAAGTGCACTGACTAGCAGGTCCAAGTCTGTCCTGCTGAGCCTGACAATACTGCCTAGACAATAATGACATATTTGATTTATAGATGGAAGAAAATTCATTCATGAATTTGAAAAACAAAAACCAAACCCACACCAAAATCCTGAAACACCCAAGCTAGCCATGAAGGAGGACAGTTACAAGTCCACTGCGTAGGCTTGCCTGAATCCACCTCCCACTCACTCCCTTTGGTACAGCTGACCAGCTTTGTGGTGAGCAGGAGAGCAAGGCAGAAACTGCTAGTTCTGTGGAGCAGAAATGATATAAATGGAAATGGCTTCTATGGTACTGTAAATATTCAGGCCAGATAGACTTGTGGTTCAAAATACAGAGATTATAGTAAGGGTACACACTTTCATTCAGCACTTTCTACTAGACCTCAAAGGAATTCACCGTCCTTTCTTCTTCAGCACTCCAGAAGTTTTTACCAATAACCCTTAATGTATACACTGTACATTTGGAGTGTGAGTTCTCTGGAGGCGTTGCCTGTTATGTGCACCGTGCAGTACTGGAGACAAGTAATTTGGATTGGGAACTATACCTGGTGATGGATTACAAATAATAATATTTTAATGAATAAATTATTTTCAATAATTGAAAGATTAACACTGGGTCCCATGTGGAAAAATGTACTGTGGAATATCCAGCCTGTCTGATTAGTTTATTATTATATTATAGAGGGAAAGGTTTCATGGTTTTTGAGCATTTGGAAATATTAGCAGTCTGAAAGTACAGGTTTTTTTCCTGTAATTCACCTTTGGGTGATTTACTATTGAAAAATTATGGTCTTGTTTGAATCTACCTTTTTTCCCCTTTAAATAAAAGAGAGCAACTTGGCACACAAAAACTCAATGCCTAAAAAGGTCAGGCTGACAAAAGTTGATTATGCTACTTATGAAATATTTTATACCTGTTATTTTAAATGATTTCTCATCTTCTTTTTACTGAATTAAAAATTTCTAGAATGACCAGGCTTTCATTGTAATTTTATACTCTGCTATGGGCAGAAATAAGATATCTACTGGTTTTAATTTCAGAAGCTGCAAAGCGTGAATAAAACAAATCAAAGTGCAGATTCTGAATTTAAATTGCATTTTTTTTGATTTCTTGTTCCAACTTTTTGCAGATCATTTCCTCTTTATTAGGTAAAAAGTACAACTGAAATTGCAAACTCCTTGAGCCTCCTAAGGAATTTTAGGTTGTTGCAGAGGATTAATTCTGCGTAAGTTTAACATTGTAAAGGAGACCTCATCACTGGGTATTACTCTTAAGCATTCTTTTCCAAATAAATAATTATTTGGAATTATTATTATTATATATTATATAGTATGGGTGCTATAATTAAACTCTGAATATAACCACTATTTTCAAGGAATAAAATAGAATTGTAAAATTGGATCTGTTATTTTTTTTTTTTGTAAGTGCTGAGTTGACTTTATCTGGATGCCAGGTGCCCACCAAGCCTCTCTATCATTCCTTCTTCTCAGATGCACAGAGGAGAGAGAATAAGATGGAAAACAATTTGTAGGCTGGTATAAGGCAGTTTACTAAAGCAAAAGTTAAAGGTTGCACATGCACAAGCAGAGAGGAGAGCAAAAGATTTTTATCCTCTACTTCCCATTGGCAAGCACATGACGCCATTCCTCTGGAAGGCAAACCCTGTAAATAATGAATGCCCTCCCTTACTCCTCCTTTTCTTAGCTTTTGTATCTGTTCCATATCGGAACATCCCTTCAGTCAGCTTGGGTCAGCTGGCCTAGCTGTGTCCTCTGCCAGGATCTTGCCCACCCTCAGCTTATGGATGGGGGTGGAATGTTGGAGAGTCAGCGCTGGTGCTGTGCCAGCGCTGCTCAGCAATAGCCAAAGCACTGGTGTGCTATCAACACCTTTGTAGCCACCAGTGCAAAGCAGAGCAGCACTGTGGGGGCTGTTATGGGGAAATGAACTCCAGTTCAGCCAGACTCAATACAGTGTGCCATCATTTGCAGCTTTCTTGTTTTCCAACTTTTCTCAATAGACTGTTTTTCTTTTAGATGCATTTAACAACACAGCGTCTTCAGGCTGGATCTTCAAATAAACCAGTGATATTCCTAACAAATTTTATCTCTGATACCACAGTTCGGTATGAAATGTAGCCACTTCTGTAAAAACCTCTTTAAATACAAAAAAAAAACTGTCAAAATTTTCAAAACAATTAAAAGCGTTTCCACCATCTTTCAGATGATAGCAAAAGCCCTAGTCATTGACAGGGCTTTTTTCTCACCTCTAGTTTCTGTGGCTCTGTTGGTAATGCAAACAAGGCAGAAGACATTTCCTGGATGAGAGAGATGCCTTCTAAAACATAAGTAGATGAACACCATGATATCCCATATTGGAGTGAAGCTGGATGATAATGAGTCTGTGTGTAGTTTCAATCCTGCAACTGACGCAGGCACAGGAGCACACAGCTCAGTATGGACTAAACGACCTTAGGGCTGCCTGTAATGCCTATAATGCACTGCAGGATGCACTGTGTGTGTAATTTTGGACTCTGCCTGGTGTTTCGGGGTTTACTACAAAAATCTCACAAAAAGACAAATGGAGTGGGGACAAGAACACCAGTTCCGCAAGAATTGCAAAACACACAAGTTGTAACACCACCAGCCTTGACTCAGCAAATCGAGATGTACTTAGCACTGATCAATTGCCAAGACAGACTTTTTGTCTTCATGAACTTCTCAGTGAGTGAAGACTTCATTTAATGTTTTATTGATTAGAGGTGGCTGTGTTTACAAACAACAATGTGCAAAAGCACATCAGACCTCACACAAACTTCTTAATGGATCTACAGTAAAAATAGCTCCAACACCCCTAAAAATTAAATACATTTGTAACTCAAGCTACTTCAAGAATGGAAAGAGGTCTCTTAGAATGACAGTTCTATACACATTAAATATGCAAAAACATGAATTCAGTTCAAGTACTGAAACAACTTTAGTTAAAGACTGTAGGTATATTAGCTTCTAACTCAGACCCCACATAGTCCAAATATTCACCCTTTCATCTCAGAAATGTATTAAACCTCACAGGTCAGCCTTTAAATCATTACTTTTATCCATTTTTCTTGAGCTCTCTGTGAGCTTCCATGCAACATTTTAAGAAGCTCTCTTCCTCCAGCCCTCTCTTCCTCCTCTACATTTGCTGCACTTATACAAGGCAAATTTTCTGGGGTGATCCTTTCTCAGTAAAACACTCAGCATTAAAAGAAAGAAAGAAAAGATCAAATAATAAAAGTCAGATCACTGAGAGGGCAGTAGCAGTAGCAGCAATGAAAAGAAATTGTAAAAGATGCAATCATCTTACCATTCTTTTTGCTTCCTGCTGCCCTCAGTGGTTTCTGAAGCAGACAGCAGTTAAGTGACAGCTTTCCTGTCTTCTAAGTGCCTTTGGCTACAGTCACAGGCATTTTCACAAGTGCTGCACATTTAACCTTATTCAGAAAACTATCTTTGTAGGAAATAAGCCTAAGTGAAAAGCAGTTGAGATTTCCAGGGACTTAGGAGATCCCCTATGGGCATCTGCAAGGCAGAGCTGTGATGGGGAACAAAGACACACACCAGCCTGGGTTATTCTCAGTATTGTAAACGTAGGAAGTGAGGGGTAGAAGACCCCACTGGCTTTGAACAATATACATGCATCAGCTCTGGCAGAGATGGTGAAAAATTTAAGTGGTCCTGCTTTCTATGAAGATCTGGGCACTATCTCCAGCCTAATTACTCACAGGGGAAAATTCTACAACGCTGCTCAAATTACAAAGTAATGGGTCTATCAGGCACAATTAGACCTCAGCTGAAACACTGTAGTTTGCTCGAAAACTATTCAAGTAAACAATTGTGGGTCCTGGATGGGGCTCCTTTCCTAATTAATCCACAGAGAACTGAAGTATTAGCTTTTCCTCAACAAGGCATTTCCTAATGTGAGAAGGAGTTTTGCTTGTGCTTCAAGGCTTGCTGGTAATTCAAGGCAGGTTTTCATATAGGCATCCATTCCATTGATGCAGCACCCTCTTAGAAATGCTTCTCCCCCTGGCATGCCAAACTGCTGTGCCATTAGATCATTCCCAAAGGTGCCTTATGTGATATGATGTAATAGCATGAGGGAGAAAGAAGCGCTCACAGTGACATAATTCTCCATAAAGCATGTCTTTGGTGATAAGAGAATTTACAGAAAAGATTGCCCAGCTACTCCACTGGGGAGGGCTGGTGGCAGCATATTACATTCAAGTTCTGTGACTCTGGTAATAGCAGGTAGCTAAAAGAGAAGAATGTCTATTTGTTTGGAAATTCAGATTTACTAACAGATGAATAACTTTAATCTGATATAAATATTTAGGTGTCTGACCTCAGCTTCTGAACAACAACAAAAAAAGAGATAACTAGTTCTGTTAATGGCATTTAGCTCAGTGGTGGGATGGAAAGCACACTTGAATACAAAATATGTAGTGGAACAATCATACACAGCACACAATCAGATCTGCCTTACTGGAAGAGGAAAGTTTTGGTGCTTCTGCAAGAGTACAAAAATCAGAATAATTGAATTGTTAAGGTTGAAAAAGGCCTCTGAGATCAACATGTCTAGTAATTGGTAGTTAGTGCCTTCTGTTCTTATTTTTGTTCTTTCTGTTCAGTTTTCACTGAACATTTCAATCATGTTAATGTGAACATTAAATGAAAAATGATCAATTTTTAATTCCAACGTTCTACATGTGCAAGTGAATGCAGTAGAGACACGTCTATTCGAACACCAAGAGCAGGTCAGTTCCAGGTAAGTGGGAAAGCAAATCATGACTCCTTTCAGCAAGAACTAGGCATAAATGGTTCTTCTGTCCTCATTTACAAATCAAAAAAATGTGTGTTTCTCTGATTGTTTCTCCTCATACAGAAGTTAAATTTCTGGGTGGGGGCTGGGTGGTGGTGTGTGTGTGTGCAGAAGAGCTTGAGATCCACAACCAGCTGGCAAGAAGTTCATCCATGTCACATTATTAACTGCTTCTTGTTCAGTATCAAATGTACCTGCATTTGTGTTGCCTTCTAAACAGATGTTTTGCGTCTGAATACTGAGTATACATCTGAGTTACTGAGTGTTGCAAGGTGTTTTTATGGGTAGGCTGACACTGTGAGGGAAAAGAAAGGGAAGTTTTTATCTAGTTCATGGTCCATTTAACTTACACCCTTGACATGAAGAGCCACTTCACTCGGCTGTCATAGCTAAGAGAGCACTTCAAAAACTCAAAAAACCACTCAAAACCTCGAACATCCCATCCTGAAAATTAATGACTCTACTGCAAAGAAGGTGCTGAATACAGGAAGCATCCCATCTGAGATCCAAACCATAGCTAGAATAGCTATGTGACTTATCCTTGTTGTTAGACTGACTTTGTAGTCTGATAGGTGAATATGACATGGGAATATGTTGTTCAATACATCGTGTTTGTTAAAAAGGAGAAAACCCCTACCCTAATGCATTAAAACCTTGACATGCAATAATGTCAACATGGAAATGTAATGTGCTGAGCAAGATGGCCATCTTTTCTGTCTGGTGGCAGTGGGAGTCTCCCTGGCAAGTATTCTCACTGAGATGTCTTCAACCAGATGAAGAGGTCCTCCCTAAAGTTCAGTCCTGCACGGTTCTTACAACCTAGCTGACTTGATCCTCTAAAACCACCCCAGCAGAAGCATTTTAATTTTTAATGATCTCTGCTCACATACACTATCTGAGCTACATATGAAGGACTATTCTACATGACCAGTTCTGAAAGGTTTCTATTGACCATTTATAAATGTCTGGTCTGACCACTTCTGTAGCAGGAATAGAGTAGGCAAATTTTTGGTTCACACCACCTAGAAAGTTAAGCCAGGAAGTTTAAGCATACAACAGCAGACACCACAACACCTTCTCTGGGGAAAATCTGGAGAAAGTTCCCACCTGCAGGACTCCTGTCTCAACTAATCAAATACTTCACTGTGAAGGTTTAGCCACCCAGTTGTAAATGTCCATCATCTGCAGCCAGGCTATTTTTCCATGTCTCCTGACAGCTGGCTGTGACCACCTCCTCTTCCCCCTCAAAATAATGAATCTAGTGCAATGTGTATTTGCACAGGAACCACCTTAGAACCCCCACAGTTATAACTAATGGACAAATCTAATTTTCATACTTCTAACTTGTAACTGAAGCCACATAACGCTTGCCACAATCTTAAAGTGAACAAAAGCAAGTCAAGTCACTGTTTCATTTTCATGTTTCCAAACACTGTGACTAGGGTTATATATGGGTGTTTACTTTGGTTTTGTTTTGACTTGATATTTTACACCTCCTGCTAAAACTTTCCCAGCTTTATTATTTGAAGACATCTAGGGCTGTCCTGAAAAATAGAGATGGTCTTATTTGCCAAAGAATGAAAACTTTCAGATGATTCTTGATTTCTTGCAAGGTCATAGATAAGGCCACCAGGCCAAGATTTCCTCAAGCCATTGTAGTGGTCTCTTTCACACTTACAAAATCATTATTCTGGTGTGGTAAAGATGAAAATACCAAGACAAAGCTCTCTCTACTTTGGTCAGCACAGTCTGGGCAAGAAACTTATATAACACTTAATGACTGTTACTTCAACTGTAAAACCAGCAAAACTTGCACTTCTGGCTTGTCAAGGCTGGATCCTATTCACAGGGTGCCCGACATCTCACATACTCCTCCTTGGAAAGACACTTCTTCTAATGTAAAGATACTGCTTCTAATGTAACAGAATCATAAAATCGTAGAGTACCTTAAGTTGGAAGGGGCTCACAAGTTCAATTCCTGGTCCTTCACAGGAAACCCCAAGAGTCACAGCATGTGCCTGGGAGCATTGTCCAAACACTCCTTGAACTCTGTCAGCCTTGGTGCTGTGACCACTTTCCTGGGGAGCCTGTTCCAGTGCCCAACTACCCGCTGGGGGGAGTAGTTTCTGAGTTCTAAAGCAGATTCTGAAGTTATAAAATAATTTTAATCTTTATTTTTGCCTCATAAACAATAATTTAAGGCATAGAAGCAACTATTTTCTACCTAAAATATAGAGTGATAGAATCACAAAAAAGCTTGGGCTGTAAAGGACTTTAAAGATCATCTATTTCCAATCCCTCTGCCATGGACAGGAATGCCACCCACTAGATAAAGTTGCTTAGGGCCACATCCAAGCTGGCCTTGATACTGACAGGACTGAGATACCCACTGCTTCTCTGGGCAGCCTGTGTCAGTGCCTCACCATCCTCTGGGTAAAGAATTTCTTCCTAACTTCTAATATAAATCTCTCCTCTTTTAGTTGAAAAACAATTTCCCTTTGTCCTATCTCTACAAGACCTTGTAAAAAGCACTCTGTCTCTTTTTTATAAGCTCATTTTAAGTACTGAAAGGATGCCATGAAGCCTCCTTGAAGCCTTCTCTTCTCCAGACTGAACAATTCCAGCCCTCTTAGGCTGTCTTCACAGAATAGACATTCCAGTACTCTGATCATCTTTATGGCTCTCCTCTGAACCAGATCTAACAGGTCCACACCCTTGTGCTGCAGATCCCAGACATGGATGTGGTATTCCAAGTGGAGTCTCACAAGGGCAGAATTGAGGGGAGAAGCTGAAAATTATCAAAGCACTTTTTAATCTATGATGACACACTAACATTCAGTTTGATACACTTTTTATAATTCCAGACATTCTCAGACTGCATTCAGGCTAATAATGACATCAGAGCTATGAATTTATTGGCTCCTCTTGGATTCCTTAAATCGATTGGCTGTGCCAGAGAAGCACAGTATAATTTCCTGCTGCTCTCCTTCAGTAGTACCTTAGATTGCCCTGTAAAGCTCAGCTTTCAAAAGTGATCAAGAGTAAAACTGAATTTTTTGTGATTGATTATAATCAATGGCAAATTACAGCATACAGTGTCTTAAATTCTCAATGACATACATATTCAAGTTCTTTAATTTTGCAAATTCCTCCTTAATCAGAGCAAGCTACAGACGCTGGGATGAAAGTGACAAAGCTATCATTACTGCAGCAATTTTGTAAGGTACACGATTTAAGCTGGTGTGCTCAGTCCAGCTGAATCCCGCTGGGCAATTTCAGAAGAAAGGATGGAAACTTGACAGATAGAGCTAAGCCCTGACAGCTTAAGGGCCAATCATTCAAGAAAAGGAAAAGGCTGCTTGTTCTCTGGTAAGAGGACTCTTGGTGTAAGTGTTGTTAATCCAGCTGCACCAAATGCAGACAAAAAGAATCTCTTGAAAGAAAAAAATCTTCTTTGTGGACTTTTAACACTTCTCAATAAAGAACGTATTTATTTTTTTGTGTGTGTCTGGAACTCTTTGCAACAGCAGTGACTATACTGTACTGTGATATAACAAAGCCAGCCAGGGAACGTTTCTCGTCAGTATTTCACTCCCCCTCCCTGAAGTTCTTTCACATGTAGAGCTCTCCTGAGCTTTAAGCAGGAAATAAGGTTGGGAGACCAGTCAGTCCTTTGTTTGTGAAAATAAAAATCACTCCTCCTGCTTAGCCTTCTCCCCATTTTTACATTGAGACTAACAATATCTGAGAGACAAAATCCCTTAGTTTTTTACCGACAAGATTTCTTACCCCCTGCAGATGCATCTGTCTTCCCTGGAGAAGTGGTCTTGAAAATCTCCCATCTTCAGACTTGTTTTGATGACCCATTCTTGCAATTCCTTGTATCCTCAAGATGTTTGTCCCCAGTGTCAGACAGCATGCTATTGATACTTCCTGAGTGTTAATGTGTTATTCATATTTCTCTGAGTTCACCAGTGTCTCAGCTTGTTATTCTTGCTGTTCCCCAGAATAATAGAGCTTAGTGAGGCAATTTGTGCTCAGCTTCTGCAGCTTGTGCAAGTAAAATATTCTATTCAAATTTATTATAGAAAAAATAGCAGCTGCATCTAATCACCTTTCCTCCAGAGATTTAAAGCACAATAACATTCTGTCTAACTGTACTCACTTAACTGTTTTTTAAATAATACATTTTAATGTAGAATTGCTTATATGCTCCCTTCAAAGGAGCACTTTTCCCCTCCACACTTTGGCTTTAACTCCTGATGGAGACTCACTTGCGATCATGTCTCACTAGGGTAAATATGGAATAATGCCTCAAATGTCAACAGTCACAATGGAATGAGAAAGAAGATAGACAGACTAGCCCCTTTTGTGTGATATGCAAAGCTGCTTTTATCTACACCTTGATGATATCTTAGTGATGCCTGCTTGTACACTGACATAGCTCCACACAGGACTGATTTTTCACAGACAAGATGGTTGATTTAAAGTATTAAAGGATTACAATGAAGTATTTTCCAGGGCGGGATGCCTCAGCTCAACCCAAACCAAGGGCTCCAGTTGTGCCCGATTTCAGTGCACAGAAGCAATGAATTTCCTCCTGCTGTATTGTCTGTTCAGCACAGTGTGCAGACCTGTATTCATCCTCCTATGCATATATGAGACCAAATATCATGAGGCATGAACAGAATACAAAACTCCATATTGCAAGTTCTTCAGCCTTCACCTTCAGCTAGACAACATCTCAAGTACCAAAAAATGTGTGCTAAAATACATTATTTAGAGATATTTTCATTTTTACAGTTCATGTAGCAGGAAAGAAACTAATATTTAAAACAACATCGTTAACAGACTTAGGTCTGAATTATCCATAATACCTAAATGCTCCATGTTCTTTAACTATGCCCTGTGAATATATAAAATAAATTCTTCTTATTTTAATTTGAGAACTTAGAGATCAAGATGCATTGGATTCAGGGGAAAAAAGATGTGTTTAACTTTACATTTCCATTAAAAGAATTTGAGAACATAACTGTCAAGCAAAATGACAAAAACCACACTATGTCACTTTATTTCACAGTAAATGCAATCTTTTCTCTGTTTATATTGAACTGGTGTAAAGAGTGCAGTGGATTTATGTGTTAATTTTTCTCAAATTTTCATATATTACAGACAGGATAGGAGCAGAGAGGAACTACTTATTGTACACAGGTCTGTAAGGACTTAAAAGAGCGTAGTTGCCTGTCTCAAAACACTGTCAAGGTTACAGAACTTGCCATAAGACAAGCCATCACAGGGGGAACTTAAGGTAAGCACAGAAGAGAGAAATTTGTGACAGGAAGGCACTAATTCCAGGCCTGGGGAGGTGAAATCTGGTTACCACATCTTAGTTAATGCATTATAATGCATATTATAATGCAATAATGTGACAAACTGTGGGAAAGAAAGCAACTGCTCAAACACATGCCACTCCAACTTACACTCCAACTTCTATGACTGCCCTGTGGATCCAGAACGTGGACTGTATAAAGGTGGTGCCCCAGAAGAACGA
This sequence comes from Oriolus oriolus, assembly GCA_013400235.1. NCBI lineage: Eukaryota > Metazoa > Chordata > Aves > Passeriformes > Corvidae > Oriolus > Oriolus oriolus. Next base: position 53,590 of record VXBT01009997.1, on the reverse strand, counting down.
CTTTGGGACCCCCACAACCCAGAAGCTCAGGGTGAAGAAGGACCAACGGGATGGTGCTGGATCCACTGTCTCTTCCCCCTCACTGCGCCCTCCTCCTTTTTTTCTCCTTCCCCCGCCTTTCTCTCTCTTCCTCCTCTTCCTCTCTCTACATCCCCTTTCTTCTTCTTTCTATCTCTCTACTTCACATTTACTATTAAATAAGTTCCATATTATTGACTTCAGCATATAGTGTTGTTTGCTCCTTAATTTGGGCAGATGCTCTCTCACTAGCTGGCTTATAACAAGGTTCTGCATCAGCTTCTCAGCTACTGTTCCGTGGCACAATTCAGTGTCCAAAGAAGCATTAGAGTTTGGCGTCCCTATGCCATCCTCCAAATCATTAAATTGATGAACATGGGCAGGTTTGATTTTTGGGTTCTTGGTTAACAACTTCCTAGGTTTGCCGTGCTACAACTCCATTATTTATGTTGTGTAATGGGAAGCATGTTTGTTGCAAAATCAGGTGGCTGATATTTTCCTTGCTCCTTCATATCTCTTATTCTTAAAAGTTGTGGTTTCTCTGACATCATCTTCATAGAGGAACTAACTAGGATACTCCATAAATGGAGTAATCACTGAAGAATCATCTGCTTTATATCAATAGTCTTTTTGTACTGTAAACATATTTTTAGATCAAATAAACCAAGTTTTCTGTAGATGACCTTGATCAAAATTTTAATATAATGAGCCCAAATTTAATGTTACACTCACAATCTTTCATGATGCTGCTGTTCTTCACGAGGCCAGAGAAGCTTCCTCAGGTTTGCATTTGCTAGCCAGCTGTACTATGTCAAAAACAATAGTGCAAGTGCTAACCTTAACCTGCATTTAAACTATGTACATAAGAAAGAGATTTAACACTGAAGATGCGAAGTGTTAACATTTGAAAACAAACCAGAGGAGTAAAATCAGGTTTCAGTTCTTCCAGTCTAGCCATCAGAAATGGTTATGTTGGGATTTTTGAGGATGTGATAGTCCTTGCCTTGCAGACTAATTTCATAGTGGTGTGGCAGAAGGAGTATGTTTAATGTGAAAAGTGCAGAAGTCCTCTCTGACATCCTATTTGACAGTGAAATCCTACAGAAAAGACAATACACAGCCAAGTTCTGTTATCTCTGTTCCTACCATTTTCTCTTGTTTTCAAGGTTTAACAGTTTAGCTGCATGTATAATTATGAACCTCTGTACACAAGATGTTTACACCACAAGCAGCAGAAAATTTCTGAAGGATGTTCTCCAGGTACACCTTCGCTCAGGAATGTTTTTATTCTGAAACCTGTTGCCTAGAAAGATATCTGTGAATCTTCAAATGCTGTAGAAATGTTAATATATAAATAACATGGTGCTGCAGTTTTTGTGATGGCCCTATGAGCTATACCTTCAAAAATTACTTTGAAAAACCAAACCATCAATATTTCAATATGAAGTAAAAAAAGAAGGCAAACTGGTAAGATTTAATAAATAGGCAGACCTGTAAATACAGATTTTCATGAAAAATATAGACTGTGGATGTAAAAAAAGCATCCACATATAAAATTCAGACATTCACTGCTTCTGTTGTTTACTCAACACCTTGAAGAATTTGCATCAAGACCTGCCACTGGGTTTTCCTGTGTCATTTTACTATTATGTAAACATATGCTGTATTTCATAGCAATGGAACAAATCTTCTCCTGTGGACGGAGTAAAATCATACAGAAATGCTCCTTGCAGAGAGGTATCTCTAGACTTTGATAAGTTATTTAAAAAAAGAAAGTGAAATCTGCTATTAAAGTGATTTTCACTTTTTTTTGATGCAGTGCAGACAGAATCACATGAAGAGCAAAGAAAGATACATGAGTTTTAACAAAATAAGATCATGTTTGTTATGCCATGAGGAAGACAACAAAGTTGATGACAGGGCTGGAAGTTATGTCCTGTGAGATGCAGCTGAGGACTTTGGTTTGTCTAGTTTAGAGAAAAGAAGGCTGACAGGAAACCTCATAGCTCTCTACAGCTTCCTGAGGAGGGGGAGTGGGGAGGGAGGTGATGAGCTCTTCTTTCAGGGATCCAGTAATAACAGGCCGGGAATGGCTCAAAGCTGTGTCAGGGGAGGTTTGGAGGTTTGGACTTGATGTCAGGAAGCACTTCTTTACTGAGAGCATGGTCAGGTACTGGAACAGGCTTCCTCAATAAGCAGACAATGCCCCAAGGCTGTCAAGGTTTAAGAGGCATTTGAGCAATGTCCTTAAAAACATGCTTTAACTTGTGGTCAGCCATGAAGTGGTCAGGAAGTTGGACTGGATGATCATTGTGGGTTCTTCCAACCGAACAAGTCTAGTCCAGTGTAAACTAATCCAGTACAGTCTAGTCTACTCTATTTTATATTTTATAGTTTGATTGTCAATTACATATTTTTTTCGTTTCACATATTTTTACTTCAGTTAATTGCCATTATCACTTTGAGTCCTCACAAAGATTATGGGAAGCATGGTTACCTGGAACTAGACCACAGTGATTTTTTTTGTTTTTTAATCTGGAAGGGGACACTGTTATCTAACTATACTCCAAATGATGAAACAGAAGTTTTGAGACCTTTGACTTTGGCTTGGCAGAGAGGAGAAAAAAGCCAAGCCAAGGTACAGTGATATTTCCATTATGAAATTCACTTTCCCAAATTTGATTCCGTTTTTAAACCACAATGCAAGATTTCAAGGCAATGTACTATGCTTTGCTGTTTTCTGATTAACAAATGTTTTCCCTTCAAAGAGAGAGAGTTAAAAAAAACCCCACCCAAACATTTTTTTAGTTATTGTTTTTTTTTTATGCCAGCCATTGTATATGTCTTTATGAAATCTATGGTTTAAAAGAAAATAAAAGCTGCATTACTATAATCATAGATGTCTGAAAGATTCAATCAGAATATAATTACAATAATAAAAGCTCTTTTGGATTCAATGAGATACAACTGGTAGGGTAATCATTGCTTCTTGAAAAATAAGGGTGTTTTTCTCCATTTCACATGAGTAACACAATTTGGTACTAGCTTTCATTATTCAAGTCACAGGATAAAAATGAATTCAGTTTAACATAACTGACAGGCATCCTAATGAAAAGAAAGAAGAGCAGTGAGGTTTGTTTTTGGTCAAACTGAATTGCTTATGGGATTATAAACACATTTGAACTAGGCTCCCTTTTTATGTTTTTAGTTGGGTAGACTTTCTCTAAAAACATCTTCCTCCTGAGTTAAATAACAGAATTTTATTTTGACTGAAGTGTGATGAAAAATAAGAATTTTCATTTTGGCAAAATATGAGTGAAAAAAGGTTACTGTGAAATTTTAACAATACCCAGAACTGGTCACAATTCTACTGCACAAGACCTTTTCAATGAGATGAAATGCTGTGCCTAAGGGACTTCTATATGCTAAAGATGTGACAGTGAAGATATTTGGTACAAAAGCTGATAGGAGAGGGCCATAAACAGTAGCACACTACCTACATATTAGAGAGATGAACCAGGATCTTGCTGTGTTAAGTTATACTGAAATACAGAACAAGCAATTCCTCGACCTTCAGAATTAAGGAAGACTTGTAATTTAACAAACAGTGTACTCTTTCAATGTTTTAGTTCCCATGTGCATTCTTTGATGACTCGAAAAAGGTGTACTATCTGAAGACAGTTTTACTGAACGCCTTATTGGGATCCTCACAAAATTAATTGGAAAGTGCTAGTTTTTGAGATACCACCCTCTACCAAACTTGATTTGAAAATGAAGAGTTCAAACTTTGTTGGTTGGATGTCAGTCCAGAACCAGAGAGCATAGCTGCTATAGCCTCCTTCATTTTGTATACACTCTTGCAATGCTGTACCAGAAAAAAGTGACAGAAGACAGCAAAGGTCTTTGGCAGGTGAGGGTGCTCAAAATGACAACTCTGAAGAACTCATTGGAGAAGATAGTTACAAGTATTGTGAGTATTTCCTTTGCTAGAAACTGTCATGAGAATTATGGAGGCCTTTGAAGGAGGATATGAGGTTCACAGGTGTTTGTAGGATGATCTTAGTTTGAATAGAGGGGCAAACAAAATGAAGGAGATAATAGTTGTGAGATAAAATGACTTATCATCAAATATAAGACAAACTTGTATACTTCCAGGTAGATCCTAAAGTTGGGCTATTTTAAGTATTTTTCAATTCACATTGAATGTAATATGAGAAAAAAGTACTGCTGCTAAAAAGTTATTTGCTTCTGTCTTTAAATTAATAACGATTATTGTTCTCAGATGGGTCAGTTTTTCTTTCTAAAAGTTCAGTTAAAAAGGAGTGATTTGGATGATTCCAGTGTGAAATATAAAAACATACAGGCTTTTCTGAACAAGTACTTTGCTTTCAGCCATCACATATCTACAGCAGATACCCCAAACTCCTTTTACATTTGCAATACAAACTGGTTCAGAAAAAGTATAGGGAACTTAAAGCATGGACAGCATTTCCTGCACTTGTTCAAGACCTAACGTTAAAACACAAGATGCCTTGATGACATGATGCTGAAAAAACTTCAGCATTTATGTCTCCTAACAGTCCCCAAATACTTCAGTGAGTGATCACAGCCTCAGACACATTGAGAAACAGAGTTTTATAAGAGTAAGGATAAGGCCAAGAACAAAAATAAGAACGTGCATAAGAAAAAAAAAACCTAAGAGTTAGAATAAGCATAAGAACAAGAAAGAAGGTAATATCTTTTTTCAGCATTTTTCACCTTTTGTGAAAAGCTGAGAATTAATCAGAAGCTGGTATTTCTGTTTAAAGTTCTGAAAAGTCTTTGATCAATTAAATTAAATTAAGGGACAGAAGAACTGCTGATAAATTATAAACATTATTTTGTCTAGCTACTATGTAAGTAGACTATTTCCAGGGAAAGGCTTAGCTGAGCTCTTTCATGTAGTGGGTGTCTAAACAGTTTACTCTGTAGGGAAGGCATATGGCAGTAGATGACTTTGTTCTAATCACAGTACTTTCTCTTCATTCCCACTTGCAATTTTTCCTTGATGCCTTAATGTTTTCAAATCTTGCAGTTTCCAGTAGTAGAACGGATGGATTCCAGACATGTTACACAGCTGAAGATAAAGACTGCTACGCCGCCTTTTCATAGTCCACAGTAGTTTTATCATTCACTACACTAGGAAAAGAATCAATCCCTCTATATGGGAAGCACTTTATTTTAAAGTAGAGCTTTAAAAAATAAATTTAAAAAGCCCTTCACAACCTCAAAACATATGAATCGCTTACTGCTAGCTGTGGGGAGGAGGGAAAACTCATTTCAGAAGTTGTTTGCTAAGAGGTGTGAACTCAGAAACAGTCAGCCCTGGTAACTCACATGTGTTTTTCACTCAGTAAAATATTTTGACATTTTTGTGGCTTAAATGAGAGCTGCTGAGAGCTGTTCACAGGCAATTCAAACTCTAGTGAACAAGTCACTGTAGGTGCCATGAATTCATACCAGCATCTTCCCCTGTTGATTACCCTGCTGGGCCATATTCCAGTTCACTCCGTGGGTGCTGAGACATAAAGAACAGCACAGCCAGGGTTTTTCCACACCTGAAAAGGCTGAAGGGCTCTCCAGAATGTCCTGATCCTGGCAAACAGTGGAGAGGGTCAACCACAGTCCATCTTCCTTCCCTCTTGCTCCTTGCAGCCAAAGACCAATGCTTGAGCACTGGAAGGTGGGACACAGCTGTGCCTTCAACTCACCTTCCAGTGCTGAACTGATGTTATTTTGCCAACTACAAAAAACATACAGAGAGAGTTATAAGGGGAAAATTGCAATTTGGGTTGATACAGATACCTGCAATCCATATGCCATCCTCTACCAAGGTTTGCCAAGGTGCCCAAATTCCTCCTCTTGTTTTGAGAATCCCAGCATCAACCTTTTCCACTGCTCCCACATTTACGTAATGCAGGAAAAGCAGAGATGGGAAAAAGAGGTGACACAGAGATAATGTTGTGCAAATAAGAATGATCTAGAGTGGTTTTGCAAAAAAAACCACCAACAAACAAGCAACCAAACAAAAACCCAACCAAGCAAAAAACACCCCCAAACTGAACAAAACAGGTGGGAAGAGAAATGGAATAGCTTGCAGGAAAGGGGGAATAAAGGCAAAATACGCACAAGGAAGACTGCATTCAGAAAACAAGAAAGAAAATGGGAAATACTATAGTTTTGGGTGGGGTGGAAGAAAGAGAGCAGAAAAATGGAGGGAAATGACAGAGAACGAGAAAAGGAGAAAAGGAGTAGAACAAGGCACACTGGGGCAGAAGGTCCGGATGTAGAGAATGAAAAGGGAGATAAGAAAAGTTTGAAAGCAAAAGGGGCAGCAAAAGTAAATAACCGTAGAGTGGACTAAATTTAATTTTATCTTCTTGTTTTAACTCCAGGTTTTACCAATTCTTTGGTACTGTTTATAAATATATATAGGGTAAAAGGAGCCTTACAGGTTACATCTGCCTTGTTAAGAGATAGAAGATACACAGAGATGGAACAAAGAGGATTGTGCAAACAGCAACAGTTTTGAGAGGACAGAAGTTTTTCCAAGGTCCTATATTATTATTATTATTACTACTACTATTTAGTGAGAAGTAAATTAAAGGACTGTGGCATTAATTTACAGCCGTGATAGGTTGTTGCTGATAAAAAATGAAGCTTGCCAGCAGGATTTTAGAGAAGTTTTTTTGACAGAATGGCTAAGGAGATGAAGAATAGTAAGAGGGTAAAAGATTCATGTGAAGATGGATAAGCACTGTGCATCAGAGTTGTGTGTGAAAAGAAAAAGACAAATGAGAGGGTGGAAGGAATAATATGCTGAGTGAACTCGAGTCAGGAAAGTGGGATGGCTAATGCCCAGTCCTTCTGTATACAAGCATAAATTGGGAGAGGAGTGGCTGGAGATCAGCCCTGCAGAACAGGATCTGGGGTGCTGGTCAGCAGCAGGATCACTGTGAGCCAGCAGTGTGCCCGGACAGCCAACAGGGCAAACTGCATTCTGCAGTGCATCAAACACAGCACAGCCAGACAGTCAGAGACAAGATTATCCTGCTCCATTCAGCACTGATGTGGCCTGAGCTGAGTGTTGTGTCTGTGCTGGGCCACTCCGTTTGAGAAGGATGTGCTGGTCNTAAGGCGTGGCTGAGGACCCTGGACTGGTCTCATTTGCAGAGAGGCTGAGGCTGACCACATCACTCTCTACAGATTCCTGAGGAAGGGGAGTGGAGAGGGAGATGCTGAGATCGTCTCTCTAGGATTCAGTGTTAGTAGACATGTGGAAATGATTCAAAGTTGCATCAGGGGAGGTTCAGACTTGACAATAGGAAACAACTTTTTGCTAAGAGGGTGATCAAACCCTGGAACAGGCTTCCTAGAATGGGGTTTCATGCTCCATTGTGCTTATTTTGGCTGGGATAGTGTTAATTTTCTCCACAGCAGCTATTATGGGCCTCTGTTTCGGATTCATGCTAAAAATAGTGTTGATAACACAGGGATGTTTTTGTTACTGCTGAGCAGTGCTTACGCAGAGCCAAGGCCTTTGCTGCTCCTCACCCACCTCACCAGCAAGGGGGCTGGGGGTACACAAGGAGCTGGGAAGGGACACAGCTGGGACAGCTGACCCCAAGTGACCCAAGGGATATCCTCCATCCTATGACATCACACTGAGCACCTAATGTGGGGAGAGGAAGGAGGATGGATGAGTCATCCAGAGTGAGGGCCCCACTCTCCTGGAGGTGGCTGAACACCTGCCTGGGATGTGGTGTATGAATTCCTTCTTTTGCTTTGCTTGAGCATGTGGGTTTTGCTTTACCTATTAAACTGTCTTTATCTCAACCCATGAGTTTTCTCATTTTTACTTTTCTGAATCTCTACCCGATCCCATGGTGGGAGGGTGAGTGTGTTTGGGGTGCTTAGTTGCTGGATGGGCTTAAACCACAAAAACCAAGCCTGCCAGTTTTAATATTTTCTCAGCCTGGAAAGTTGGACAGAGCAGTTGGACCAGAGGATCATTGTAGATACCATCCAGCTAAAATGATTCTGTTCTATTCTATTGCCCATGAGATGGCATTTGACACCCCCTCTTTCCTCCTACAGATTTATCTCATTTGTTAACAAGTACCTTGTCCTTAAAATGAACTCAAGCTCATGCATTCCCATTTATACTATTTAGGTTTAATTTGTTTTTGAAAATAACATTTTTATTCAGTCCATGCAAAATAAGTCCCTAACAAGACTCTGAATTAAATGGTATTCAAATAATAGCAAAAAATTATTTAGGTTCCTAACTATTGTTGCCATTTTTTCTGGAAATTATTGACTAAGATTCTATAGCCAGGAGGAAGAAGAAAATTAGAGTATAGAAGAATTTTGTCATCACATCAGGATCAGAGATAATGACATTAAAAAAAAAAAAACAGGCCATGTTAAGAAAGTAGCATTTTTCTTGCATTAAAACAGAATAAAACACATAAGAAGAAACAAAAATCCCTACTACTTTAATTAAAAATATGTACACATTTGAGTGCAAGTAGAAATCAGAAATTAAATCCTGTTGCTGAAGAGTCAAATGTATAAGAGAATTTCTTTACATTGTGCTGTTCCCAACCAAACTGTTTTCAATACAGTGCCAGAGTAGAAATCTCTCAACAGGACATCAAAACAGACACAAACATTTTTTAAAGCAACTAGACACTTTGGCCTGAAAAGGCTGACGAGATCTAGCACACCAAAAGTTAGCAGAAAACTGTCCTCCTAATAACAATGGTATGCTTAAGAGACAATAAGAATAATTTTTCGCCCTCCTACCATTCCTTAGGACATAGCTGAGTAAGAATTTTTACGGACAGTAAAGAACAAAGTAAAAAAACTTGGTTTTGCTCACTAATTTCGTGCTGTTTCAAACCTTGAGGGATAAAATGTTTCAAGAGAGGTATACTTTCTTAAATGTTCACAAGTGTTCAAAAAGTGTACATTAGTGTCCTTAAGGCTAATCTGGTTTAGGAATTAAAGTCCCAGTGTCCAGCATGAAAATTACATATTTACTTTGGACTGATAGATTTTCTACTTGAATTCTTAAAGGCTTGTTTGAAAGCCTTCGCTGCAGACTGCAATGCGATTACATGCAACTCTTAATGTAGTTTAATACAATTATGCAATTCTTAAACTGGCCTTGCTTAAGAAGCAGAGAAAATTGTTAAGGGCTGCAAGATTCTTTCATTTTGCAATCATCCTTTCTGTAGCCGTGTTAGTCTTCTGTGTAGACAAGTGAATTTGAAAGAGGTAATTTCAGTACTTTGAGAAAAGCGTGTTCTCTATTGCCGTTACGTGCATTTAAAAAGTCGTATAAGTGAAGAGAAGAATAAAAGTGCAGAACTCAATTTAAAACTTTCTTGCCACTGTGTTGAAGCATGGTGAAGATGGATTGGTCATGATTAAAGGTGAAATAGTCCTTATCCCTACCAATTAATCATGTATTTAATATAAATTAATCCTTATTTAATGAGATCTGATTCATTACAATCAAGTTTGCGTAGATACAGATAGATAGACAGATACATATAATTGGTGCTACAACCCCCCAACTTTTATGTGTGAAAAAAAGGTCAGAGCTAGAGACAGACACAGTTTTATTATTAAGAGATGCCAGACTCTTTATTGATATACCGTCCAGGGTATTGCTGTGGTAGTTTCATAGTTAAGGCTCTTGGAGAGGTTGATAAAAATGAAAATGATTGCTTTTCTTGCTTGGAGAGAATGACACAGTCTGTGCACTGTGAAGACAAACTTTAGGCAGAACAGAAAGTATTGCCTGCTGCATCACTCAGTACTCTGCCTCCTGGAGGCAGCAACTTCTCATTGGGACAGGCACAGCAGTCTGTCCCGTGGTCAATCACAGTCAAGAGGAAAAATTAAATAAATAGGAGGCTAGAGGGGAAGCAACCTCTTCCTTTGAGTGTTTAGAATAACTTCTCTACAAAACATGTTTTGCCTACAGCAAGAGAGAGGAAGACATGCCCCAGATTCAGAAAACTACCCACGCTGTTGTGTAATTCTGTGTACACAGCCCTCAATGAACTTAGTCAAAACTATACATTTGTTTTCAGGTGCTGCCGAGAGCAGGAGTTTTAGAACTTCTGTGAGACAGAGACAGTTAGTCATACATTTCTCTGGCAAATGTGCTGAGCTTAGTCATGGAGGTACTTTGTCTGAGTTCACCCAGGGGTCAAGCACTCAGTATCTCTGCTGAGGTGATGGAGAGAAGGAAGATGACTAGGCTCTTGGTTTTGTGACACAAGTTGCATTTTAAGAAGACCAGGGATTGTGGGGTCTGTCATGGTTTGGCTGATCTTTAAGTGCCAAAGGAAAAAAGAGAAAGAAATAGAGAGGACTAAATTTCTACCTTCAGAAACTACTCTGTAGATGACATTCCCTGTCTCTTCCAGGTAGGTCATCTGAAGAAGCTAGGAAAGAGCCTTTGTTTTGAAACTGAAATAAGACTGAGGTTAATGGTTCAATTTATTTTTATTTTCCCCCGGGACGTTACGTATCCCTCAAAACTTCCATACATCAGCTAGAAAAAGTTCCAGAACTAAGTTTTAGACTTGAATTGCTCCAAGATCTTGAAAACAGATAATGTGGTTTTTATTAATGTAAAGAATCTGCTTATGATAACCAAAAATAAAGCTGAAAAGTAGAAACTGCCCACTTGAGTCACAGGCGGAAACTTGAACCAGTGGAACTGCTGGTGGATACATTTCCTTTGGTACTTTCATGGATGGGGAAAAAAAGCCATTCTTCCCATTGTTCTTACACTTCCAAAATCAGTAAGATAAAAGAAACAAATTAGCTTTAATTCAGCTCTGCAGAAGAATATATTTCCTTCAGCTAGTCTGCTTTTGACTCAGATATAATTGGTGACTCTGGAGAAATCAGAACACTAGATGTACATGTGATCAACCTATTCATGGCTATCTAACTGAGCAATTAAATGCCATACGAAAGAAAAGGTATGAGGAAAATGCAAGTGTCAGTTTCATGCTAGTTTTTTTCACATAATTGCTTTTTTTTTGTACCTGAACCTCCAAGCACACAACTTAAACCAGAAAGAAATAGGAATATACCATTTGACCATAAAATAAAAGCTACTTGTACAGTGCTTCAATTATTGACACCAAGAAAATGCATGAACTAGTGAAGAAAAAAACACTAATTAATTTCCTTCACTCCCACTGCAAAAGTTTTGATATGTTAAAATATTAGAAGTTTAAAAGCAGAAGTTTTGGTATTTTATTTTTTTAAATTTCTTTCTTCCTCCCACCATAGTAAAGTGATGAGGAGAACAAGGGAGTATATAACTGTGTACACATTTCCTATCTCATTTAAATTCAACCATCAAAATATCAAAAAGGTTTTGAAGAGAAGATTTGTAACCTTCATTCAAATGTCTTACAGTTGCCACATTTAAATGGTGCCACTATTCTAAATTATACTTACAGGCCCAAAGTAATTTTTATGCAGCTGTTTCAGTTTGGCTATTGTAATTGTTAAGGAAAGAGGAAACCATCTTGGCTAAAGGAAGCCAAATATTAAAAATGCCAAAAACCAGTTTGCTTTGAGTAATGGCAAAAATAGATCAGAGAATGGCATTCAAATAACTCACCCTCTAGTAAAACTGGCAAAAAATTTAAACTTTTAAATAAAAAAAAATTATGTTACTTTGAAATACAGACTTGAAAGAAGCTTGGCATAAACATGTAAAGCATCTACAAATCAACACGAGGTGTTAAGAATATCTAGCTAAGGCACAATATTTTTACATGATATTTTTCTAAAAAAAATAAAAAAACATAAACAAGAATAATCTATGCCTTGTTTTTCTTCTGTCTGAAAGATCTTCACAAGTTGGTAACACTTGTCATCATGATGAACCTTTAGGCCTTGTCTGGCCTAAACAGACACTTCTGTACTTGCAAGTAGGGTGGTGTGTCACTTCTGGAACAATATGTGAGAGTTTGTCTATACCGTTTATTCTGACACAGCAGCAAAACCAGAAAAAGTAGCATAATCCTTCCAAGACAAAAGAGTACAACATGAGTATTTATAGCAGAATAAGTCAAGTCACCACTCATCTGTCTTGTTAAGTTTTTTACCTCATTTCACGCCCAAATTTCAATTTCCTTCATAATATTTTAGCCTTCTAAGGCTTTCCCTTTTGTTCATGAGTTTTAATTTGTTACAGAGGGTCTTTTAATGACTCAGTTAAAGAATCCAAGCCAAAGGTACTTCAGACAATACACTTCAGGAGAAGAGTGCCAGAATTAAAATTTAGTCATCACTAAAACTGAGGGTGATTTACATATCTGACTCAGCAACTCAGAGGAATGATGCAATTCTAGAACAGCATCATTCAGTTTTCGTAACAAATTGCTTTTCAATAATGATAATAATGAAAGATCAAAGAAATCTGAATATATATTTCTATGGTAAAATTATATGGGATACATATATTTGTACATACATATGCAGTATAAATTCCTCCCATATCTTCAGGTATAACTTATTCTTTAGGAACAATTACTTTTTCCCAGTCCCCAAGTCTTTACTTGCTTTCTCAAGAAGTTATATTTGGTTTGCATTCTTCTTATATAACAGGAAACAAACAATTATGGATACCCAATTACTATTTCAGGCACTGAAATCTTAACAAGAAATCTGGTTCTGTTGGACTCTCCCTCAAGTCTCACTGCAGGGATTGCTGCTATGAGATTAATGCAGACAAGATTTCACTGTCATTGGTAACAGAGAGACAACTGAAGAGCCAGGGGCACATTCAGAATCTATCCGAGATGGACCTAGACAATTCAGATCTGAGTCACATTGTTATTTGCTCTATATGCACTGAATCATAAGAATTTTGTGAATACTTACAAAGAAACTTAAAGCTGTCTGAGAGGGCAAAACCAATTCAGCAGTGTTGCAAAAATGGGAGTAACGTGATATTCTGATAGACTTGGAGGCAGAAAATGTAAGGTGGTCAAAATGACCCTCAGGTAAGTTAAGAACATCAAATAAACTGAAGGAAACTTAGAAAGCATGCAATATACAATTGCTGCAGCAGCACATAGTTCACAGGTAGGCTAATCTTCTGGTATACTATATCTCTTCCAGAAAGCATAGTGGATAAGAAATTGTTTGCAAAGTGGCAGCTCATTTGGCAGATTTAGTTCCAATGTTACTCTGTCTTCAGATGAAAGGAGTGGGGCTGGGAGTGCCTGAGACAGCCTCTCCACCCCTTCTGTCATGCAGCCTTGCTCAAAATCATTGTCAGTACTGTCTTTTGATTACCTGGACTTTTCCATGCTGTGAAAAATGTAAAGAATGTTCTGCATTCCTGATTCATTCTTCTCAAACCTTTACCTTAATTAGTACAGAAGCAGAATGATCCTTACTGTGCTATGGACTCCGTTCACCATCCTTGGGGTAATGAGATATAATGCAATTTCTCAGCTGCAGATTGCTTGCAAAGTGCCCCATGAAGCCTCTGAATGTTTGATTACCAGGGGACTAGAGTTCTCTCCTCCCCAGCATTTATTTTTGGTATCACAGACACTGTCCAACTGCACAAGATATATTCCTGTAACACTATACAGGAAGGTATTGTCTGTCTTTATTTGCTTAGGAGGTTTCTTATAGCAGAAGTGCTGAAATATTTGATTTCTAAGATGCATGAAGATAAGGAAGGAACAAACAAGTATTCAGAAAAGGACTAAACTGAAGTTCCAGTCCTACTGGGGTGTCAGAACAAATATTTTTATTGTCTATGGAAAAAAAACCAAACAACCCAAAAACCACAACAAAACCCAGGATATGCTTTCATTCCCACATTTCTCTTTAAAGAGCAGGGATGTGGCAGTTTCCACTCCATTAGCTGAGACCAAAGCACTGGCAGGCTGATGAAGGGCCTGGGAGTCCAGCTACCTGGAAGTGGTTCATATGACCAAGTCACAGTGTCTGTCATACCAGTCTGCACGTCCTCGAGTTGTGCTGGTACCTACCATGGTAACTCCATGCCCAGCTTCCATTTAGACGTTGAGAAAGGAAAGAAGCCACCTCGTCTACAGCCTCCACCTCCTGAAGTTATGTAATATCTCATATGGTTATTGTTTCCAGGGAAACTGATACTTGATTTCTACATCATGACCCAGTACCATAGAAAACTGGGAACAGAGAAACAGAAAGAAACTCATAATATCAGACCCAGACTGCTGTGAGAAAAACACACAATAAATTCACTTGCAACAGTGTTTTTCCTGCAGGAACAGTGTGCAGCATAGAAGATGCAGAAGTCAGCAGAGCATCATTTCATCACAGGGATGAAGAAACTGATCTTAAATGTACTAAACATCCATAATTCCCATCGACATCAGTGTAAATAAAATGTCAGAAAACAAGTAGGATTTTAAGGTAGTTCAGCTCTTCTTAGGATTACACAGGTATAATGAGAAAGTTAATTCTTGCATAAAAATTCAAGAAAAAAGTTCTTAAAGAATAAGAGGTGGACATTCTTCCAAAGATGTCAAGAGAAACCCTAATGATTGCACTTCATCCCTGCCTTTTTTTGTGTTTCCATCTTTAGCCAGGTTTAGAGCAGCTTTTATCAGAGGGAAGACTTTTTCAAAAGAGCACTGGAGGTAACACAATGTGCCGTAAAGTAATATAATTGAAGGAAAGGGATAACTAGTTTTCATATATACTGATTTTCTTCTGCACTCTATAAGATATGACACAAAAAAAATTATCAATAACCACTTAATTTATCACCAGCCAAGCAACAGCCCTATTAAGTCCTCCAGTGAATGAAGTCCTGTCAATCAAAAAGGCTCTTATCTGCTGAAATTGGAAAGCACTGCAAAAAATCACTTATCTTGGTCCGAGGGAGCTGAAATTCTACTCATAAAAGCAGCATTTGACTTCAGCATTGATCATGTTTTCTCTTGGTGCCAAGAGAGCTTTCAAATATCAGTGTGCTGAGACTATGGTCTTGCTAGTTTTGCCTAAGTATTTTGTCCTCTTCACACTAAGCACAAGGGTCTAAAAAATCCTAAGTTGTTGTTTGTAGACAAATAACATTATATGGGAACTGCTTAAAGGCAGACACCTCCACCGATTTTTTTTCTTTAAATTGCTATAAATTTGAAAGCAGAACATCTCAGGGACTGAGGACATTTACAGAAAATCAAGTTGAACAGCTTGCAGTTTCTCATGGTTTGTTGGGATTTGGATAGTGAACACTTTAATCTCAGTTTAATCTGTTGAATTAGTTTAAAAAAAACTATTTATGTTTGGAAACTTACATGCCACAGTCTGTTTCCTGGAAATTTCCCACATTTGGAAAGGTTGCAAAGGTCCTTAGATTTCTCTCTCAGAGAATTGTGTGGTAGCTGCTGAGCCATTGGTATTAGGAGGGAATAGCAAAGGGAGGTAAAGTATCAGTTGTGAGGGGGCCTTCAAATCCATAGATACTTCTTTCCTTCAGAGAAGTTCCACAGAAAATAAGAGGGGTGAAACTTTTCGTCCTTGAGAAGTGACTCTCAAATGTAAAACCACAAGTTTTGACTGCCTTTAAGATGTATTAAAGTGATATTGAATACACAGCAATGATTAAATGGCTGAATAATAAACTAGAGTGGTCAAAGTACATAGACTGAGGGGGGAGCTATTACCAGAATGACTGTAATTAAGTATAATTATAATTGTATAATATAAATTATATATTGTAGAAAGCTACAATACAGAGTTGTATTATGTATTATACAGTACACAATCAATTATGCATCACATAATTCATTATAGCTATAAATACTTATTAATTATTATTCATTATTTTAGCCACATCCATCCTGTTTGACTAGCAGCACTAATTTTTGCTCTGTAAGAAATCAAAGTAGGCAGTTTCTACCCAAAGAGTAAGCAACGGCCTTGTCCTGCATGGCGTACATCCTCCAATGCACAGGTAGAAGAAATACTACCCAAATGGGAAACAAATGTACACTTAGGATGCTAAAACTTACTGGAGAGGTTTAGCCAATATGCTGAAAGGTGGTGTGGCCAAGTTCAAGTCTGCAGATCATGCACATTGCCTCTCATTATCAGAGCTGCTGATTAATTATGCTCAAGTATTTTTCACTACTCTGGGCCTCTGTTTCCAATCTGGATGATGAGAATAATGACACTGATCATTCTCACAAGATAATTTTAGGTGTGTGATAAAAGAAATCCAAGGTAACACTATTATTGCTGTTTTCCTTTTGAATAAGTTTTAAAGGAAGAGCCCCACACAAATCAAATGAGCCTGTCCACTGAGACAAAGGTGTCTTAGCTAATGCAGAAGCCACATATGTGTTTCTGGAATTTTCTCTTCTTCTGTATTCCAGATATAAGGTATTAATGGTTCCCAGATTTCACTGGTTAAACAAATTAGTTCAGCACAACTAGAAGAAACCATACCTCCATTTGATATCTGTATGATATATTTTTAAATGCAGAAAGTGTTAATTATTGCTGAAATAATTATAATTCACTTCTTAAGAGACATGTAACTAGTCTGTTCTGAAGAAAAATAAATTACTTTGGAGGAATTTGGCCCACACTCTATTTTTCAAAACACCTCATGTGACCATTTCTCAAAGTTGGTGCAAAAAGAATAGAGACGCATCTCTAATATGACATGTTCCAGTGTCATACTTTTCCAGTTTGCACAACTGTTGATACTGTGGTGATTTCAACATGGGTGGATGCCAGGTATCTGCTAAAGCCACTCTATCACTCTCCTCCACAACTGGATAGGAGACAGAAAATATAGCAAAATGCTCATGGGTTGAGATAAGGACCAGGAGAATCACTTACTGATTACCATCAGAGGCAACATGGACTCAGCTTGGGAATATTAACTGAATTTATTACCAACAAAATCAGAGCAGGAAAATGAGAAGTAAAATAAATCTTAAAACCACTTTCCCCCCATCCCTTCCTCCTTCACAGGCTCTTGCCCCAGCAATGTAGTGAGACAGGGAATGGGGGTTATGGTTTATGGTCAGTTCATCACATGAAAGTTTCTGCCTCTGCTCAGGGAGAGTAGTACTTCCTCTGCTCCAGTCTGTAGCTTGTCCCACAGGAGACAATTCTTCATGAACTGCTCCAGCATGGGTCACTGTTACGATCCAGTTATTACTAAGATTCTTTAGAAATTCCTCTGCCTGAATTAAGGTGCAAATGAGACCATATGCCAGTGACAATAATTTGGGTTTTATTGTATAGTAAATACGACAGAAGGAGAGAGAAAGAAAGAAAGAAGTAGAGAGAAAGGAGTGGAAAATAAGAGGGGGGACAGGGAGTGCCAGAGACAGAGTAAAAGGAATATCACTGCTCCGTGGGTCCCACTGGCATCCTGGCAAGTCACCCTGGTGGTGAAGGTCCCCAGTCTGCATGGAATCCCATGAGTTAATATATATCCTCAAGACGGGTGGCAATGTCCAGGCATGTCCCCCTGGGGGAGGGGAGCAGTCTCTCACAGCAGACTCTGGATCTGGTGCATCACGTGCAGTCCTGTGGTGCAAGGCATAGCACTTTGGGGGGTCTTTGATGGATTGTGACATCCCCTCAGCTGCCTCTCACGTGAGAGTCCCGTGGATGTGGCCTGTGGGGCTGGGGGTGCCACAGCTGGGCCAGTTTGTGTAATGGAGGATGGGTGTTTATTGCCTCTGACCAGAGGTTA
>VXBT01009997.1:0-29538 GCA_013400235.1 Oriolus oriolus | reverse complement strand
CCCATGGCTTCACTGGGGAAGGACTCTTCACCCGGAGCAGTGGAAGAAAGTCTTGGTGATGGACTGACCAAAACTCCCCTGCCCTCCCTCCCTGTGTTGGTGGTGGGAAGGAGAGAGGGCCTGGGAGGGATGGGAACGTGTTTTAAGGGCTTACTTTGCTTCTCCTTACTGTCCTCTGATTCTGTTAGTAATAAATTTCACTTAGTAGTCAAGGTTGAGCCTGTTTTGCCCTTGAAATATTTCTCCCGCTCCCCTTATCTCACCCATGAAGCCTCCAATAACCCTTTTTCCTCTTTTCCCTCCTTTTGCCCAGCTGTGGTAGGGGAGGGTGAGCGACCGACTCTTGGGGGTGCCTGGCATTGGGCCAGTGTCAAACCACAACACTGCCCTTGAGCACAAGAAGGAAATGAGCTATGCCATGGTAAATTAAAGGAGGACAAGGGAGATAACTTACTCCATTCCCTTGCATACCAGACTGAACTGGAGGAGGTGAAGGGAAGGAAAAAACTCATTGTCACCAATTCACACAGTGGCTTTGATCCTGGGCCAGAACAACTATCTGCTCTTGAATAAGTTACTGAATGTGTATCAATACAAAGATGATTCTTAAAACACTTTGACACTAGCAGAACTTTAGGTGAGAGACGTAAGACTGGCAGAACAGGGACAAGCTGAAAGTGGGATGACCATCAATAAATCTGGGTTGGCTCTACTGGAACATAAAGTTCATATTTGTCATTGTAGAGGAAGGTGGGGAAACTGTCACAGCCTGCAAAGCAACGTGAATGATATTAGAACATTTTTCCTTAATGTCTGTTCAAATACAAAACTAATTTTCACTTTGCCATGTTTTTAGTGCCTTTTCTTTGCTTTCTGCTGAGTTCTGAGCTCTCAAACATTTTAGCATGAAAACACATAAGTGAACTGTAAGCTTCATTCCTCATATATTTGAAATACCTCTTTGATTTTAAGAGTTATTGTTCATTCCTTGTAGGATAGTGCCAAAATAAATAATCATTGTGGGGGGAATGGGGGTAGGGGGAATCAGTGACTTGTGACTTAGATAGCTAAAAACTAAAAAAAAAAAAAAAAAATTATATTGATATATGATAACTAAAACTGTTCCAAAATGACATTAAAGCTCTCTGTATGTAAAGGAGAACATGCATGAGAAAAATATAGATTTGAAGGGTAGAGATGAGAATACTGCAACTGATTAGTGAGCAATTAAGAAGCTAATTGAAAAACAAAACTGTTAAATAAAGAATTAACTTAAATGCTTTCAAATTACTATACGAGAAAACAAGTATCATTTCAATTTACTAAAGGAGAAGAGAGGGAATACATGAGTAAGATCTGTTTTCTGACACACTGCCTTCTGGCCTCTTTTCTGACTTTTAGCTAGCAACATCATATAAATGTTGAAGATATACACGGCCAAAATTTCAAATATTGGCATCTCAGCTGTCTCTGCATTACTTTTTCTTATTGACTTGCTATGTCTGTCTTCAAAGATGCCATTCTCTGTGAGCAGAATGGCCAATCCCAAATGACTGGAATTGGAAATAAGAATAAGCTGCTTGTAATTCTTATAAATCATTACAAATCCTGAACCTCATTTGACAAACTTGTTTATTCACTCAAATTCAGAAGCATATGCAATGCTGCTCTGGAGCTTGTATACTCTGTCACAAATCGCGATGCAAATAATAGAGCTTGCAGTAAAGTAGTTCATTGTCAAAGTTTAGAAGCGTGAGAAAAATAAGAAATAAGAAAATGATATAAGTAGTGTGATCTGAATATTAGTTTTGCCATCCTGAACTATGCATTTTGTATGCATCTGCAGTTTCACAAAGCTCAACTGTTAGCTCAGCTCAACTCTTTAGATAAATGCTAGTGGAACAGTATAAACCAGCTGAACTTTATTATCGGGAGCATAAAGGGGCTCAGAACAAGATAAGCTGCTGCTGCTGCTGTTAAGTAAAAAAACCTCAACAGCCCCGTCCCTTCTGCAAACCCAAACCCCAAAATACACACACACACAGATGTATCAGTCTGTGAGAAGAATATATTTTGAAAAGAAAAAAAAAAAGAGGATATATTACCTGAAAGCGGAAAGAACCATTAAAAACTGATATTTCTGGAATCAGAAGGGACTACCAGGGGAAACATTAGAAAGAAATGACTAGAGAAAGGATAATTTTAAGCTCTTAAAGGCTAATCAGTCCCAGGGTTCTAGATCATGTTATCACTACTGTGTATATTGTATTGTGCAATTTTCATATTTGGTCTTTATTATAATCATGAAGAAATTGTTCTTAGCTTTCACCTCTGTCAGGCCACATCATCATGAACATGTAACAGGAAAATGTTGTGTAAGGAGATCTGATCTCAAAGGCCTTTTTAACACAGTCAAAAGAAAAATAGAAGGCATAAAGTAGCCTGCACCTCTGCTTTTCTGTGGCTTTGAAGAAAATCAGAATCTTTCCTGCCCTCCCTAGTCTTTGTCAAAGAGCCAAGCTAAGTGACAACTCCAGAAGTCAATCTAATTCAAAAAGTCTAGACTCTGACATTCATGATTAACAAAGCATCCATTTGGAGGAGACTTGACAGTTAAATGACTGGAGTGATCCTTTCACAGAAACAAACAGTTCATTTACAAATTACACTTCATTAGTTTGGAGAAGATTAATCTAATTGCAGATAGCAAATTGCAACTAAAGCTGTATAATTTTACTGCAAATACCAGTAAAACTTAATTTTCACTAAAACTACAAGTTTAGAGATGAATGGCTCCCTCCACACCTTAAACTGCAAGAAGGTAACACATTATTATAGCCTAGACTATTAAGGCAAGTTTAATGGGACTGGGAGGCAGAGCAAAGATGTTTCTGGAACACGTGTACCTATCTGTATTGTTTAAAATTTTAAATATACTCATCATGTTTGTAGGCTTATTAGGGATGCAGAGATGCTTCTGCATAGGGTTGGTCAGGGATTTTTTACTAACTCAAAAGTTTATAGTCAAAACCAAATGCACTCCTCAAATGAGAAGATATTGAAGGGAACATGGAATTTCAAATGAAAGGTTTAGGAAGTGATTGTTCAAGTACAGGACTCATTTAGCAGGCAAGAAGCCCACCAGATACAGAGAAAGTTATTAATATGGTTTAAGAGTCTTGCCGCATAAATTCCTTCCTAGCAATTATGTAATTATTAATATAGAGGTTGACAACTTCAGTAGGGGACTAATGACTTTCTTACAAAACAATGGTACTTAGCTGGTTTGTGAAAGTATTGTAAGGAGGGATTTGAAATGGGGCCTTTTTGTCAAAGAGTAAGTGGAATCATAAAGATGGGCTCTCCTAGATTAGTGACTTTACATTTTTTTAATAAGAAGCTTGGAAGACTGGTTTCACCCCAATTTCAAGAAGGAATTCCTCCTCCTGCATCTTGCTGTGATATTCTTCTATACGGAAATGCTGATCAAAAACTTTTTTCTGTATCTCTGTAACTGTCTTTTAGCTTCAGAATTACAGTGGCTAATCTTCTCTTACTGGTTTCCATAGCCAATGATCCTTTCATATTTCCTGCAAAAGACCAATGACATCTAAGTCATTGTATTGACCCTGATGAGTCAATTCGATTTAGGAAAAGAAAAAACATACAGAAACTGGAGTCTGAGATTTCTGATGACAGATGACACCCTAATAACTGATAAAATTATAAATTATTAATAATCCATCTGCATCTCTGAAGACATAATAATGTAAAATAGTAGTTGCAGTAATCACACATGGGCATGGACTCCGCACACATGGTGGAAAAAGTGCAAAGACTTTATTGCAGAAATCAGAAATTCCCCTAAATACCAGTAGCTAACATATCATCACATAAACAGGAAAGATGTTCACCTCAGTGTCCCCCAGTCACCTGGGGTATTTCCCAGACATTGCCTCTTATGGTAAAAGGTAAACAATACCCTACAAGGTCACAAACTGCAATTATCACATCTCATAGGTCCGACACTGTCCAGAAACCCACAATGCTCTCTCAGCCCTTCCCTGGTGACCTGGCTGTAATCCCAGGGTCACCTCCGGGTCTGAGAACGAGGCTCTTTCTCCGGCCGTCAGGGCCTATCTCTCTTCCAGCACACCGTGTAGCCCAACAGTAGTGATATATCAACAACACAAGAATTCTGTTCTTTTCTTTTTCTATTTCTTCAGGTATTTTGTCAATTTTTTGATAGATTTTTAAAATCCAATTATTTGAAACTTATCTTTTGATGAGTTTAAAAATCTTCCATGTTAAGCAGGCAAAACCAAAGGAATAGGCAAAGCACAGTAAGTGCAGAGAGGCTAACTGTAATTATTGCGTGGCATTTTGTTCATTCATGCTGACATTTCTGTTGGTCAAGTGGCAACTTTGGAGTTCCCGAAGTGAACTAACAGCTCTGTGCATGCTTTATGCACACATCCCATTTGTTTTTAACAACACTGCCACAAAAAAAGAGGAAAGTGAAAAACAGATTCTTAACATTTAGTCAAAACTAAATAAAACCCAAAAATAAAAAAAAAAAACTCACCAACAAACCAATCAACCAAACCAAAAAACCAAACTACTGAAAAAAAAAAAAAGCAAAAACCTAAAAGAAACCCACAGCAAGCCTCACCAGGGAGAACAGATTCATTATGTCAGATCCTCAGGGGTTTCTAAAACAAATTTGGCAGGGCAGTGACTTTCTGACATGACTCAGGTTGTTGAGCCAGTGATCAAGTGATTTGTGTTGTGACAGTTTTCTACAGGTCAGTTCTAGGAAATGACATTATTTCTGTTCAGCAGGAAAAAACAAGACAGTGGCAGGGTCAGAGAATGGAGCAGACATGAAGACATAAGGATCTAGTGATCAAGTGATGGCTTTTGTAGCCAAAGAGTTCTAATTCATTGTCCAAATACATCTCCCTTACATAGGATCCACAATGCCTTTTCAAGGAGATCCATTAATTAAAAAATGAAAGCAATGATACTATATTTTTAGGGGATAAATTTTAACAACATCCTTATACACCTTTAGTGTATGCTAATGAGATTACAGAGATAGTAAAAATATGAACACAAACTACATTTTAAACAGAGAAAATTATACAAAGTTATGACAACATGTGAGGAAGACATCGGTGCAGATGTAGTACAAACTACAATAATGGTAATACAGAGACAGTTTAGTTTGGAGACCCTAGTACTTTCCACTTAAGAGCTTTGAATACTGGTCAACCTAAATGCACAACATATCATAAAAACTGTAGAAATTTATCCATTCCAGGTCAATTAGAAGACTGTATGTTAACTGGCTTGTCTAAAACTTCACCATGCAGCTGGAGAAGAACCTCTTTGAAATTCTAGAAGCATTGAAATAAACCAACTAAGACAACTGAATTCTATCTACCTATTAAGTCATGTCAGGATCTTAAATACATCTGTAGTACTATTCAGCTGCTTAAAAGGCTAATGAATATTACAGATAATATGTCGAATTCCATATTCCTTCTTATTCGCTCTCACACACTATTCAGCTGGTACAATAAGTATGTGTTGAGCATGTGGGCTTGACTGGGAATGGCATACTTGCAATGCAGCTTAATTCTGTCCTGTAGATTTCACCACATTTGATTTACTTATTTAAACAATATTTCTAATCTTTTCAAATCCCCATGAATAAATAGTGCAAGTCTCAAAAATAGAGTCAATTTATTATTACTACACTTGGAATTTTCTGTTTAACCATGGAAAACTGTATCCATGTAGAACCCTTGAAAGTGGCAAAATTTCAAATGTAAAAATGCGGACACATTTACTTAGGTGCACCCACTTCACCTACTATTGCAAAAGATTATCTGTCAGCAGCTGATGTGGACACATACCCTTCACTAAGTAATGCTTTTCTACTTTACATGGGAGTGAATGTTCATTTCTTAGTAGTAGGAAGTGATCAGAGTCATGTTACTCCTAGAACTATTGCCATGCTCAAGGTGATCTATATTTCAGTTTTTATATTACAATAGATTCAAGGACTGCATTTGCTTGCAAGTATCATATTTCATAGTTGAAATAGGGAATGTTTTCCCTGCAGAATAGTTCTTAATACTTTGCAGAGGCTTGACTTTCAGAGGTTTTGTGGATGTTGTGGAAAGCATTGTGATGAAAGAGGTATCCCATGATAGTGGAAGAATCATTCACAAGAGCCAAAAATTGAATCTAAATGGAGGGTAAAGAATTTAAAGCACAAAGCTTGCAACCTCTACACTTACTAAGACTTTTCTATACCACAATAAAAATAAAAGTTATTTCACATTTGCACAGGACTTCTCTGTCTAAGGCATTTAGATTTTAACTAAAAAGAAAGTCCATGGAAAGCAGGAGAAATCCACTGCTAGGACTAATATCTTAGTATTATTTCTGTTAGTAGTACTTCTTTTGCTTTGTTTTGCTGAAGGCAGGTCTTCAAACTGTATGTGATTTACAGTGGCTGATCTTTGGGTAACAATGAATAAGCCAGACAAAATAGTGATGAAATCCCATGGAGGGGATCAAAGCAGTTGCATAATACATCAAGCTAGGAGGGACCTCAGGAGGTTCTAGTCCTAACCCCTGCTCAGAACAGGCTCAGCCATGGGGTCTAACTGGGTTGCTTAGGGCTTTATTGCAAGGAGTTTGGAAATGCTCCAAGGAGAAAGGCAACACCGCCTCCCTGTGCCCTATGCTGATCCCTGGTTGTTCTTGTGGGGAAAAACTTGTCTTAAACCTTAAAACTTCTCCTGTTTTGGCCAATGTCTCTCATTCTCTCAACAGAAATCACTGTGAAGAGTCCATCCCCAACCCTGTGACCCACTTCATTCTGTACCGGGGTGCAGTCAGGTGCTGTGAAGCCATATCTGCTCCCACCAAACCAGAACCTCCCTTTGCAGAGTGGGTGTTCCAACCCTGCTGTCTCAGTGAGAACCTCCAATGTGTTGATATTTCTCCTGCTCTCTGTCAGCCCAAGCTGGACAATGTTTCACCCTTAGCCAAGCCATATTGAAAGTTCCCTGTCACATCCTTCTCTCTCATATGCCCACAGAAGTGCACCAAGAGGACTTGGTCTGTGAATATTCTTGTGGCTGTAGTGAGGTTGTGTTGTCCATTCAGTCTTTGGCACTCATGTCATCTCTCAGAGGACTAACATGTTTAAATAACACAACTAATATGTTTTGAAAAAATAGGTAAGTTTCTTCATTAGAACTGACAAAGCAGCAGCAAGTTTCAAGTTAAGAACAGCAACGGGCCTAAGTTGAACCTAATGAAGTTCATTAGTTGAACAAATAGAGGAAAAAAGGTAATTAGCACCACTCCACTAGCAACGTGCTTGACACTGGATAATTAGCCTTTTGGAAAAGTACCACAGAGCACTGCAGTGCTACAACTATGCAGGTTTTCAGACTAACTTAGAAAGATCTGCATAATGGAGTCATCAGTGTAATGATTTCCTGGAGAACATGAGAGGAATGTGGTAAGTGACTTTGTTGGAAGTGGAAAGATGTGTTTGCTGTTCAAAGATGCTTTTAACACTTACACTGTACAACAGGAACAAAAGCCCAAAATACTGCTTCAATATGTATTTTTAATCTAATTTTATAATCTGTTTTATAACAATAGTATGAAGAACTTTCCTATTTTGAGGGGAAGGTGGAACAGGATTGTGCTTCAGCCACATTTTTAGTATTTATGTCACTTTTATAAAATCAGTATTAGCAGTATTGTCAAATTCTTCTCAGACCAACTTTCAACAGAAAAAGATCCTTAAATAAAATTTGAAGACAGACCAAGCAACAGCCAGGAGAAATGCCAATCTGTAAATACTGTGTTTCAATTTCTCAGTTATTTGGAGCATTGTCTGGGATTAGGGCCTAGTTATTAGGGTAAAGTTTGAAGCAGAATATATATTTCTTTATTGTTATGAAGGAATGCTGCATTGCTTACAGTTTATTTTGCCCTTGAGTGCCATAATGACTTTTTACCTGTATTAAATCCTTGTGGTTTTGTAACGAAATGCATGCTCTTGTGCCTTAATGAGCCCTCAAATGTAATTTATAATCAAATGCTATGAATCCGCAATTGCTACATTCCCTGTTTACACATACCAGTTTCCAATATACAACACAAATATATTTCTGGTGGATCTGTCAATCCAGCCTACTGGAGACTTCCTAGAATTGAAGTACTTTTAATTGTCAGTCTCACCTTCCGTAGAACCTGGTGGAAGTGTGGGTGTTTTTTTCTAAAGTTCCTTATATTAAAACAAAAAGGACTAAACTCTCTAGCTAAGTAAGGCTGAATGTTGTCTAGTAGAGAAAGGGACAAAGGAAAGAAATACTGATTGCATGATGATTCCAAACATCCTCTGCAATAATTGCTAGCACTACTATGTTTTGGTTTAACCCATATACCTCTGTTTGGCACTGACACCAAGGGAGAGTTTCTCATTGATTTCGGCAGTGCCATGGCTAATATCAACTCTGAGGGACATGTTTGTAACTACAGTTCCTTCTTTTTACACTGCAAAAAACAGCTTAAAAATTGGAACTTAAAATGGCACAGCTGATTAATTAGACAGATATTGCCATGAAGTTTGAGCAGCTAAGAATAACCTAGTATCTCTTTACTGTATCTAGTCATCCAGTCTTCTACTACATATTTCATCTATTTCAACAAAACTTGGTTTAAGATCGCTTAATAAAAATGCTTCAGCTCTTTAATGCTTTTCTGATGTTGATGGATCTTCCTATGGGTTTTCAGTGTAGCAGACATTCCCTTGAACATGTTTTATCTCAAGTTATGTTACTGTATGCCATATTTTAGAAATATTTCATCTACCTACACTGACAGAAATCAAAATCTCCCATAACCTATGGTGATTGTATTTGTGAATTAGTGAATTACTGTAGCTAGAAATATTTTCTATCACTTCATAATAAATAAGGAAAATCCAGTTAGCTTAGCTACATCACTGTGAATAAATTGGGAATAGTAGAGATGATTGATGAGAGTCCCATCTTTTATGTATATGACAAGGATACAGAGCTGTGCAATAAGTCAATTTATTTTACACTTTAGTGAATAACTATCTTCTTGTCTCTTTTTCTTTCTGTGTACATAGCAATACATAGTTAATATATATCAAATCACTATTTTCAAGTAGAATCTGTGAATCTAAATGCTTCAAACAGCCACAGGGGCATATTTATTCCAAAGAGTGAATCCAAAATGACATAGCTAATGAGCATGTCCTTGAAGGACTTAGGCTGTATTTATGCATATGTAATTTGGTTGCAATGGATTCATTAAGGAAAGGCAGAGATGTCCATATTACCTGAAGCCTTTTTGAAGAGAACATCTGTTTTGCTAAATGGAGAACATTTTTGAAATGAGAATGAGCAAGAGACCTCATTTTGGCACATGGAAAGAAAAGAAGGAAGAAGGACGTAAGAAAGAACAGTTAAGTACTGACATCTGCTAACATGATCTGGTGCAAGAAAATACCCACACAGAAAACTGCATGTTTTCTGGGCTTCCTGGACCAACCCATATATTTATAAGTATGAATATTCACCATGCTGTTAGAATCCATAGAAATAAAAACGAAGAGATTTTTCCTTATGCGGTGTTCATCTCCAGTACTGTCTAATATTTCTCAGGTAATCCATACCTGCTCATTTGTTCACTTGTACAATTATTACAGCATTCTGAGAGAGTCATTCAGAGAGAGGCAAGGACAAAACTGACATTCTGCATCTGTATGTAGTGGGGCTGCAATGGATCCAAAAAAGATTCAGCTGGCACTTACTTTGGAGTGAGAAGCATTGGCATGCAATATAGCTATGACTGACTTCATCTATCTTCCCTCCTGAGTCAAAGTGCCACGCAGTTACAAAGCGCCCATGGAAGTCAAGTATGTTCTCCATATGTAATGGCTGGATACACGAAAATGTATTTTGTAAAATCTCATTCTGCAGAATAAACCACTAAAAAGGTATAACCAAAGGAATATAAATAAATAACCATATGTATGAATAAAGTATGAACGACCAACAAACTTGTGTCTGGACCAACACAAAGCCACACTTACTTAAGCTAGTGGTTTGTCAAGATTATGCAGGGATTCTGCTTTGCGGAGTGGCTTAGCAAGGTCTGCAGATACCAAGGTGGGTGTGCAGTGAGTTCTGATAATTGGAAAGTGGAGACCTTCTCCTTTATTCTTCATATAAAGTTCAATACTCTTGCATTTTAAGCTTGACTTTCTTATATTTATCCTTCTAACAGTAGAAACTAGAAAGATCTTCTTACCCACTCTCCACCACTGAAACGAAAGATTCCAGTATGAAGCAGAGCACAGATTATGGAGAAATTGGTTATACTCTTATTTTGCATTTTGTGTTATTTTACCGTATTTTTAGCACATTTCAAAAAGTAAAAAATCCTGTATTTTTTAGTTCTGAACTGCTCTTAATGAAGCACCATGTCTGATTTACATTATCCACTGTAAAATACTAATGTTTTCCTGTGGAAAAGTAAGAAAGAGTTAAAGTTTCTCAGTTCTGCCTTACAGCTTCCTTCACATTCAGACAGCAAATCACCAATGGAGGACTAACCGTGTGAAAACCTCATGTTATACTGTGTCCATTACAATTCATTTTGTGAAGCTAAGGAAGGTGTAAGATATCCCACTGCTTTCCTTCTCTGCTCTGTTGCGACTGTAGATGAGTCTTTCATGTTTTCATGGCTATTATTGTTAACATAATGATATTTGCATATATACCAGAGCTCAGATTTTTAATTGAAAATAGGTCCTGAGCAGTAGGACAAGCACTCTATGAATGTGAAAAATTATGTCTTGATTATAAGGTTTTAATCACGTGTCTTCCTGAAGCATGACTGGAAATGCATAAATACTTTCTATCTCTTCCTCATTAAACTTAAAAACATTACACAAATAAAACATAAGTAATAGGTATAAGAGTGCAAGGGATGAAAATTTCAGAGGCACTGACATGTTGTTCATGAGCAGCTGAGTACCTGCTGTTATAGTCTCAAGCTTTCCCATAATAGCATCTCCCATCCATTAGGCACTTAGACTAAGAGGTAAAAGTAGAATATAGACAGGGACCAAAGGCAGTGATGTTTATTTTTCAGGCAGAATAAAATAAATAAATGAACTGTTTGATCAATATACTAGAAATAAGATAAAAATCTTCAAACCTCCAAATTGAAGAACTTTAATTTAGTTTATGAATTCCACACAAAATGAAGACAAATCAATATGTGGCTTTTCCTGTTCTACTTAATGATTCATCACTCCCTTAATATAAATATGCTGTCCTAAAAATACATTGTGTATAGGTGAGCTGAAATGGAAAGTGAAATTTGCATTTAATAGCTACAGACCATGGTAGTGCTTCTGGCAAATAAAACAAAAGAGTAATTGGGGAACCCAAGTAAATGCGCACTTCTTATTAACTTCTCCTAACTTCTCATTCCCTTCCAACAACATGAATGTATATCATAAACATGCAACAGTATTTTGATGATGGCAAGTCCACCACATTACTCACTGCTAAATACAATTAGAGAATAAAAATGGAAATAATTCTGAACATTACCCAGCTGAATTTTAAATAAAAATGACATTACATACAGAAATAGAGTGGTGGTGAATGGAGATAGACTGTAGCTGTGATTTACCCACAACATATTAGTGGTTAGCTTCCCATTTTGTTCCAACACCCAGATCTTTATTTCTTAATATTCAGATATGGAAAACAATAAAGTTAAGTTTTTCTTCCTCTTAACTTCAGGTTGGGAATAAATTTGAGACTTCTAATTTCAACTTTCAGCCATCATACTGTGCTTCTCTTTTCTAGAACATGTCCTCCTACTTGAAAATATTTAATTCCTTTGCTTTCCCTTGGAAGAACTGAGAGACAGCTTCCCCACTTTGTTAAGGCAGAGGAAACGTCCCCTTCAACTAGCTGACTGGACAGAACCGATTGAAATTGGATTCCTCTTATAACTTGCTACTTTTTAAACTGTGCATCTTCCTTTTATGTGATGAGGATATTGATCAGTGAATTGATCAATTATTGACTGAATAGTGAATTCCAAACCTACAGGACTTTTATTTCTTTCATCTTACAGTCAAGACATATACTTCCTCCTGTTAGATGCAGTACTGCAAGGATGGAAAGCCAAGGAAAATCATCAATAAATGAAAAACTTTTGTTTCATGGACTGAAAGGCTCAGCAGACTTCTGTTAAAAACACTGTGAAAGGCATAACTGTACAAGGAGAAAATGTTTCCATTAGACACCTGGGGCTGGCTGCCTCAGGCCTTTGCTAAGCAGTCAAACATCATCCTTCATTTGGGAACCTCTTCCTGTATTCTCAGCTGTGATTCTGGTCACTGTGCAGTCACCCTCTTGAAAGGCTGTTTTTGCCTGTTATCTGTTCCGTATTCTTCTGAAGTTCACTTTCTTCGTGATTGGCATCTCACGCCTCTAACATCACTTCTACATCAATAAGCTCTTAGCACAAGACTAGCCAATGCCATGGCCTCACCCTTCTGCAAAAGAGAAGTGTTCCCCCTGCTGCTTTTACATTCCTTTTCTCTCTCTAGACTGCGCCACTGATTGTCAAAGGAGCCTTAAATCTAATGACTTCAAAATGCTAAGAGAGGAGAAAGGAAAGTCTCCATAAAGCAAAGTTCTTCTGAAGTACTGGTGAATAAAGTACTTGATTTTTGTTTCAAAACTGGCATACATAACCATACAGAACTTATTTCATTATTAGGGCTGGAATAGTAAAAAAAAAAACAACCCAGAACTGGTTAATGTTATGTTAGCAGCATTACTGAAAATGAGTGAGCCCACAGGAAGCCTAACAAACAAGTTGAATTGCAAAAAGCAAGCAAGCAGAGCTCTACTTAGAATTACAGGAAAATGATAAAAGCTTTTTGAAGCACTTCAATGTAGCATACATTACATGCAGGACCAGATTTTTACCATTTGAATTCTAAATAATACATGACTCATTGGTTTACCAAACTGTTTTCAGTGAATTCAGTTTTCAAAATGAACAATGGCAGATTAGGACCCAAGGTTAGAAAAGAATTGTACATACTCAGCTGCACAAGTATTTCAGGGATGTACAGGACTGATAGATAAAGATGAAAGTTTCTGACCAGCAGCTAACAATTTTGTTTAGAAATAGTGATTTGAGTAAAAATGCTTGTTAAATGGATTCAGTTCTTAATGTCAGGATTGGCAAAGTTTTCACCTGCATGCCTTTCACATGCAGAAGATGACACAGGCTGTACAGTCTATACAGTCAGGGGTTAAGGCTGCAATACTTGCCTTCTCAAGCCTGCTGTGCTGGTGTAGTATGTTCCTCAGCCATCAGAGACAGGAATGAAGGTGGAAGATCATGCATCGCAGCTGTGCCCTTCACCTTTGGAGTATTCAGCCTTATTCAGCCCAGAATTTTAGAGTATTTGACCACTGTTTTGTGGTCTGGTTTGATTTGGGTTGGGTGGGGTTTTTTGTGGGTTTTGTTTTTCCTAAGAGCAAATGTAAGCAAGATGTAAATCCATCAAACCCCTTGCACTTACATACCTGTCGAGAGAGAAGAAATCTCAAATCGTTTTTTTTCAGTGAATATTAGGGCAAATATTACAGTATTACTTCTTCAATGTCTAAAGTGCTTTTCAATTTCAGAAAAAAGAGAGTAAATACCAATTACATGGGATAGGTTTCTTCAGAGGTTTTACAACTGTATAAGAGCAGTAGAAGAGCGAACGTGACAGCAAAGAGTCATTCTGCTGTTTTAAAAAAATTTCTGTAAAAGAGATTATTTTGTAAGAAAATTCAGTCTGAATTCGTAAAATAAAACAGATAAAAGGAAGGTTTGTCTCCCATTCTTTTTCCAACAACAGGCAGAATATAATTTTTCATTAAACCTTACTTAGTGATCAAGAAAGCTGTAAGAACAATTTCTTTGCAAATTTTACACAATATTTTTAAAAAAGCCGTGAGTCTTCAAAAAGTCTTCATGATGTGCACCACACCTTCATATAGTGCATATGTGAACCAAAATTTACTTGCTCTGGAAACTGAGAAGGAATTTTAGATATGTGTGCAATGTATTTTACCCCATCTTTTCTTGCAGCTGAACTATTTTTAGCACCATTTCTATTATATACACTTCTCACAAACATTGTCAGAAGTGGTTAAGTTTTCATTGTAGAGAAAGCTCAGCGGTGTTAACTAAACTATGACTTTTCTTCTCTGATAAATGAGCTCACTGCTGGCTATCCTATATGTATCCCATTATTCTCTACTAGGAAGCAATAGACCAGCAGAAGTAGTTATTTTCTACATGAGGTTTCTTAGAGTGGTGAAAAAGAAATCTTCAGTATATCTTAATTAGTTTTGGATTTTTGTTTTATACACTGATAAGAGAAATTAATTCTGACATTTGGAGAACTTTAGAGGAAGTTATCTCAGTATAGCCATCATTAAAAGCACTAACCTGAATAGTCCTTACTTAGCAGAAAATGATACAGATTTGTGAGACTGGAATTTTGACAAACAAGCAAAACCAGTTCACTGACAAATAGGTTTAGACAGTGAATTTAATGAGGAGTTTTTAATTAAGAAGACTCTAAGGTTTACAGAACAACCATGATGTTGCTGAGGTTCATTTTTTTAATCAGTGTAGAATCAAACTAAAAAATATTAATGTTACATATATTTTCAAAGGAAGTTTATCACACATTTCATAAAAGCACAACTTTAACACAGATTTCATCTCCTTTTTTTTGTCTTTGAATGATCCCTCAAAGACTGGAGAAACCATGCAGTTCCTGGAATGAACTGGCATTCTGTGTGGGGCTCTTTCTACAGTATACTGTCTGACTGGATCTCTACTATACCTTAAAAAAATGAACAAGACTTAAGCTTTGACTTTAACATATAACTCTGGGTTATGTTCCAACAGATTCAAAGTATTTTCTTATTTTATAATGTCCTTGTGCTAGAACTTGTAATTTGCTGTATTAGTTATTACTGCATTTTATTAAAATACTAAATCTGTAAATAAATATTTGATGACACACTATTATTTCACATATTTTGACACAGTATGATTGGAAACACGAAAAAGCTACGTAGTTCTAAGTGTACTTCTTTTTTTCCACCATCTGAATAACAGTGCTGCGAAAGCCAAAAGCTAAGCAGTGAGGAACTGGGTGTTCGATCTCAGACAAAGATGGGAGCAGCACGGAGGTGGGGTTTGGAAGTTCACTTGTTTAAGTTAATAACTGAGTTAAGTTAGCAAAACAATGTGTTTTATATGGCTGGTGGGAGGTCATTCATCTTGCCAATTCCTCAGCTTGGGAAATGTTTTTAATCTTTCTAAATGATCACTTAAGAAATATCTTGGTCATGCTCCTTTTGCAGCCAGTGGTCAACCACTGATGCAGGATTAAGAGAAAGCTGAGGCAAGCAAATGAAGAGGATAAATCAACAAGAATCATCAAGAAGTCTGGAAAACAGGATTTATCAAGAGTGACTGAAAGAACAGTAAAAAAGAGAAAAGCAATTAAGGTTCCTTGCTGGAAAACAGCAACATCTTGCTTCTTACCCAAAGCTTAGCTTTACATGTATTTCATCTCTCTACATCTGTCCTTTCTGGCTCTACAGGAAGATAGCAAATTTGTCTCATTAAGGGATACATATTCTGGGGCAATATCTTAGTATTTGAAGTATCCTATTTAATCTGCAGCAGTTAGTAAGCAAACCAATTAAATATAAGTTATTTAGTATCAAAGAAAACTGTCAGGTTATGTAGCTGTTTTGAGTTTGAATTATTGCGATCAGGTGGACTTTGCAGTCTGCCTTTGTAGTTTTTATAAGTATTCTGTAGAGAGAAAAATAATTATGTTTCTTACAAATATGGAACAATGATTTTGTCTAGAGCAGCATGCTGCAAACAAACAATTTTGCTTCAAGTCCTTCATCTTACTTCTCAAATAAACAAAGTCTGCAAAAATATGGGATAGAGGGGATTTGGAAGATAGTGTTAATAATGGCAAATATTTCCACATCATATGATTTTTAATGTCTGAATTATTTTAAAGCATAACATAAAGTAATAATAAATCTGTCTCATTTTCTGAAATCTCTGTATACTCATCTAGCCAAAATCATGGTGTAGGTTCATAAAGCCTAACTAGGAGCCCATATACACAATTGGTACTTAACAGGTACAGAGCAAACAAAGGAAGTGGTTGTTTCCAGAACAGGAATACAACCCAAGCCATGAAAGCCTCCTCACCAGATATTATGGCTGCTCATAGGTTTATCCTGCTCCAAAGCAGGACTGAAAATGCTACTGAAGAGAAATCCACAATAGGTTGCTAAAAAAATAAGGAATATCTCCAACTCATAGTCTTCCTAAATTGCAGCTCCTAGGAGGCTGGGGAAATATGTCTGGGAAGCATTGTATATAACTGTTCAGAATCTATATTCTTCTTGAAAAATTATTTTTACTTATCACTATGATTGGAATGATGGGACAGGGTGGCCTTCAATTTGACTTTGTATATCTGCTCCTAAAGTCTCACATTTGCCTCATTTTTTCTGACTTTTTCTGCATTGAAATTCTACTCTTCCTTTATTAAATTCTTCACAAGATTAACCTGGCGATCAAAGCCTCATCACATGCCACTGCCATTGTCCTTTGTTTGATATGAAAACTACAGGGCTTGTAAAATTTCATTTGTATGATGTAGAGGCACTGCCTGTTCCGGGTGATGTATTGTGCTGAGGAATCTGACTCCTACCCTATCACACAGAAGTGATCTCACTGTTGAAGGTCACAACAAGGTCACAACAAGGTATTCATACCTTGTCACTGGAATGCAACAATAGCTACCATTACAGCCTACGTGCTTCACTAGAAATTAGGCTCATCTCAAACAATATTTTTTTGCCAGTTGTTGAAATGTATTGCATGTGCTGTTTTATTTCTCAAGATAGTGTATTATGTACAATGAATTTCCTTTCCATACAACAGCTCATTAGAGATCCTTAGACAAGTTTGAAATAATGCAATCAATCTGCACGTTCAGGCCCACATGCAGAATTCGCAAAAAATTGGCAATTTTATCTGCCAGTCCAAATATCTACACATGCAGTTATCTGTGTATTTTGCTTTATACTTCATCAAATCTTTTCTATTGAACGATGGCTAATACCAGCTTCACTTCATCCTGCATCATGAGTTAAGCATGAAACCAGAAAATCACATGAAATTTTCTTATTACCATTAATATTCTCCTACAGGAGAAAGTAGTTTTCACTTGCTCCTCTAACACCACTTCCACAAAACACAGATACTAAAAAATATTGCATTCATACATTATAGTTGCATTTTCAATTTTTAGATTTTTTTGCCATCTCTCTCTGCTAAAGAGTTAGATTCTAAATTTTGGGTCAAATCAATGATTTTGTTCTCATGTTTTGTTTTGGTTTTCCTACAAATGCAATAAAAATTTCAAAAAATCAAACTGATCTTGAATTGTTAGGGAAGTTGCCAAGCATATAAGCTAGTCATAAGAAAGACAACATGAAATAACTGCCCCCCCCCACTAATTTTCAAACAGTGAAATTCTACATGAATAGATAGAAGAAATAATTGCTTGATGAACAGCTGCTCAGAAAGAATTCTTAACAACCTATGGATGTGCCAATAGTTTTTAACTGCTGGCAGAATAAATTTTCTCTCATAAAATGGTTATATTTAAAGGGAATTCTTGTTTTTCAGTTTTTAATGTAGTAAGCATCAAATGAAAAGAAAATGAAGGGCTTGTAGTTTAAATGATGAGCTTGAGAGGAGTCCAAAAATGACTTCAATATCTAGGTGGCTAAAGTTAATGTAGGTTCCATTAAGACAAATCATTGTCTAATGTCCTATTCCCTGCATATAGATCTTTTGACTAACATCCAAACAAGAACGACATTATTCCGCATTGACTTGGTTTATTTTACCGTGGAAAGAGGCACAAAATTTCCCCATCTCCAGAAGTGTTTTCCACATGGAATGCTTCAAACCTGCATATGTCTAAATAGATAATTAGAGTAGGTTCAATTTATATTGTTTTGGCTTTCTACATACATTCTTTGTATAGAACATTTAACCTTCTCAGGAAAAGGCAACTCTGGTTTGATATATTAATTATGCAAATGAGGCACAGCTGTGAATAGCAGATCTGAAAGTGGACAGGTGATCAACAGAACTATTTCAGCAGTGTAGGTTCTGACTGGGATCCTGGCTTAGGAACAGTCTGTAGTACCCGTTGCCAGCACTGGATTCACCACAATGGCATGCAGATGTTCTTAGGGGCTGGAAAGGAGTCCAGGTAGTCTAGGAGATGAGTTTTACATCACAGGGAACCAAACATTAAGAGTTATTTTACAGATGAGAAGACCTAACTCACTGATGTATAGAGCAACCTTGTACCTGTCAATTTATGTGGCAAGAGGCACTAATCCTCCTCTCATTAAAAAATATTCAGTAATCAATTTCTATATAAACATTTAAATACTTTAACTTCTTATCTAAGAGAATGTCATGTGCACATTTGTGTAAAACACACAGAGTTGACTGCATGGTTTCAGGAGCTTGCGTCCCACTATTTCTGGATGTGCAAGTCAAACCCAGATGATGAAGAACTTCAGAAGAACAGTTGCATGTAAACCTGTCTTGTATTTCTGAGAAGGTCCAAAGGCACAGCATAAAATATTTATTTGAAATAAAAATATCTACATGAAAAAATGCTTCTGCTTCCCCCGCAGTGTGTAGGTCCAGAGAGAAATCAGTCACATGGGTTGTTCCCATGAGGTAATTCAAGAAATAGATAGTGCTAGTTGCCATTACAGATGTCTAGAAAACAAAATGGTTTTCTCTTCCCATATGAGCCAGATTTTCCCTCATGCCACCAGCAATATGCTCAGCATGATGCCGTGCCAATCCCAGAAGTGAATTATCTATTTGCTCCAATATATCTACTAACTGGTTTCAGGTTTTCATAGTTTTTAGGTAGTTCTCACAAGACAGACTAACAAGACTAAAAGTGAAGATGTAGGGCTAAATGTGTACTTTGGGGACTGGATGGGAAGGGAAATGAAGGGAAACTTGAATGCACACAGGTAAAACCAGACCATTATAAAAGCAGCTGAAGCAATTATTCGGTCTTCCGTGCAAATAATTATTCCAAATGCTTTTTTAAAACTTCAGGGTTGTAAATTTTTATCTTAATCACTTTCACACTCGTAAAATATAAAGTACAAAATAAAAGAGTAACTCAGTGTACAGAGAGAAAACACAGTAAAAGCTCTTCAGCCAGATTTCCATTTGATGCCTTACTTATTTCCCTTACTGTAGAAAATGCATCTCTCACCTAAAACCTGCTGCAACTACAGCCCTTCCAGTATTTGTCCTCTTTTTTCTTCCCTCTCCACATGTCCAGTATTTCCTCCCACAGGTCTGAAGATTACAACTTGTATATCTCACCTTACCTGAACAGGTGCTGTGACCAGCAAAGCAGGTCAAGGCTACAAGGCTCAGACATCACCTTTGCCTCCATGGAACATTGGTCTGGGACTCTTCCCTCTACTAACCATTGACTTACACAAAACCTGTAGAAATTCCAGCCTTTGAAGCCTCTACCCTTTTGTGTTTGATTTAAACTTGTCAGCTCCAGGTTACTGGAGGAATAAGATGAGAAAAAGCAACTAATTCTGTATGATTGTTTCCTTAGACACACACAATGCCAGGGAGAGTGATGACAGCATGTACAGCACTGGATCATAAGGCAGCGTCTCATGAAACATTTAAATGTGTTCAGGCACTTCTTAAATATCTGTTACTGCAGAACACAGAGACAGACCAATGTAGAGACTGAACATGCTGAACATTTTTCCCCAAAATTACCTATAAAATGATATTCTATGACATTTTTGTGACAAACACTAAATCATCATACAGAAATATCAGAGCAGAATGCTGTTGCATTCCTCTGGTGCTGGCTATCTGAGAACCACCTCCCGCTTTTCTTCTTGGTGGGACCCATTAAGAATCTATAAAAATTTGACTTTTCAGTTACCCAGACTGAATGAAATTTATATCTGTATTTCGTGATCTGAGGTTAAGTGTAAGCATAGGAAGGTCCCTGGTCCGTAGATCCAGCATGGACCTGTTCTCTTCTGACAACAGCAGATTTTGTAATACGGGATCATTCAAATAATTTTAAAACATATTCTAGCTATATAATTACTGCTGATGGACTATCTATTTGGCAAGAAGTTCTACAAAATGGGAATAGATTGGTCTATTGCAGTCAAACCTGATTTCTCCTCTCTCTTTTCAGCACAAAACAAGAATAATTGTGACAAGATTTATCCAATTTCTTCAAAATTAGGCAGTAGCACATACTGACATGTTTAGTTATGGATGCCACATTTTATAAAATTTTTCTGTTGTGGGGGTTATGTACAGACTTCAGAGTTTTTGAGAGCAGAAGAGTGAATTTTCATTTTCACCTTGTAAGGTCAGTACAGTACTGTAATTAAAAACTTCTCAAGACCTCAGAAGAGAATGAAGAGTTTCAGCAGTGCAAGGAGGACAACAACAATCCTCCAAGAGCAGCTAAGCAAGCTTCATTTGACTTCAAGAGGATGCTTTAATGAAGAGCAACAAACTACATTTCTTCTCAAAATTAATTTGAAATGGTGTGAGACCAACACAGAAAATTTCATCCCAACTGAATAAAATTCAAAACCTGGCCCAGTGTGCTCTCAGACTGCTCTACAGAGGCAACTATACAACAGCAAGACAACCTGAAGTAAGCACTTTTTAAAACATCTTGTCGTCATACTTACACTATCATCATGTTTTTTCATGTTCAGAGCTCACCCCAATCTAATCATACTCAGACAATCTGCTGCATAATACTCTTGGGGTTACCTCTGTATCTTCCTCATTTTTTAAATGCCCCATAGAGTGGATTTCTCCAGGGAAAGCACAATGTGGGGAAGAGAGGGAAGAAAATAATTTAGTACCTATACATAATGTTCTAGCTGAAATTAATAAGATGTGAGAATGTTCAGCTTCATAATCACAAGAGATGCTTTTACTGTGAAATGAAATTGAATCAATAAGCCATAACAGTTAAACAATTTCTAGGAAAAAAAAAGACATGTTAATAACACATCTAAACAGACTTCCTGATTTCTTAATATACCTAAAGGTGCTACTAAAGAAATGGGTTCTTCAGTTGAGGGCTGAAAAACTTTACAAGGAGATAAATCTTATTCCCAGTTTTTCAAGTTTCATTTTGAAGGAACTGTTTCTTTCTGTCTTTCAAAGTTAGAAATTAGAACTCAGTAAATGATTTTTTTTCCAAAATTATGTAGAAAAAGCTCCTCCATATGATTTCGTATGATTCTTGGCTCTACTTACACAGCTTCCCAGACTTTCAAGAGAAATGTGACTTTTTATTGACTTTGTTTAAAACAGTGGTTTAATTGTCCACTTTGAAATAAGAGATGCACCATTATGGGTTACAGAGTGTTTTATTTGTGTGGCCGCTGTTATGTTTCTTTAAGAAGAGTAATCCAAAACAGATCTTTGGAAGGAGGGAAGATTTGCTGAAACTGCTTTGAGGGAATGGTGTTGAAACATCAGAGAGCAGCAAATAGAAGAACTCCAGCTGGGAAAATACAGCTTTTTCAAAGACAGACAAAACAAAGTGTGAAGTAAAAAAATAAGCCTCCAACAGATTGGAATAATTGTTTCTAGGCACAACATGCACAGCAATTTGGAAAGCCATGTGTTAACAAAAAACAAAGATCCACCATGGCAAACACATAGTAAGTAGGGGAACAGCTAATATATACATGCATTGTATAAATCTATTCTGTCTGAAGCATTTCTTTTAAGCATTCTTTATGTCAAAAATTACTTAATACTTACCCTGTTGATATAGTAATGAAACAGACTTTTCTTTAATTTAAATGCCTCTCCTTCATTAGAGTGTTTGGCATCAGGAAGTCCCAACAGTTCCTTCCAAAGTTCTACACAATTTGCATTGCCCAACACAATATTTTTCTTTTTATTATTTTTCTGATGAAATTCATTTCCAACCCAAAATATATTGGATTTTGATTAGAAGAAATTCTAACCAAACCTGGCCACCCTCACACTCCTTCTTAAGTTAATGGTCTCTTCCGTGGGTTGAAAAAAATAGGCTGGTACAAAGATAAGCACGTAATTTTTATTACACTAGAAAAATTGAATTTATTTTAACTCTGAAAAGAATTGCATAAAATTGGTCTATCTTGTACTTCAGATATGAATTTTTATTTAATACAGTGTCATCTTCCCTCATATTTCTGTGATTCCTTATAACTGGCTTCTTATAAGTGAAAACATCCCTTTCTTTTCTACCACCTTCCTCTTGACCCATAGGTAAGACTATTTAAAATGATGAGTTATTCTCATACAGTTATAAGACATTTCCCCACAATATCTGATCTATGAACAGAACAAGAAAATTAGTATGTGACTATCTTAGACTCTAAGGATTAAACCCTTGAATTTTGAGGGAGCCTGTCTTCTTTCTTGTCTAGACTGGGCTATTGCATAGCATTTACAAAGAGAAAGAATACAAAAAGTCCACAGTCCTGCAATAGGAATCATATGAAAAATAATTGCAACTTATTTTCAGGTCTTTCTACAACTCTGAAGCATCAAAAGAGCTTGTCATTTTCTAAAAACAAGCAGTATTACATTTCTCTTAGGGGCCTGTCCTCCCTTATTTTTAAAGGAGATTATCCCCTCCCTAGTCCCTAACAAACAAGCTCCTCCATGATTTATAGATGTCCAGCACATACATTCTATATATAAGAAAATTTATATTTGCTTAGTTTGCTGATGAAACTCTTCCTTTTTTTCACTGTTAGAAGAAGAGAAATAAATATCACCTCACTGTCTCTAATAGACTGTCAGAAATTGGAATTGAAACAAATGGGCTCTCCAGGAGTCTAAAATGCTGAGCCAGGAGTTCAGACTCTGCTGGAATAGCAGTGGGAGACTATCAGTATCTTCTGCAGAAGAGCTGAAATTTTCTTTTATTCCTTTTAATGGAAATAAGCACTAAACACACACCAGAAATATGTTCTACCTTTTAGTCTTCGGAAAACATTAACTCTTTTCTCTCTCCCAGCACAGATCCTTAGGGAAAGCCTGCTGTTGACTGTTTCTCAAAGGGTGGAGTAAAACACCCAATGAAAACAAATCAGAATGTTGTAGGAGAAGGTTAAGTACCCCAAAAAATGAACTTTCTCAGTTTACTTATTGATTAGAATAATGGACTTATATTCCTATTGCCTTTGGTTTTAGGTTGAACTCTATTCTTGACAAATAACTTTGACTCAACCTCCTCTTGTAATTTTCCTGTGCTAAAAGCACAATTCTGCAATCCTTGCTGTGGTATGAAGCAAATTAATCCATTTTCCCCATAAATCTAGTCTGGGTATGTATGGCCTCTATTTCTGGTGAGACTTACTCTACTGTTTTTCTCAGACATTTGAAATGCAAGTGTGCTTCTGATCTCTCTCTAGTGTTACAGTGATAAATTGTCACTAAAAATTACATCTTCCATTGATAAAATTGGTGGAGATGGGTAATCAAGCCCCTGGCATTACTTTCAGGTACCAGACTGAGTTTGCCTGCACAACAGCTAAAAAGCTTTTGGGTTTGGATGTGCAGTGAGCAGATTCACTATAGAAATCGCTGAAGGAGAATAAATCTGAAATACCAAGGCATCATTTTTTTACCATAATCATTTCTCAAGGACAGATCATTCTTAAGTTTTAAAATGAAAATCCAATCTGAATGCTAGGCAGGAGTGGTACAGAAGGAAAGGTGCAAAGCAGATGTACCAACATTTTTCTGCAGCAGATGAAGTGCAGAACTGATGCACAGAGTCTTTATATGTGCCTAGGTCACTAAGCAAAGTGAGGCAAATTGGAGAAGTAAGGAGAAGCTGATGGACTGTGACATTTCTTCTGTTTACATGTCTACTTCACTGACACTTGACAGTTATTAAAGTTGTTCTCATGTTTGAGGGAGTCATTTCCAATTGCCTGTACATGCAAAAGCTTTCAAGAGAAATACAATGCATCACTTCAAGAGTTCCACAATTTAAAGTTTTTCCTATTTAAACCTCTACTTTATACAAATTTGCCAGGCAGAACAAGAGAACAAGGACTGAGTTGTTCTGACACTTTTTATTGCGGCATCT
The DNA here is from genome assembly GCA_013400235.1 of Oriolus oriolus. Classification (NCBI taxonomy): domain Eukaryota; kingdom Metazoa; phylum Chordata; class Aves; order Passeriformes; family Corvidae; genus Oriolus; species Oriolus oriolus. Next base: position 5,084 of record VXBT01009997.1, on the reverse strand, counting down.
CTCCTGATTTTTTCTTATGTCTCAGATGCTACATCTTTACATAATGACAGTGAAGAACCAGCACAACACGGCTTTCACATTTCAAACTAGGTGATGTACTTAATTTCCCTTTGAAAGCACGTGCCTCATTTGAGGACATTTTTTTTGTCAATGCAAAGACAAAGATGCCTGTTCCCAAGGCAGTCGGTAGACGACACAGAAATAAAAGATGAGGGCTGAGCTAAATGAGTAAATTACAGACATAATAGTGAAAAGTATGGAAACCCAAAATACACAAGGCAGATGACACTTCGGGAAATTGCTTGATATTGAAGAAAATTCATTCAAGTAAGATGCCTACCAACCCATCCTTTCACAAGGATATAGGTGTTAGTTTGGCTCCAAGTCAAAGTTATAGCATTTAGATGCTATAATGTACTTTCTGTAAAAGGGAGAAAATTCAGCTGATGCTTCTCCCAGGCTGGATTTGTCCCATAGGCTTTAAAGACTTAATAAATGCAGCTGCTGTTTCCATAGTTCTGAATCACATAGGCTTAGCCTAAAAGCTAAAGAGTTTGTGACTGCCTGTTCCTCCTACTAGCCAGGAAAATGAATGTTACAGACTCTACACATACATATTTTTTCCTACCAAATAAAAAAACCAATCCAGTGTGACTTTAGCAACAAGGAGAATACACAGAAATGAAATGTCCTGAAAATCCAAATCCTCAAACATTTCTCTTTTCTAGCAACAACAACTTGGCCTGCTCCACTTAGGGTACCATAATGTGCTCATCTATTTTGAAACAGCCCTATATGAGAGTCAAGAATCAAGTAAATGTCTGGCCTGTTAAAGTGTTAAAATCTGCTGCCTGGGCCTCATTCCTGTCAGTAAAATCAAGTGTACTTATGGGTCTGTTAATTTGCAGGCACCTTTAGCAAGCTTTCTGTGTAGGGAACAGAAGGTAGAAATGTACTCTGAAATCCATATCGACAAATCTGTTAATTAAATGTCAATCAAAAGACCTGATCAGCTAGACTCTACTTCCAAGCCTATCAAAGCTTCTAGAGTTGGGACCTGAAATACAAGCACATCAAGGAACAATAAAACCCACACAATATCACTTTCACTACATTTTTCATAAATAATCTAATTTTCAGAAGGAATTTAACTTTCCATTTTCCATCAAATGAAACCAGTGGGAGATTTTCCTGAACATGCCTAGGGAAGATGAACAGCACTATTCTTGGTGAACTGATTAATCTTTCTCTCTATCAGTATTTGGTTATGCAATATCTGGCAGCAAAAAGTCAAGAAGTCTATGTGCAAGATAGGGGACTTCATATGAATCAAGGAGCTGTAGTTCAGGGATGAATAACGGAAAAAATAAGGGCATTAAGTGACAGATGTGCCTATGCTTGCATATCCATGGAAAAGATGCCTATCACAGTGTATTTTCAAAAGTTGTCATGAGCTGTAGGACAACAAAACTATAATCTAGTGCTTTCAAATACATTTGGACTGCTAAGAAGGTGTGACTGGGAAATAGGTCACAATGACCAGTTTGATGATGTCATCCTGGGAGATGTTTTGGGGTCTTGAAAGAAAGGAAAAAGATGAAATTTAAACCAAGTTTTCCATCTATGGAATTGAAGTTCATGTAAGGAAATCAGTGTGACTAACTTTAGCAGTAAGGAGACAATATCAAAATCAGTGCTTGTAAATAAAGGCAAACTGTGCAAGGCAAAATCCCCACATACCAGTGTGAGTTTGTACAGTGTTCTGAAAATAGTCTTACAACTTACCTTTGTCATGTATGACCTTTCTCCTTATCATATTTCTACTTCGATGTCAAACACTGTACTTAAAGGGAAGCATTAGTAAAAATGTGAAATGTAGCTAGAGGGGCAAGAACAAATATAGACAAGGTATGTTGTAGCCAAAGATTAAAATCTAGCTATAAAACAAAGGCACTAGAAGACTTTAAAAATCAACATGTCAAGCATACTTCATAACAAATTACAAGATTTCAGTATAACTAATGCTACTACACATTGGAGTACAATGTACAGTATTAGCATAAGATATTCAGGAAAATCCAGTCACTTAAAAGAAACTATCCTTAAATGTAAACAATTCAAGAGAAAGAGTGAAAAAAAAGTCTTGACCTGTGCATGGGTCTCCACTGTTATGCCCCATTTATTTCCAGGAGAATATAACAAATGTAACTGTCATATCACCTTAGAATTTTGGGTTGTTTCACAGGTACCACACTTGAAAACTATGCTTAAAAACTTGAAATCTGATATAGCTTTATAGTGTAGACCCAAAAGCAGCTCTAACAAAACTAGAGTCAGACACCTATACACCAACACATCTGCAAATTTAACAAAGAAGAAACAAAATCTGGGTTTCATATTGTGATCATCACCATGAGCTTTATACAGCAGGTGCCCAGATTTTCAGTTTCTGCTTGGAAAGTAGGCATAGAGTTTGTTTTGATTCACTTCCCTTACAGAATGGAAAGCTGAATCACTTTTTAAATGACTAAAGCTGCCACATACCATTCAATTGTTTCCACCACTAATGTTCACTTTTCAAGTCTTTCACCAAAGCACTGCAAATTTCTGCAAAACTTCACCTAGTTATCCAACACGGTTTTGGGAGAACATAATTCTTTCTCTTGTGGACAAATAGGAGCAATAAATGAACATTATTCCATAACTTGCATCTTAATGAATACTGCAGAGTTTTGTAACAGGGAAATAGGAAAATGTAAGCATATAAAATTATTTCATAGTAATAATTGTGATACCAAGTACTTAGAAATACAGTGAGTATGGGTGATGTATGTGTATATGTTTTTCACCTTTGCTGTGTAATTAGGACTTATAGAAACACTGAAAAATCTAGGAACCCTTAAGTATGTCTAACATGAACCACACTTGGAAAAACTCCTAAAGATACCATTCAGAATATTCATCTGCATCTGAGAGAATTCCATTTACATTATACTAATTAAAAAATACACCTGAATAACAATCATTATCTTGATGGATGATCTATGGATAAAGGTAAAGAACAGTGAAAATTAGTGGGAAAACTAATTAATTATGCTAATAGCTTGGCACGTCCCCAAGATTTTGTATGTAAGTCAGTAACACACCTGAGACGTGTGGGTCTCCTTCCGACAACAAACGCTACTTTATTCTATTTGGTTTATTTCATTAAAGGGAAGATGTTTTGATTTTCTGGGGCTGGTCTGGCTACCTGCTCTTCAGAAATCCTTGTAATGCCTGAGTGCAAGAAAAAGGCAAAAATTACTGCCTAGCGAAGTTTCTGGCTTCTCCCCAGTACACAGTCCAGCATTTACTGCCATGAGAAGTCCCGTACATACTACAGCACATACCCAGTTCAGAAGGCATGATATACAGCAGAATGTACTGGTTGAATACAGCAGTGTCAACATAATTTCAGAATGATTTATTATCTCTCTGGTAGTTAAAATAAAAATCTACAGTTTGTGTCTGACAGTTTATTAATTACATATTTAATTCATAGGCTGTGTTTATGAACAGGCTTTAATTCTGAATCCTACTATACATTTTTATGGCTTTTACTCAAGCTATTTAAAAAGTGATTAAGGAGCTTAGAAATAAAGTCTCATTCTTCAATTCAGATGAGTCTACATTTGAAAGGGAAAAACCCACACTATACCTTGCTAAGTATCTTACCCTAAATGCCTATAATTTACTGGTTCACATGAGCCTATCCCAGGATTAAGTGGGGGTTTTTTTTTTCCATCTTATTTTCTCCCCTCCTCATCCTACTGAGAAGGGGAGTGATGGAGTGGCCTGGTGGGCACATGGTATCCAGCCACAGTATGGGTTATATTTCCTTCTCTGTGTATCTGTTATCATTCACTGTCTGAGCTCATACAGATCAAGTCTTAGAATGGACAAAAAAAAGGGGTAACCAGCAAAACAACCGGGTTGCTGGAGCAACTGGAAGGTGTGTGTTCAATGATAGCATGCACTTTGCTACACAGACTCATAGAATTACCAAGGTTGGAAGAGATCTTCAAGGTCCCCCTTACAGCCATCCCCCCGCCACTGCCGCTGTAACCCCTAAACCACATCGCAAGTGCCAGATCCAGATACCTCAAGCACCTCCAGGGACAGGGACTCCACCACTTCCCAGGGAAACCTATTCCAATGCCTGACCATCCTGACAGTGAAAAAATTATTTTCTAATATCTAATTTGAATCTCTCCTGTTATGGTCAATGGCTTATGGCCATTTCCTCTTGTCCTCTTGCTGCAAGCATGGCAGGAGAGACTGACCCCCACCTTGCTACACCCTTCTTCCAGGGAGTTGTAGAGAGTGATGGGGTCATGCTGAGCCTCCTCTTCTGGAGACTAAACAACCCCAGCTTCCTCAGCCATTTCTCATAAGACATGTTTTCCAGTCCTTTCATGAGCGTTGTTGCCTTTCACTGGTGTATTGGGTTTGCATGGCCTGGTTCTGGTAGTGGGGAACTACAGGGGTGGCTTCTCTGAGAAGCTGCTGGAAGCTTCCACCATGTCTGGCACAGCCAATCCGTGGTGGGTCCAAAGATGGACATGCTGCTGGCCAAGGCAGTTTAGCAATTAGAAATGATGGTAACGCCTCTGTGAAAACATGTTTAAGAAGAAATCAAAGGTTGAGGGCAGTTTTAATTTGGATGAAGGAAGAGCGGAGTGAAAACATGTGAGAGGAATACCTATGCAGACACCAAGGTCAGTGGAGAAGAAGGGGTGTAGGTACTCCAGGCACTGGAGCTAAGATTCCTCTGCAGCTCGTGGTGTAGACCCTGGTGCAGCTGTGTCCCTGCAGCCCACAGAGATCCATGGGGATGCAAACATTCACACTGGAGCAGGTGGATGCTTGAGAGGAGGTTGACAGCCCATGGGAGACCCATGGAGAGAGGGGCCCTGCTCCCAGGCTGGAGCAGCCTGTCCTTGGAGGACTGTACCCTGTGGAAGAGTGATCCATGGCACAACAGTTTTGGGAGGACTGTTTGCCTGTGGGAGAGACTCACACGCAGCAGGTCACAGGGAGCTGTT
>VXBT01009995.1:0-45110 GCA_013400235.1 Oriolus oriolus | reverse complement strand
TTTTGTGTCCAAGTGCGACAGACCTGTTCTGTGAAGTCTCGACAAAGAGCCTGGCCTGGCAGTGAGAAAATTTAATTGATCCTTATCCTCAAGCAGAGCCAAAATACATACCCCTTCCATCTCAGGTGACACCGCTAAAAACATTTGTCCTCATAGAATCACAGCTTACCAAGACGAGGTGTGGGACCATTTCTGTGACCCTGGAGAAATTACTGAGTGAAATTACTTACATGGGCTTTGCAGGGCAGCAATCTTGCATGGGGAAGCAGCAGAGACATCCCACAACCAGGTGATCATTTTGCTTTCAGTTGCTGAGGCATCACAGCCAGTTCAACACTGATGAAGGTGCTGTGTAAACCACTCATGAATTTTTATCCCAGAACTGACCTTGGTTCTTACAATGGCTCGGACAAAGCAAACACATCATTTTTCTCCACTGGGTAATTGTCTCTTTAGGAACACAGTAGTAAGAATCATTCTGTTATAAACGACCCAGATCCGGTATGGATAAGTTATTAGAATTTATTGAGAACTTAATAAAAAACCGCAAAGCAAAATAGGGCAGCACTGGGAGCGTGGCTGGGTGCCAGAGGCTCGTCCACAAAATGGTGGCTCAGCCTTTTATACCCCTGTTGTTGCATCAGCCTAATGCATATTTATTTACGGTTTTGCATAGCCTCACCCCCTTGTCAATCTTTTGGGAGCCCGCACTTTCCTGTCACTGAGGCAATCAGGGTTCTCATTGGTTGGAGTCCCTGTTCCTTTCATGGTGGTGCCTTCGAAGTCTGGCCAGCAACAGCCCCATCCCCTTTGCAAACCCCATGGAACTGATATTACCACATACAAATCACCCAACCTCCACAAACCAACTCTTACAACTGAACCACTCCAACAACATTAAACCTTTTAACGTATACTATTCCCTTGATATGTCCACAGGATAATATCACAACGTCCAACATTACAACTCATAATATAACTCATAATATAATTAATAATCAATACAACATATGGCGAAAGCCAACCTCCAATAATTCATCTATAACAATCCCCCCTCTTATTTTTGAAACTTCATTTGGCTTGAGCTGTATGTTGGATTGGTCCCCCATGATTCCATTTCATACCTTTTATATATCAGTCTTGCTTCCTCAAGTGGGTCTCTCATTTTATTGCTTCTTTTTAGAACCATGATCTTTTGGGCAGGACCCACAGATTGTTTTGGATCCATAGGTATTGTTTCTAAGTGCATGTTTTGTACCACACTGATTATTAGTTTGATAAAATGGGTATAAGGCAGGGGAGAAACAGGAGTCCCACTAAGGAGCCTAATATCATGAGTCCCAATCTTTTCCACCACGTTCCTCCAAATAAGTTACTCCACCAGTCGCTGTTAAACATGGATTACCACATGTTTGAACAGGCACATGTGTAATTTTTCTTAGCTCTCCGGCCAAATCAATCACTGCCTCTCCGTTATCATCAATTTGTAGACAGCAGTCTGATGTGTTGAATTTTCCACAAACACCTCCCTCTTCAGCCAACCCATAGTCCAGGGCCAATCTGTTTTGGTAAATAGCTGCTCGTTTGACTTTGTTGTTTTGTTATCAATTCCAAGACTGAGGCGGTTTTATTAGTTATTATTTCAACCACAGCCTGTAATCTTATTATCCTGTTCAGCATATAGATGGGAATCCGGTAACCCCAACTGCCGTCTTGAGCCCAGGTGGCTAGTCCATAAGTTTCTAGGATCCCTTCTGGGGGCCACTCATCCTTTCCCCAAATCTGGGTACCTCCAATCTGATCCCTTCAGGATCTTTTTAGGTTTTCATATAAGGGTATCCCTAGTTCATCTTCCTTTTGTAAGGGTAATAGGAAGAAACCTAGTTGGATGCGCCCTGTTGTGCAGCTCCCTTTCCACTGCAGGGGCAAGTTGGTATAAGCCCTTCACCCACAGATCCAGAATAGTCCATTTGGGACCCTCCAGGTCTTAGAGATGTTTCCTATGTCTGCCCAGTATGGGGCTATCTCTGGGATATCTTCATATGGGTTGATCCTTTCAGGGGAGGAAAGCATGATACATTGGAAAAGAGCTTCCTGCCTGTCATAATAACACTGTGAGCCATTATGTACTTTCCACAGTCTTTGGGGAGCTGCAGGGACCCACCAAGTACTTGTTCCATTAGTTACCTTATATCTTTTGCAAGGGGTTTTTCCCACACTTTTAGAGAAGACCCTCCCAGTCCTCCCGATGCATTCTTCTTCAGTGGTTTCAGAACTTAACACCCATCCCTCAAGTCTATCGGTCCTTTTTCCTTCAGTCTGATTCCATTTCATTAGTTCCACAGGACCTAAACTCACTCCCTTCCATGGCCACCCCTCAGTCATCAATGGCCTTCTGCATACCCAACAGTTAGTGAGGTCGAATTCCTTGCTTATCCGTTCTCCCAAGTCCACGAATAAGTTCCATCCCCACCTGGGTAGCTCTATCTCATTTTTCAATGTCTCTTGCATCTTTGTATATATGTCCAGTTTCTGTACCTGAGTGGATGCGGGTGGGCTCACTAGATTTTTTGGGGTATTCTGTATTATTTCTTGTTTTATCAGATCTTGTACTCCACCTCCATCTGAGATATCCCAATGTCCTCTCTTAGTAAAACAAATCCATCCTTCTCCCTGGGGGCATCCTAATCCTCTTCTTATTCCCCCAGGTCCTAAGTTTTTTGCCACCCAGTAGGTTCATCCCTGAATGCTGCAAGTTTCCAACCTCTTTGGATCATAACAAACACTGTTGATGTGAGTGTGGGCCACCAGATAAGAACCCCAGGTCTTTCCAAAATACAGGTTTTGATAGCACTTCCAGCAGGAGTCTGCTTGAGTCTTGGAACAGATAAGGAGTAAAATCAGTATCAGAGGTCCAGCAGGACTCCCAGTCCTACAGCTGTAGCCGATGGGGTTGCTGCCCATAGCTGACCTTTTATGTGGCAGATGGGGATATCCATCTGGCCTTGCCCTCTGGTCTGGTGGACTCATCTCCACATTAGGTGGAGCTCCTGCTGGTGATGGAAATCCAGGGTTTGACTTTTTCTGGTGTCCTTTTCCCTCTTTGGGTTTGCTTAATTATGGATTCCCTTGCAGCAATGGTTTGAACCTACAATACAAATTACAGAGGGGTTTGTTTGTTGGAATAATGATATTATCAATATTAGTTACACCTTTGTATTCATATCCAACCTAATTAGTATGTGTCACATTGGGATACTTCAGATAGAGTAAGCAGGTTAGGGAGAATCCCCTAGGTTTCGAAGGGTCACGTGGTGTTTCCCTTCTCCTGTACTTCACAAAGGCAAAAGTTACTGTCCACTGGAGCTAGTGCTGGATATGTCCTAGAACTCCCATTTGTAAAAGGATCAGGTTATCCCAGGGATGATGTCAGGATATATATATATATATATATATATATATATATATACATATATATGTAGTTTTCTTTGGGTGTCTCAAACCATCAATATATTCTGTAAGGAGGTTCACAAGTCTCTTTAATGGGGGTGCAGTCTACTTGCCACAGCGGAGGTTGGTGTCCTGCTTTTAAGATCATCCTCAATTGTCCTGGTGATAATGTCACCGTCCACTGACCGGGTTCCTCAACAGATCTTTTGGTTGCTCTGGTGTGAGTCCACCTTTGCTCAGCAGGTCTGATTGCTGTCTCTGCTATTATTGGCACCTGCAAGGGATTTTCTCATTGTGATGTTAATAGTTGTTCAAAGATTTCAAAAGGTTCTACGAATTAGTGATCACAGGGTATTAGTCAAAATTCCTCTTATTTAGCTCTCTTAATTCCTGTACCAATCCATGGGTACCATCTAATTTCTTAACAGGTAAATAGGGGGTTTATACAGCTCAAGGATTCTTCTTTGATCAAAAAATTGTTAACAGATTGAAATTCCTTACACCCTTCTGAGAAAACAGGATATCAATAAATTCGGTTAGGGCAACTTCCATTAGTAAATTTCATCATATTGAGCATCATGTCTAATTTACCTCGATTCTTTGGTCCTGCCCATGCAATTTGGTTTATCCAATCTTCATTATCCCTCTTTAATTTGAACAATTTAACTGCCATTCCCGTTCTTTTACGGTACCCCAATTCGTAATTGTGCTTGCAAATCCCTCTCAAGGAGATTACATTCCACCCCGGTATTAGTAATATATTTTCCCATTCCTGTTCTATGGCTCCTCTCAAAATCACTGGCTTAATAACAACACAAATAAGCACTCAAAATCCTTTTCCTTCCCTAAAAACCTCCAGGTCTTGACCTTTCTGAGGACAATCCCTCGTTATATGTCCTTTCCTGTTACAATGAAAACATACAAGATTATGGTTTTGGTATTTTGTTCTCACTCCACCCTGTTTGTTACCATTCCTGAGTGTCTCTTGTTGACATCTCCTGTCCTGTTGAGGGGTTCCACTTCCCATAGATTGATTCCCTTCTCTTACAGCTGCTACCATGACCTTGGCTTTTACCTTCATTTTCTCTTCCTCTCTCCCAACATAAACTTTCTGAACCTCCCTCAAGAATTCATTTAATCCCTATAGCTGCCAATCCTCAAGCTTCTTCAATTTTCTCCTGATATCCCGCCAGGCATGCATGACAAAATTAACTTTAAATAGGTTCTAGCCGACTTCTGTCTCTGGATCTATATTGGAATATTGTCTCGTATTTCTCCTGAGCCTTTCCAACCATTCCGTGGGGGTCTCCTCTTTCCCTTGTTGTTCACCAAAAGCATTATTAACATTTTGATTTCTTGGGACAGCCTCCTTTATCCTTCTAATTATCAAAGCCCTATAGTCCTCCACATTTCATCTCCCCTCTTCAGTGTTATGATTCCAGGGAGGACGTTGGATTGGCATTTTCTCTTCCCCATTTTGTTGCCCATGCTGGTGTTCCCTGTCCCAGATCCTCATGCCTGCTACCCTGATCATTTGTTTTTCCACTGGGGTAAATAATATGCCTAGGATGGACTGCATTTCATCCCAAGAATACATGCTTGGACGCAGAAACTGATCCACCTGTTCTGACAGACCAATAGGATCATCCAACAATCCTTTAAATTCCTTTTTAAAAGATCTTACTTCGATGGAGTTGAGAGGAACATTTACAAAGTCCACCCCTCCTTGCATTCCTCCCATCGCTACTTCTCTGAGGGGGTACATCTGGACCCTGTGACTCCCATCTCTAGAATTCTCCTCACCCCGGGATGTTACTTTACTTCTAGCATTCTGGCTAGCTCCATCTGAGGATATCATCCTCGTCGGAGGCACTGGTGTTTCCAGAGGTACCAGTGCACCCGGGTTGATCAGGGTGCTGGAGTTCCTAGAGGTATCTGTGCATTTAGGGCAGTCAGGGGTGTTGAGGTTTTAGGGGTACCAGTGCATCTGGTGTAATCAGGGGTGCAGGTGCTCTCACAGGTGTGGGTACATCTGGGGCAGCTGGGGGTATATGGGGGCAATTGGGGGTACGGGCGCTCTCAAGGGCATCAGTGCATCTGGGCAAGAGGGGGTGTCGGGGCTCCTGGACGTGTCTGTACCCCTGGGGCAATGAGATAGGGTGGGGTAGGTGGTCCAGAGGGTCCCACTCCTCTTTCCCCTTTACTTTCAAGGCTTTAACTTCTGAAGGGAAAACCTCCCCTCTCCAACAACCTGCATAATCCCTCTCCTCCTGGCTGAAGGGTTCTTTTGCATCCACATACACTTGTAGGACTTGACAAATCCACCCTTCAAAGGACCTGTACTTAGGCCACCATATGTGGTCAGATCGTATCTCCGCTTTAGTCCACTCTATCATGCAATACTGCACCATTTTAACCTTATCTTTCCCTCTGGTATCCAGGTTGCAGTCCCACCAGGATAGTTTTACTCCTAAGGGGCTGTCTGGTCCTCCTAAGGGGCTGTCTATGAATATACCATATTCATAGGGACCTTTTTGCTTTCTTTCTTGGATTTCTCTCTGCTGTTTCTCTGCCCCATTGCTAAAATCCTGGAGCTGTCCCTGCCTTCTCTTCCGGCTTCCACTCCCTGGTGTAGCAATCAAATCCTTCACTTCTGGTTTCATCTCTCTGGTATGACACTTAACTCCTTCCCCTATGACTAGCCACTTCCGGTTTCCGATCTCCGCTCTCCTGCACGCAAACAGCTATTTCTCCTCTCGTTTCTCGGGATCCTTCTGCACTGTCACTGCCTCCTATCTCCTAGCAGCCAAGTCCCCTCTTCAGGGCCCTTGCAGGGCTTCTGCTACCTTCCCTTCACTTCCCACCGCCTAGCAGTCTCCGCTACACTCGCTCTGCATCATGGCCGCCGCCCCATCCATCCCTCCGCATCCTGCCGAGCCTCCTTTCACTGTAGTGCCCCGCCCCAGCAGTTTTCTGCTACCCTCTACCTTTGCATCACCACCTCACCCACCTTTAATGTCTCCAGCCACTTTTCCTTCACCTCATGTCTCCACCTCTTAGCGGTTTCCCTGCTACCATTCTCAACTCGCATCTCCACCAAACCCCAGTCTCCCCCATGTCCCGCCTCTATTCCTTCACGTCGAGTCCCGCCCCAGTAGCTTCCATGCTACCTTTCTCTCTCCGTGTCTCCGCTGCTATCCAGTCCACTCTACAGGCAGCTCCATCCTCGACCTCCTGGTGCGCTCCTCCTCTGGGCTCTCCCGCCCAGCCTGCTGCTGGTTAATTCCTCTTTGCCTGTGTGGGCGGGTTCTTTGTGTGCACAAAAATTAAAAATAACCATGGCAAAATAGTGACAGGGGAATTTTTACTTTTGCTTTGCGGGGTTCTCCTCATTCCCGGTAACCTAGCTCGGGTCTAAATATCCGCTGGAGGCGCAAGGTGGACCACTAAAGTAGGCGGGGCCAGCCTTCCACACGAGTGCCCCCTGGACCCCTAGAGCCAGTGGGTGGATCCTGGATGAGTCCCCGAATTGTTATAAACAACCCAGATCCGGTATGGAAATAAGTTATTAAAATTTACTGAGAACTTAATAAAAAACCGCAAAGCAAAATAGGGCAGCACTGGGAGCGTGGCTGGGTGCCAGAGGCTCGTCCACAAAATGGTGGCTCAGCCTTTTATACCCCTGTGGCTGCATCAGCCTAATGCATATTTATTTACGGTTTTGCATGGCCTCACCCCCTTGTCAATCTTTTGGGAGCCCGCACTTTCCTGTCACTGAGGCAATCAGGGTTCTCATTGGTTGGAGTCCCTGTTCCTTTCATGGTGGTGCCTTCGAAGTCTGGCCAGCAACAGCCCCATCCCCTTTGCAAACCCCACGGAACTGACATTGCCACATACATATCACCCAACCCCCACAAACCAACTCTTACAACTGAACCACTCCAACAACATTAAACCTTTTAACGTATACTATTCCCTTGATATGTCCACAGGATAATATCACAACGTCCAACATTACAACTCATAATATAATTAATAATCAATACAACATATGGCGAAAGCCAACCTCCAATAATTCATCTATAAAAATTCTAATAAGGTTTGTAGGATTATTCCAAAGAATTCAGTCTTCTTGGGAAAACTCTCAAAACCTCTTAAAATATTAAGGGAGAGTATATAGTATATAAAATACAGGGAGAGTAAGGTGCCCACGTTCTTAACTTATCAGTTAATTCTGAAAAGTAGGTTAGATTGGTATATTGGTTGAATCATAGTTCCTGAGACAGAGCATCTGGAAGATATTTTTTACAAGTAAACAATTTCCAAGTCATCCTGTCACTACAACTATAAAAAAGAAACATTTCTGCAAGCTTTCTTGTTGATCTACAGCCCCATATTTTGTACACAGCCCTTTGCTTATTAGATTTCTGATTTAATTGAAATGTATTAGTTTAATCCATTTTTCAGTATTACCTGATGATACAGACAGGCAGGATTTACAACCTTAACTATCATTTGAACATTCAGAAATCCCCAGAGGACATAAATCCACCTCTTCTTCTATTTACAGATACAGCAGAGAAAACCAAGAACTATAAAATGAACTGTAAAATTTTCTTTGCAGATTTCTGAGACAAAATAATGTAATACTTCACCAAATCAAAAATTCCCTCTCTGCAGGAAGTGCAGAAGGAGTCAGGAAGACTAGGACCACAAAGGGACCCACTGGTGTAGCCACACGGGAGGGTGCAGGCTGACAGCAGTGGATTTTGGCACTGGCAGTGGGAGAAGGGGAGATCCCACTTCCTTGCAGAACAAATTGTGAGGCTGGAAAAATGTCACTTGGCATAACTATGACAACTATTTGTTAATTGCTGTAAGGAGCAAAAAGGGAGTCCAGACTTCATACATCTCAGCAAAACATTGACAGTAGAAATGGTGTAGGTCTGCCAGCGAAAATCCTCTATGCCAACACCTGAATTTCAGGATGAGAGTTAGGGGACTACCTTACTTTCCCTTGGACTTCTTTCCAAACAGCACACAATGAACCAGAAGAGATTTAAGCACCTGTGTAGGAGATTGTCATATCATACAAGATAAAATACGTGTCAAATTACTCTGGAAATGAAACCAACCAAAACTCCTCTCCATCTTAGGTCTTGAGGCAAAAAAAGAAGTGAGGAGTAAGGGGGGCTGTGGTGGGGAGGGGCGGGGAGAAAAGAGATGAATGTCAAGACTCTAGGGAGCTGTAAGAATTTATCCTCTTGAAAGTTGTCTCTTGGCTACAGAACGGAGCATGTGCACGTAGGGCATGTAGCCCGTAATATCTATCCCTGTTTGTTAGAAACTGTTTGTAAGAACTAGGTGCTTCTCTGATCCTACCAGTCCATGGCAGGGGTAGAGATGGTCTTTAAGGTCCCTTCCCACCCAGGCCATTCCATGATTCTGTGATTCTCTTTGCCTGTATGTTGTGCTTACCACACATGTACAACATGAGGAGGACACTGAATACTTTCCTGTTCATGGAAAGCCAACTTTGACATCTCTGACTGCCTTCAGAAGGCTCCTCTATGGCCACTGTCATATATTTAGAACCCCTTTTAGGGGGGAGAGTAGAATAAATGTTTTAGAAAGCTGTTGCTGTGTGGATTCTGTTGCACAGCTCCTGTGTGAGAGAGAAAATTTCAGTCTCATCAGAGTAACCTTGCAATAGCCAACAATAACCAAAAGCAAGTTGGACCTGGGGGTAGTTTTGATTTCACTCATCTATGTTGAGGCTACACCAAAATAAATATTTTACCATGGTTTTCTCCCCTTCTGCCAGCCCAGCATGACCAAGGAAGAAGTCACAAAGGCTTAACTGCCCTTTTAAAGAACAAAACCCTGCCACTCACACACATGCATTTTGGGACTCCTTCAGAACAAAGGCAGGTTGCGCCAATTCACCCTTTTCTGTGCCTACCAGAGTCCCATGTGAGGTGTTTTTCACTGGCAGAAGATGCTGGTATTGGCAAATGCTCTCTTCAAAGCTCTGTTCTCCCTGGCAAAGGTCTCCGCTGCTTTGTGTGGGAACAGGGCACTGGTGGCTGGCACATCCCAAGAGCCGTGACAGGGCTTGCCAGCTTGGAACAAAATCTGGACACTTTGCACCCAGTCTGTGCTCTAAACAGCTGAAAAAAAAAAATGACCTGGCTGAGCACAACAGCCTGGTTTGGCTTCAGATCAGCAAAACTCATCCCACCTGTGTCAGGAATAAGAACAACTCTTGTTTTAATAAAAAAAAATTTGTTTATTACAAGAAAAATAATTTTGAAAAATAACACCATCCAAATTCTTAACTTAAAATAATATACAAACCCCAGGATCGCAGGATCAGAGACTCTTGGTGCCAAACTGGCTATGCGCCCACAGCAGAAATCTTCAGCGCTGGATTTACCTCAGCTAATCTGAGGCAAAATTCTCTTAAAATAAAAAAAGGTCTCTGAACAGAGATAGGCCTATGACCCTTCCCCCCCTTTACCCAGCACTAGGGGAGCAGATGCAGGAAGATGCGTTCACCAGCTTCGCCACATGGAGGAGGAGGGGGAGGGCTCTGGGATCCTACTTTTATACCCTCTTGGCCCTTCCCAGAGTTCCCCACTGTCCCGCCCCCATGGCACAAGATGGTTGGTGGATTTCGAGAGACATCACAAGTTCCTTTCACCAATGGATCATTTGCTGGGGAGGGACATTGGTCTGCAGAGAACAATGGAAATTTCACAATTAAAAAGTATTTAACAATTTAACTATCTTAACAACTTAAATAACTATTAACTTGGTCATAAGATGATTTTTATATGCAAAAGCCAATTACCTAATTTCATATACGACAACCTGCAACATGGGAGGGCAGTGTTTCCTTGGGAGAATGCGGCTG
This sequence comes from Oriolus oriolus, assembly GCA_013400235.1. NCBI lineage: Eukaryota > Metazoa > Chordata > Aves > Passeriformes > Corvidae > Oriolus > Oriolus oriolus. The sequence goes on along the minus strand of VXBT01009995.1, from coordinate 34,744 downwards.
TGGGGAAATCCAGCTGCAGATAATACAGAGGTGAGGAGATGTGGAAGTACTTTATTTTTATGCTAGGAATTATTTGACTTCATTAAAGGTGGCAGCTAATTTAGGAACTGGAAGGAGGCAAATTGCAATTTTGGTCACAAAATAAATCATCCCAGTAGTACCCACAGATGAACAGTCATGACATGGATGTTATGAACAGAACAGCAGTGGACAACCTCAGCTGCTTGGCTGCCTTTGGATGAGCACTCCAGGGCTGCTATCCTGGCATTTTAACAGAAGAGAGAGGAAAAAAAGTTACAAATATAAGCCGTGACTGGAGTAGATAAAAAGAGGGGAAAAAATAGTAAACCAAAAATTAAAGAGAGATATCTGCATAAAAGATAAGCTGCAAAGTGTCAAACTAAATCAAAGATAGATCAAGACAGATCATCTTGGCTGCACAGCAGTGTGACTTTAAGAGAGAAAATGAGTGCAGGGAGATTTCAGCTCTTCTTTCACTTCCTTAAAAGTTTAAATCAAGCAAAATAATTCACTAATTCACTTCCACAGATTTTCCCCTGATTTTCTCATGGGATTAGAACATTCTGCTATGTGTTTTACTCTGTTTGCAAAAAATATTTCAGAGTAACTGAAATTTATGTGTTGTTTTCAACAGTTTGACATTTCCAAGCCAGTCACTCGGAAACAGTCCCTGGCACAAGAGCTTCTCTGTCTTTGAGCCAGTCCCAAGCTGCAGTTCCTGTCCAAAATTCAGAGTCTGATCTGAGAGCCTAGCTGGCCACAGAGGGGGAGGTGGGAGAAGACTAAGGATAGGTCCCTTCATTACTGCTTTGCTGCAGCTGGGATAGCTTTGAACTTTTGCCCGAAGGTGTACCCTCCTGAGGTTTTCAATCTGTTTTTCCAGAAAAAAAAAGTCACTAATTAGCTTTTATCCATGTCCTTTCTCAGAGCATCTCTAAGTATATTTTCCATGTCTGCAAGTTCATGGATCGCAGGAGCTTCCTGGTTGCTCCTCTGAGTGTGAACAGCTCCACTGCTCTAGGAGATCCACGGTATTCCCACTTGCCTCCAAACAGACTTCCAGTTGTAGTTAACAACCACACACTGCAAGAGATTGCATTCATCTATTAGGATGTGTGAGATGAATGCCTGTGCAATCTTTGCATATCTAATTGCTCTGCAGAGGTCATCTTAATTGCTGCAGAGAGAGCTTCTCTCCTGTGACAGACCCTTTTTTAATGGCTTGTTTACACAGTGGAGTCAGTGACTAATGTGCACTTTGCAAAGAGCTTGATGTCCTATGCTCTGCCCTGAATCCCTCTTGGTGGGGTGGAGCAGGATGTTTAAAGATGCTGAAACTCTTGTTTTCTCACACGGATAAGGCAGGGGGATGTGGATAAACTATGACTGACTCACTTCAAACTAAGTAAATCCGAGTGCTGTTCTTCATGCCCAGTCTTGGCTGTCTGAGTGAGAAGAGCAGGAAGCACTGGAGGATCTCTCCACCTTGTCTCTAATTCCCCTGGAGCTACCAGTGGGCTGGTATACACAGAGGCAAGAGGGCTGAACCTGATGCAGTGCACCCAAGTCTCAGCAAGGCATCTTTCTGCATTTTGTCAGCTCTAACACTGCTGTTGAGAGACCTGCCAAAATCGGGGTGACCTAATTGTGGCCTTCCAGTGCCTGAAGGGAGCCTACAAAAAAGATGGAGAGACACTAGTTCCAGGTGTCACAAACACCAGATGTTTATGTCCAAAAAGGAGATGGAGGAGTCCTGTTACTTTATTCGAATAAAGGGAGAGGTCATGGGGCATTCCCCTGGGGTCTCTCAAATTGTTAGAGGATACAGCCTCCTTTTTATCCTAATTTCCTGGCCGCATGTCCCTCTCTCTTTCCCCCCTGGCTGAGGTACCTGAGAGGTTTAGACTCCTCGAATCACCTAATACAGATTTGCTTCAAATATATATCCCCGCTTTTNACAGGACAAGGGGAATGGCTTCAAAATGTCTGAGTAGGTTTAGATTGGATATTATGAGGAAATTTTTCATTGTGAGGGTGATGAGTCGCTGGAACATGTTGCCCAGAGAAGTTGTGGATACCCCATCCCTGGAAGTGTTCAAGGCCAGGTTAGATGGGGGTCTAAGCAACCTGGACTAGTGGAAGGTATCCCTGCCTATGGCAGGGGGTTGGAACGAGATGATCTTTTATGTCCCTTTGATGCCTTAGGTTTTAACTCTTATAATTTTCAAATTCTGTACTGCTTAGTGTGTAGCTCTGAAGTTCCTTGTGGCCTGTTAGCTGCTCTCTCATGCTAAGATAGACATAACAAACCTCTCTAGGTTTGCTCTCCAAGGACACCCAGACTGTCCTAGGCCCAAAATGTGTAAACCAACATCTTGAGAAGGGGGGTAAACTTGGAGAAATTACATCATTAGCTAAAGCTTTAATTGGCAAATTTATGCTGATGTGCAAATGGACCAAACCTATAAGAGTGTGAAGAACTTGTGACCTGTTGTCCATCTTGGGGAGGTCCATCTTGTGGGTCCTTTGGAGTAGCCTCTGGCTCCCCAGGGTGTACCTTTGAAGGCCTTTCAAATAAATACCTACCTTTACTCCCTACTCTTGTCTAGTCTCTGTTTCTAGGTAGCCACTTCAGGCATCACCTTCCAACTCAGCCCATTCTATGCTTCTATGATTCTGTGATCCAGTGATATACCATAGACCATAGTATCAATGGATTTTTGATTTGAGGTAGAAGATATAAAGAGATATTCATCTTCATCTTCTATAAGGAGAAAGCCCACAAACCATGAGAAGACCATGCTTGGGAGTCTGGGTTTCCACCTGTGCAAATCCTGAGCCAGCCCTCATGGCTGATATTGTGGTGCTCCACATCTTATCATGGGAATCAGAAGTCAATCTTAGAAACTAAAAATAAGAAAACTCAAACCAATCTATTGCTTCTTCCTCCCACACAGACCCCAAACTACTTCACCTCATTTTATAAATAGCCCTGTTCCCAAGTCCAGATCCAGAAGACTATGAGAGCTTTGCAGATGCTTTTGGTTCATTTTTGTGTACCATAGCTACTGACAAGTTTCTTCACATTTGCAAAGCTAAAAGTATTATCCATTTCCAAAACCTTCTTTCAAGAGATGGACCCAGAGACTACACCTATACGAATAAATTATGCCCAGTGATTCACTTGAGCCAGTCTTGCCCACATCCATAATTAATATATACTTCTGTCCAAAACAAGAGCCTGGCACACAAAGTGCTTTTGGGAATGGTCCCTGGTTTCTCCTAACTTCTAAGCTGTGCGTGGAAAACATTTGGGAGACCCCTAGCTGGCAAAGAGATGGGAATCATGCTGACAGCTTCCCTGTATAAGTGGTTGTGTTTCTGTGCCTGGGAGCCAGCCCAGGCACTGAGGAGTTTAGTGGAAGGGATGCAGCCATAAAGTCTCTGGCAGTGACAAATCGTGGATCATAACTCATCCTCACTTCTCCAGCATGGGCATCCACAGAGGACAACCCAAAACACCAGGAGTGTAATATTACACTTAGACCCATCTCCTCCTGCTGAAGTGAATGCTCTTACTGCTACAATCAAGTCATCAGACACAAAACAGCCTCACAGCTGATTAGACAAAAAGCTTTGTGCATGGCCCTCTGAGTGCTATACAAACTCCCCCCTACCGATATTCAGATGTCAGCCAGTGTCAATAGCTGTGAATGATGGTTCCATTAAACACTTCCATGGGATTTGCCCTCCTAGACCCCAGTGTTTGCTGGTTTACCCATCTCCCACAGAATGACAGGAGATCTCTGCAAGGGATATTTACTTCTTTCAGGAAATCAGACCAAAAAGTCATCTCCAGAGCCAGCTGTATTTTTAGTAATTTTGCAAGGATCAGTTTTTCCAAGTTTAAGAGCCTGTCCAAGAGCAGCTCTGTTCTTAAAAAGCGTAAAGCAGACAACTGCTGAAAACCAGGACCCAGAAATGCCCCAGGCTGAATTTGGGAACCACCCAGAATTTAGCTCAACTACCACTGGTTGCATTTGAAAATCCAGACCTTAATCTTTTGTTGTCATAACAAAAAGTCAAGATTAGGTATTTAGCATTCAGATTCTCACATCTGAAAAAGGAGATGTCTAGAGAGTATCAGTAACTTCCAGCTCTAAACTCTTCTAAGGATTTTTATTTCAGATGTGCTTCTCCAGTGCTGCTCAAGTAACACTTGAGTACAATTTAATCTTTCTCTGGAGGTCTGTCTTTGAATGGGTGAATGTATATTTACCCTTTATGAACAATAATCTGGGTCTGATAGGAATATTAAAGGCTTGCAGGGATGTTGATAATTCCCAACAATTTTAACAGAAATGTATACTGCTAGCAAGATTTTTCAATATTTATTTCTGGGCAGTTTTATTTCTGCTCTTCTCAAGTCAAACTGAAATAGAGTTTCTAATTCTTTCTCCTTGAGATTTTTAGTGAACTGAGCTTGAACCCATCTTACATTTTTATTAATCCTGTGTAATTTTTCTAGAAATCCTGCTACTCTTCCCTTTAAATTCAGATCGTCTGCCCACAAGTTTCTTTAACACAGAATTGAACTTTTCCCTTTACACACCCATCTGAAATCAGAAAAGTCTGGTTCATATTGTGTTTCATTAATTGCATGGCAAAAGGCTTACGAACTATTGAAAATAGATTAAAACATGAACACATTCCTTGTAATCACTTTATATCTTGAGACAGACTTCAACAATCATTTCTTAATGAGAAGCAAAAGGGAAGAGGAAAATATTGTCTGGCAAGTTATGAAATAGTAAACGCCCTGCTCTGTAATCAAGCTGGAAAGAGAGGAACCTACTCCTTCTTGTGAGGAATATTTCCACCAATGTAGTTGGTCCTATATTAGTCCATTATTAAGGAAAAATGTATGTGCACATCCACATATAGCAAGCCAGTTTGATAATGTATTTTTTGAAAGAGGATAAAAGGAAAACTAAAAGAAGAAAAGAAACATAGATTTAAAGATCTTGCCCAAATTGTTTCCATCCTGGCTGATGGGATGTCCACACAAGGCTCATGCTCTGTGGAATGGACCAGTGATATGAACCTGCCCAAGCAAGCCCAATCACTGGTTACTCAGTTATTCAACAACTGAAAAAGAAATTACTGCCTACTTTGAACTTGAACCAAACACAGAGTATTCTAATCCAGAAATTCAGACAGCTGAGACAAAAAAAAAAAATGGATACAAAACTCAACCAGCTTTAGTTACTGGATTTGCAGAACTCTTTTCTATTTACATCCCTTCTGACTCACTTCCCTGCAGTGCAGATACCTTAACAAACTTTACCTACTAATCTATTCCACTATCAATTTTATGCTGGATCCTGGTGGAAAACAAGCAAAAAAAGCCAACATGATGCTGAGATGCATCAACAAGTGTTGCAGTTGAGATGGGTCATGGCACATAAATACTCTGACGACTCCAGGCAATATAAAATGCAAGTGCAAGCACGCCTTTATTTCTATAAGGCCTCTTTTATACAGTGGTTGGACACTTGTGCTAAGTCTCTATTGGCTTCTGCGTTAACACCCCATAAAACTACTGGTTGCTTGCTACCACCACCCATTGGAAAACAATTCTAAGGTAATAACAGCCTCCCTAAGACAGCTGTGCATTCTTCATCAGTTGTTTACGGTTTCTTGCTCCTTGTTGACACTAGACTTCTCACGGGTACAAGTCCAGTTGTCAAGGGTATGTAGCAATCGTATCCAAATCAATGTCTATGAGACTTTCTGAACAGCTGCCAGCTTCCACAAACAAGGACATGACCAGCAGAGATAAAGAAATCAATATCCCACTCAGCCTTTGTCAGGCCATGCCTGGAATACCATGTCCAGTTTTGGTTCCCACTACACAAAAATGATGTGGACAGTCTGGAGAGGGTCCAGAGCAGGGCACAAAGATGATCAAAGGGCTGGGAAGCTGCTATATGAGGAAAGGCTGAGAGAAATGGATTTCTGCAGCCCTGAGAGAAAAATGCTTAGGAGAGACCTTAGGACCATATTCGAGTGTTTAAAGGATGGTTACAAAGAAGATGGAGACTCTGTTTTTACAAGGAGTCACATGGAAAAAAATGAGGGGCAATGAGGACAAGTTACATGTATGGATGATTCCGATTAGACACAAGAGGAAACTTTTTCACAGTTAGATCAGTCAGCCATTGGAGTTATGTCCCCAGGGAAGTGGTGGATTCATCAACATTGGACAAGTACGAGATTCACCAGGACAGGGGGCTGGGCCATCTTGTCTAAGCCATGCTTTTACCAAGAAAGGCTGGACCAGATGATCTTTGACACACACCAGGTCACAGACATTGCCTGTGATACCAAACAACCATAATTTTAATTTACCAGGCTTCTTTTTCTGCACAGAGTATTTTAGATCAGCAATCCCACCCTGTTCCATGGGTTTGTGTTGCTGTCAGTAAACCCTGAACATGGCCAGCCTGTGCCAGATATTTGTGGAAGATCTTGCATAATATTTGTTTCCATTTAATAGGTACATCTGTTCTGAGCTCTGCCTGGTAGCCAGCAGGGTTTGCAGAATTAAGCCCAGGGGATCTATGAAATCAGAATTGCACATGCTTTTATAAAAACTAAGTTTCGTAATAGGCTTAGGCAGTAGGTAACACTCGTCTGAATTATGGATGGATACCAGTATTTGTCAGAAGGATGACGCTGGCATCATTTTCAAAAGCACTTCTTTCATCAGATTGGTTTTCTGTACTCCTTTTCCTCATTTGAACTTTTTTTTTTGCCAAACAGGAATCTCTTCTTTTTACACTGAATAAATAGTTATTTATACCTCTTTTATATTCAGTGCGGTTGCCATAAGCTTTCTAGAGTTCAGATCATCAAAATATGCACTGATGAAAAAGTATTTGCTTCCTCCAGGCTACTTTTGCAGAATTTTTCTCTACAGCATCTGCCTCAGTCTGTCAAATATCTTTAATGTAGAGCGGCAGCTTTAGCAATGCCTGTAGGGATCCGAGTGAGAACAAGCTGGGGGCTTAGAGGATCCCTCAGAGCGAGGCGAGTGGGCAGGGAACACCACAAACAGCAGGGCCCTAAAGGGAAGTAGGAGTTTGGGGACTAGAAAAGGAGCAAGAAGTAGGAGATGAAATGGAAGAAAAGAAGAAGAAATGTGAAGTACTCAAAAAAACTGGGAAAGGTGAAAGTTCTGAGAGGGCTTTGCCAGAGCAGGTGGGAGCAGGAAGGGATTTGGAAGGCAAAGGAAAACAAGCCCTCACCCACCATGACCCAATCCCACAGAAACATGAAGGGAGATGCTCTAGCCCCCCATTTTCAGCCACCCTCCCACTGTCCCACCAGCCTGTCCCACCAGCTGAGGAGATACGCACCCTTAACGTTGCCTGGTTGTCCTCCTCCGTGTCAGTCAGAACATTTGGAGTTGGGAAACATTGGAAAAGCCAACAGCGAGGTCCTTGGGCTATTGAACAGCCCCACTGAAGAAACACCAGCAGTCTCACCATGTAACTTGTTCCTAAGCTGGCAGGGCAATGGGATCAGAGGAAGTACTCACAGTTTGAAGAATCATAGTTTGGGTTGGAAGGGACTTTTAAAGGCCATCTGGCCCAACCCCAACATCAGATGTAGCATTCCAGATGCTGATTCAATTACTCCACATGGGAAAATCCCCTGCCTCAGCCTCCTGGCCATACCACATGGTCACTGGCCATGGCAAGTCCACATTGTTGACTTGACACCCAGCTTGCTGCCCTCTCAAGCCCTCTTGCTGCAAGCATTGTCCCCAAGCCTGTCCTTCATAAAAAACATTGCACTTGCCATTTTCCTGTCAGACATGATCTCTGAGGACACCTGATATCTCTAAGAATTATCCATCCCGACAGTTGATAATTCCAAGAGCTAAACCACAACTGACAGGCTATGTGCAATCTAAGCCCAAAGTGTTGTGTCATTTAAGGGACCTAAGGCCATGGTGCTGTCACTCGTGATTTCCTTTTGCTGTCATGTTTTTGTCACACTTTCCCCACCCCCAGACATGTCTGGTGTGTCACCAAAGGTGGTTTGTCTCAATGAGCATTTGTTAGCAGCCAGCTGGTGTCCCAATGGCAATGAGTGGTGGATTTGGAGATGGGGATCATAAAGAAAGCAAAGCATCTGATCTACCATGGATGGGTTACAACATTTGTTAAATTGCTTTCCCGAACTGTTGAAGCCTTCAAATGAAACCTTCGTTTTAATAACTTGAGTAAAACAACTTTTGGGAAATCTAGATTCTAAAAGGGACTCTGAAAAACATATTAAGTCAAGGTAAAAATGCTCTGTTATGGCACAGGGTTGTTACAAGAGAATGCAATTGAACTATTTTGAACTTTGTCTTCTCTCTCACATGCATATTTTCAGTTTCATCTTCTTACTGGAAAATCTTACACTCACTTGATTTTCAAGTACTTTGTTTTATTTTAGAATACTTCTTTTTAAATTTAAGCACCACACAGAGTTTGATGGTAATTCAGCATACAGAGTTGTATTTTACTTTTAGTGTCATGGCAGATATTTCTAAAACAGGGATTCTGAATAGGTTTTCCTCATCATCTATAATGGTTTTTGGTAGTAAGCCTGCATAACACAGTATAAAAACATTCCCTTTTTGGGAAAGTACTCTATGTTTTATGAAATATTTTTGCATAATAACACGGATATAGATTAATTTCAACAGGTAGATCTGCAAGTATCACCACTTGTAACTCTAAATAGTGAATACAAAGCTTCAAGAAATTGATGCATAAATCCTGCCTGAAAATTACCTAGAATTTTTTTTTAGTGGTATCGACTTTTTCTTTGGCATTTGATTTTTTTTAACCATTTTGTAAGATCTATGCATTGCTGGTTCTTGTTAAGAAATTGGGTTTTGCTCAGTTATGGGCACCTAATAAAGGAAAAGTACAAAGTGGATGAACTGATATCAAAATATTGAAAATACTACAGTGATCTTTTTGAGAACTGGATCAAAATTTTTGAGACAAGGACAGGGTCTAAAGCACATTACAATCTTACCCCTGGTAAGTGGCTACAAAATAAAAGGAGTCTGTAGCAGAGTGGGCCAGAGCAAATGATTCCACCTCCCAGTATCTTTCAAGATAATTAAATAGATTGTTTTAGTTCTGTACAAAATGGGCCCATGCAGGCCTTTTCAAGGAAAGTAGTTGAGTCCTTGAGTCCTAACATTCTTTCTTAAAAATATCCAGATATCCAAACGGGTTGCATTTAAATCTCTCTTTAGTCAGAAGTCTACTTTAGATATCTGTAGCCTTCTCACCAAACCGCAGGATATATATGTATACAGAAATTAAATAGAACAATTAGATTAAAGAAAATGCAAACACGTTCTACTTTTAAATTTTAATTTCAGTTGCTTAGCCCACCAGACTTGCAGATCTTGAGGTTCTCAGGGAAGAGGCTAAAAGCTGGAGATGAGTAAGGCCTGATTTGACATCCACTGAAAATAGTGAAAAGAAACCTTGTAATTGAGAGTCCATGGAATTCTAAGCCTTTTATCTCAAAAAGGAGGAAGTAGGACCAGAAAAGACTGCAGGGAAGAGCAAAGAACAACAGGGATAATAATCACAGCTGCTGGATGGCTTTCATCAAAAGCAGTAAGTAAACAGGGACACCTGTCTGGAGGAGAGAAGACTCAAGGCCTTTGTACTGATAGATCAAGGAAAAGCCACACTACATCATGGGAAGTTTAATTACCAACTTGACTGGACAATATAGGAGGATATTTTATGAAGTAGTAGTTTAATCAAGATGGACATAATGCAGTATCCCATGTTTGTGGCACACTTAAAATATTCTCTAAGCTGATATGGCAACACAGAATGTGACCTGGGACTAGTGTTCAACTGGAGGGACTTCCGGGCAGGGCAGCTTATTTCTTTCAAGATTCCAATTCTCTCTGCCTGAATTTTTGAAGTACATTAAGAATATTTTACCTTAATATCTGAGGGACTGCAAAGAATTGGTCCTTGCTGACAAACAGCAGCAACTTGACATAAAATGGTTGATCAGTTTGAGGGGGTAAGGAGGGAATCTGCAGCAGAAATCACAAATGAAGGTTTTTGTCCCAAGTCCCACGTTTTCTCCTGAAAATCTTCTTGAAGTTGTTACTCATGTTACATACAATTTCTATGGTCATCAGAAAGACAGCATGTGCTGCACATCATCTGTTACTTGATGGAGGCTGAAATTGTTGCTGAACGGGCTCAAGCAAAATGTTCCAGCCAGCTGATAGATCCCGGTGTGCTTGATGCACAAATTCCACAAAACCTCTCAAAAGAGTTAGTGCAAAAATTGCACTAGATGGGAATATCTCCATTAACTCATCCTCATCAACGCCGCTGCAGCTCTCTCTGCCAGCTGACCTTTGCATTTAGGAGTGTATTTTCTACCAGACACCCAGATCAAACAATGGAAGATGTGCAACACTTCTGCTAAAATGCCATGAAGGGATGAACTGGAAAAGCACATCAAGGAAACAGATACTTAGAAGCCAAACAGTAACAGCCACACCAGGCTGTTCAAGCTGGGTATGTGATTGTGGGCTGGAAATCTGGCTGAAGAGCATTTGAAGTGAGATGCCAAGAGAATTTTCTGCATTGGATGTGCTTCTCTTGTCCCAGCCATGACCTTCCCTACGACATTCAAGCATCTCCTGTCAAAGAAGGAGTTCTAAGGCCCTGATACTGACAACATTTTGCCTTTTCACAGAACATTTTCATACAGGGAATGAATATCAGTGTATCAAGGTTAAAGGGTTAGGAAGAAGAGGCACGGGGCTAAACAGAAATACCTGGGATCAGTATAACTAAGGTAGGATTCCTTTCCAGAAGGAAAAACTGCAAGACATCACTTTCAAGTAGCGCTTCACCAGCTCAAAGTGCAAATGTACTTTCAAGGACTTGGACACCTTCTAAGGCAATTTTGCCTTCACAAGGAAGCACCCACAGAGAGATCCTGCACAGAAGTTTCCACCCATGGAGAGCTCCCCTGGCAGAAGCTGTCAGAGGCAGGGAGTTCTCATTTTCTGAGCCCTCACTGACATCTGACCCTGCTTGCAACAGGAAGAAATCTAGAGAATGACTTTGATGGAGATGGTATATTAAAAAAACCCCTAAGAAATATTAACCAAGAAGAATGAGGAACTCTCATTTAATCATTGTGTAGGAACATGCATTTAGGAAAATAAACGTGTGTGAGAGTCAAAGAAAGTTAAGGCATAATTGAGGATTTCTAGCATAAACATAATCACTGGGATATTATCCTTGATTGGCTTCAGCAATTTTTATCTGCCCACACCTGAGTAAACTGGAAGTCAAATGATCTCTCACTCATCTTGAAACACAGGTTTTTGAAAAAGAACCATCATGGCTAAAGGAAACGGAACATCTGTCTTCCCCTCTTACCTCAGCAGAGACCACCTTTGCCATGATAAACCTTCCAATAAAATGAAAACAGAGATGCTTGCTTTTTGGTACCTACTAGGCTGAGGAACCCTACTCCAACTGTCCCTGCAGTGGCCAGGATCATCTGACCCTTTATCCTCCATTGTCTTTAAAGGGGGCTGGGGTGGGGAGGTTTAAAATGTAAAGAGGAACCAGAAATTACCTTGATTATTTGGACGTACTGGGTTAGAGAGCAATGAACAGAGAAGAAAAAGAAGCCCCACAAAGACTCTTTTCATTTTTTAAAATGGCGATATTTATTTGTTAATTTATTTCAAATAATGAATAACAGAATAGTTAACTTTGAAAAACTCCATCAAAATTAAATGAAACAATGAGCCTGTCCCTTCTGATCATGCTCATTAAGACTCTGCAGCTATGAAAAAAAGCATGGGCCACTATAAAATCATTGTTTGTTTCTATCCACTTGCACAAACATTATAAATAAGACTTTCCTTATAAAAATCACATGAGATGCTTGTGGCACACTTTGTAAAATGCAACTAGAAAAAGACAAGATACTGTTAATAAAGAATACATTCAATAACAAAGCAATTTTTGCTATTGAGAGACATCTAGACATTTTGGGGTACAGTCACCATGAAACCCCCTGAAAAAAAGACATTCTTCAAAGAAGCACTGCACAGTACTTGAAAAATGAACAAATTCTACTGACATAATAATAGAAAATACATTATTGCAGGGCAAAGAAAGAGATTCCCTTAGTCCTTGTAACAGTGTTGGCTGACAGCAGACATTTGCTACATTGGAGAGTGAATTAGACTGAAGCCCTAATCACAAGAAGCAGAACAATACCACGCTTTGGGATGTTTAACACACTCCACACAAGTATCTTTGCCCCTGAGCATGCCAAAAAACCACTGATTTGAGATGTTCACCTAAGTGCTCCTGTCATTTAGACATGATATCCAGCCTGTAAAGCTTACACACATCAGAAATGAGATAATAAGTATTACATGCTGGGCACTGGAGGTCAAACAAATCCATGGAATTAATCAATCTCAGAGGCATAATGGTTTGCTTATCTACTTTAAAATCACTTCAAGACATTAAACTACCACATTATCATCACATTTTTTCAATAAACTGGGCAAGAGAAGAAGGAACGCAAATGAAAGTACTAGAATTTACCAGCTAACACTGACATCCCACATCATGTGGCTCCTTTGTGAATATTGTGTGAGAGAGCAAAAATGGCAACAGTGCCCAGTCCCTAAAGAGCCAGGAGAAACCTTGTGTCTGTCCTGCCAGGGCTTTGCATACCAGCATTCCTGTAAAGCACAGACTGATCTCAAATCACCTTGTTTTATCCAAACACTGAGTCCCTTCCCAACACCCGTTTAAGTTTTGGTAGCACCACTGATCCAAGCACCACTTCCTTGAGCACTGCACTGGAAGGTCTTGACCCTTCTCACAGCCCGGGTCAGCTACAAAGCACAGATGGTAGGTCAGGGAAGGTGGCAGCTGGGACCTTGCAGCTACAGGGAGAAGCAAACAGAAGCTTTCAAGCAGTGCTTCCTGGGCTGCTTGCCTTCAGATAACATATTTTGTTCCCAAAGTAAAACACCAGGGAGTTGGGATAACCCAAGTGATGTTCCCTGGTCCCCTGGCTGGGCAGATGTTGAGGAGGGCTGCAACTCCAACAAATGTTGGTGCCCTGTGAAATAACTGACTTCTTGTAAATACTTCAGTGAGGTAAATGCAAAATTAACAATTTTGAAAAACCTTTTCCTGGCCCATTTATGTTCTGGTCAAGCACAAAACTTCCCCAAGTTGTGGTTATGCCTACAAGAAATGGAAGGGAATTCACAAAGTTTTAGTTTGCACTTCAGCTTCTAGCCATAAGCAGCAAAATGTACCAAACCACAGTCACTTATCTCTTGGCACAGGGATAGACACGCAGGATGTGGGCAGGATGCAGGATGTGGGCAGGAAACATGTGGCAGGGCATAACCAGTGAGCCTGACTGATCTCCCAGTCAGTGTAGACCCATGAGCCCACACCTGGGAATAAATCGTATGTGCTGGAAACGCAAACAGATTGTCCCTTACAGTGCTGGAAAAAAGCAGATTTAACTTTAGGAACAGAGCAGTTTGTTTATTGCGACCCTAATGGTAAGCACCACGTTCCAAGTCCGGAGAAGGAAAAATAGTCAAAAGAGGATGTGGTTCACTGCAAAACCCGCTAGAAATATCTTCTTTCCATTTCTCTTCCCTTCCCTTTTCAGTATTTTTACACTACAGAGCTCATACTAATAATCCATCTCAGGGACACGACATTCAAACACATGCATGTTTTTACATTCGTCATCATCCACATGCTACATTTCACAGTTCATTACCAGAGCAATGTACCACTCTAGAAAAACACCACAGTGAGGTACCTTTCATTTCCCCGGTGTCTTTGTTAGCCTGCTTTTCTCTGGAGCTTTCAGAAACAGACAGATGGAAACAGCATTAACACAGGTTAAAGACAGGTGTCTGGTATGTGTAAGAAACAGAAAAGTTTAGAAGCCCTTGTAACTTCCATGAGATGTAAAATGAAAATAAAAAATACTTGTATTGATGCTGGATTTTTTTATTATTTGGGGTTAGGGTTAGCTTTAACTTCCACTTTGCAGAAGCTCCGGAGATTCATCGCATTGCCTGGACCGATAGGACTGGACACATCTGCCCATTCGTTCCAGCCTGGAGACTGGGTCTGTGTTAAATGGTGGGACAGTTACCCTTGGAAACTAAGTGGAGAGGACCATTCAAAGTCCTGACTACTCTCACTGAAGCCAGAGTTGCTGGCAGGGAGGCCTGAATTCACTGCTCCAAAGTTAAGAGACCTCTGCTCCTGAAAAAACTGGAAAACAGAGACTGATACAAATTAGGATGATGTGATTTAAATTGTATCTTTTGTGCCTGTTATATGCACAGTTGGTAACCATGGCTCAGATTTGGTCCCAACATTTGCATGTAGTTTTAGTCCAAAATGGATCCAAAAGCTCTTCATAAGAACAACTTGTCAGAGTGGTATTGAATATGCAAAAATGAAGTCTGGTAAGTTTTGCCCCTAGATAAAGATTGGGCCTGTGCCCATGGGGCAGTAACTCCAAAGATAGTATTTGATCACAGTAAGGATTATTGAACATATTGAAAAGCAAATTTGAGATGCAATTTTGGCCTTACAAGAAGAAGTCAATGATTGGTATAGTTTTACAAAACAGAATGACTCTCAATTTCCTACTAATTGCAAAATCATTAACACTAGTTGTTGTTCCTATGTAGATCAGAGTGAAAGAATTATTAAGGATTTGGTTGAGATTTGAAAGCAAACTCAAATTCTACATCAGGTAGCTTTCAAAAGGTGCATTGAACTTTGAATATATCTTTGACACTCTCACGTCATGGTTACCAAATTGGGCCTGGATAAAAGGAATTGTTCATACTACTTGTATCTGTAGTTATTCTTTAAATAATAGTTGGCTGTATGATGCAGTGGTGTGGTTAAATATGGAGCAGAGACTAGACAAGGTAGAGTCTTGCTAGTCTCTAAAAAAGGAGGGAAATGATGCCGAATTGATTTTTGCCTTTTTCCTTCTATATATATTCTCTATATTCTTTACACATGTATTTGTAGCTCTGCAGCCTATTATTGTATTCTAGCTAGTTTTCCCAGTACTTTTCCCTGCCCTGATAGGCAGAAAGACAAAATACATTCCAAGGCCCCTATCCTATCTTGGTTCTCTCTAGGAACCAAAGTTGAGACCAGCTCTTTGAGACATATTTTTATAAACAAAGTTTAGTTTCCATCTAAAGGGGGGGCTGGGGGAGGGGCAAGATTCAGAGGGGGTTGAACCGGGGGAAACTGCCTCACCACTTATGTCTCTAATTGGTGATTTTTGTCAATTATGCTAATTTGCTAAACTTATAAAACTGTATTCATCGTGTGGGGGGGTGGGCATTTTGTGGACATTTTCCATGTTTGCCTGTTGCCTTGCTTTTCACAGTTCTTCAATGTTTTTAATTCTGTAGTTAGAATTCTCACGCACTTTCTGTAAACATAAGCCATGTTATGCTAACGGCCTGAGATGTTTTCATTCTTTCTCCTAAGGCGGAGAAGTTTGATGGATTTCTCCTTTGACCTATGTGGTTGAGGGGTGGTAATGTCACCCTCCAATCCAGGAGGTTTTCTAAAAGTATATAAAATAAAGAAGCGGGCCCTTTGGGGCTGGGAGCTTCTGCTCATTTTCTCTTTCACCTAACACTGGCCTCTGTGTGTTCCTTCGTGTCCGCATGCGACATTTGCCCCTGGAGGCCTCCAAAAAAGACCAGCTTTTATATTACCTCCTATACTAATATTATCTTGAAAGTGTGTTGTTTTATTTCTAGGTTTTATTTCTAGGTTTTTTAAGGTATCAGTATCACCATGGCAGCTACAGGCCCTTATTAAGGAGAAAACTTCTTGTTTTTAACTGAAGTTGAAAGCTATTTCGGAAATTAATTTCTATTTTATTGACACCGGATTGACTATGAGTGCGCTAAGATATTCCAAAGATTCAAAATATGACTGTGTTCAATTTAGTATAAAACCCAAAGACACTTTACAGCCAGACTGGGGTTTATGAAAGCCAGAAAATCTTTCAGTTTTTAAAGAGGAAGATAATTTGTTGAGATTTCATCGCTGAAAACATAAGTACAGTTACGAAAAGATATTATTGTGCACAACACAGAAAAAAGGCATGAGACCAACTTTTAAAAGAAAACCAGCATTTGAGATTAGAACTATGCCTTAGATATAAGTTGTCATTAAAAAAAAAAAGAGAGAAGAAAGAAGGATTTCTTCCCTGCAAACACTATCAGAAAAGAAGAATTGCAGTTGATAAGCAGGGGGAAAAGATCATCCCATTCCATCAGTAAAGTGCAACAAAATTATTTGACAATGAGTGGAAACACTCGCAGACATCAGATCCATCAAGAATAATAAATTACTTGAGGATATCTAATTCCCAGTTACAGCCAGTGAATGGTGAAGCTTCCCAGCATAGAAAAATCCTTTTTTCATTTTCACTTGGCTCATACAGTCCACTTGACAGATCGAGCAGCTCATGGATCACTTTCATGAAACAAGGACATGACATAGATCATGATCTGATTTCAATCTGTGACGCCTTCGTACAGCAGAAGTTTGAAATGCAGTGAGATATTTGCCTTACAAAAGCAAGCAACAAACAGCATAAACTACTCAAGGTCTATACTTGTGGAGAAAAAAGAATCAGTAGATTACAGAATGGGAACCTTTGACTAAGTATCATAATCCGGCAATGCTTTAAAATAATTTAAAATTTTCATAGGATGAATTCCCTCAGGTTTGAATACAGCCAACTGGTTAAAATCCAGGCAATTCTATTGATTTGATTGAGTGAGAACAGTGAAAGAGAGCAGACAATTTGGTTTATAAACGGAAGGGTGTGGCAGAGGAGAAAACCTTATCTTCTCATTAAAAATGCAGAGTTTTTCCCTTTCTTGCAATCCAGGTGCTCCCTGAAGGTAATGCTCCTATTGTATTTCCTAACAATGAGGGAGGATTTTATCACAAAAGCATAAATTCACTCAGATAAAAAAGGTAGTTCATTTGCTTGTTTTCACTGTTCAAAACAGATAACCTCAATAAAATTTCTGGGTTTTTTTCACTTTACTTCCCAAGCATGAGTTAATTAATTCTCACAACATTGGAGCTAAAAGTAATCTCCATTCATCTAACAGAGAAATCACCACAGGAAGAAAGACTTCAAAACTCTGAGATAACTAGTAGCGGAAATAAGAGAGCCTTCATCTAATTATGAGTTGACAGAGTAATTAGTACTATGAAGATGTAAAATGCTGCATGCAAATATTGATAAACTTGAAGTGGTTTTTGTCTCTCTGTTAATTTTTTAGGTTTAGAGCCAGAGGAAAGTTCAATGTACTGCAGAGAAAATTTTAAGTACCTTTTGAACACAGCAAGTTTCACCCCAGTACAACAAGAACCGAGGGAAATAGAAGCTAAAGAATAAAGATTGAACATCTATTAATAACTTTGGGTTCCAAGCATTTAAACCTATGCTTCCATCCCTTTATCTTTACCAGAAATACTGTGTCCTTTTGTGCTTTTATCTCCTTTCTGATATTTGTCTAGTTCTTTGGCCACCACTACTAAATGGCAGCACATAAATGGTCACAAATTTCAGAAGAGCTGAACCTCGGTCCTGAGCTTGTTTTTTTTTCTGACTACATTTGGAGTAAAAGTTTTGGGGTTTTTTTAGTCTATGGACACCACATGAAGCTTTGTAGAAGTATGGACTCGAACACAAATATGGAAGTGCAGAATAATTTGGAAACCAGGGAAAATTCACAGATCTCTTAACATGGTTTCTTTAGTCATTAGTGCATTTTAGGAAAAAAAAAAAAAGGGGGATATTTTTCACATGTAGAATTTTTGCAATTTTTTTTTACTCTAAATGATTTGAAAGTAATTCTTCAAGGTACTAACCAGCATCTGAGCTATAAACCTCAGGCTATTTTGTTTATATTTATATAACTGTGTGCCATCTATTATTAAGGGAGTCTCCAGAGACCTCGGAAAAGGGTAAGATTGACTCTATGTTTAATTTTCAATGCCAGGTGACATGCATGAACAAGAAAAAAATCTCCTGTTTCTGCCTTTGCATGGAACAATTCTTGGAAATGCTTATGGAGTGGGAGTTTCAAAAGCACTGAAAGCTGACTTAATCTAATATTGCCTCAGTGAGGATTTCATTATTAATAGAAATAAAACCACTGCAGTTTTTTGGAAGTCCTTGCACTCTGCAGCATCAGGCAGTCACCTTCCAGTGACCTCCTCCTATATGCAAGTCTCATACTCAGATAAGATGGCTTTTGGATGCTCAGATAAAATGATTTTTATGTATATGTTTTATAACAGGCCAAACCATGCAGTGTGACCAAATGATAATACACTAAAGGACATAATTTCCAGACATTTCCATGCTCCTTTCAGTTTTCAGTACAAAGTCCAGGCCTTTAAAACCAGTCAACACATGATTGATCTGTAGGATCAGAGTCCTTGAAGGGCCCTCACAGAATGAAGAAGTATCACTCAGCAGTGGGAGACATCAAGCAGGCAGAGCTGTGGCTGAAATATCTTTTTATCTTTTGTCAGAGCAGCACACTCTGTATCATCTGCCCAAACTCTACAGCTCAAGAAGCAGCAGTCAACTCACACACTCAAAGAAGTCCTGCCTGACTACTCCAAATCAGCATTTTCCTGAAAACTGGACATCTTCTGGCAGTTTTACTCTGCGTACGATGGGTACCCAAAAATAAAACTTGCATTCCTGAAGAAGGAGTGTTTATTTTCAAGACATGGAGGTGTTATTAAAAAAAAACAAACCCTCAAGCATTTCCTATAAAAACACATGCACGGAAGAAAAAATAAGTTGTGATTATGGCACTTTTGCAGACCACCAAAATCTTTGTTGGAGATATCTGAGTAGAGACTCGAATTGGGGTCTCAGTACTCCAGATTATGCAGTTCTAATCAAAATTGCTTTTCCTCCTGCATTTATTTTCAGTGAAAAATTTTCATTTACCACTGAGATAATCACACAATAACAAAGCTTCCTGCAGAAAGAAGATTCCTTAAGTTGTTGGTAAGAATTTAGCTTGAAATGTATTAAGCTTCTGTAATTGTTTCCTTCCAATAAACAGAAAATTATGCCACTCATCTCTGCTGTGGGTCCCATCTGAGCGAAACAATTAATTGACTATACAATTAGAAATCCAAAAGGTACTTTAGTGTTTTATTGAACACCATCTTATTCATAAACCCAGAGAACTAGTGGTGCTGCTTTCTTAAACTCACTCTGGATTCACTCACAGGAGTTAAATCCAGGATAAAAGGGAAAAAAAGGGTTTAACTTGGAAGGTGAAGACATCAAATAACAGTAAACTCCATGTGGTTGGAGTGCTAAATGTTTCCTTGCCTTAGAGGGTCCCAGAGAGGACCAGCAGAAAGCTGACCTCCTCCACAGCAGAGGGAGTACATAGACAGTAATTTAAGATGCAGCTTTAATAGGCCTTTCTGAGACTTGCCAGGGATTTCAAGTCCTGCTAGAAGCAGGCTGGTCTCCTAAGGGATGAACTGCCATCATTTCCAGTCAGCCCAGCACTCCTGACTGTGAAGCAGGACAGGGCTTACCATGCCATGGGTAACTATCTGGGATCACAAGCTGGTCATGGAGCTGCATCCCCTGGTCCTGAGCCTGGTCAAGGTGGCATCAGTAGGCACCGGGCAAAGCCACAGCAGTGGCCACAAGGAACAATCAGCCTTTTCCACCAGGGAAAAAGCTCCAGCTCCTGCTCTGTTCTGCATAGCTGGGCCTCACAGCCACAGCTGGAGTGTTTTCACAGTCCTGCAAAGAACTCAGAATGGCCAGAAGAAGCCTGAATCTGGCAGTGCTTCTCTCCTGGTTGTACAGAACCTACCCAAGCATTTTCAATTAGCAACATATTTCCCCCCCCACCCCCCATAACAGCTGTAAAGCAGAATGAGATTCATTCTAAAGCACATGCGTTAAGCTGAAGAGGTGGAAACCAGAACTCAACCTTCTGCAATAAAAACTAATGAAAATGAATAATCAGGAAGGGATGAGTAGATGTTTAAGTTCTCACTGCTGCCAAAAAAATATCAGCCAGGGAGAATAGGTTACACCTCCTGCTGGCTCTTTGCATTCCACTTAGGAAAATGAGTTTAATATTTAACAAAAAGAACTCTAAGTCTTTTACTAATTGTTCTGTTCAGAAACTACAAAAAAGTCAAATATATGATAGATTCCAAGAGATAAAATATGGGAATTCAAGGAAAGATATTATTTTACAAAATTGCCTTGAAAAACACATCCTTTTTCCATCCTCTTTCTCTTCTCCAGTGAGGGGATTATCAATACTGGCTGAAGTAGTATTTTTTATTTGGAGCTATTTTTAACTCTTGGTGGATATGTCAACACTTTAAAAGAAAAGCTGGTTCCAATAACAAAATATATTAGCTGCCTTATGGCTGGATTTTTAAAAATCATGCTTCTATCCCCAAGGGGAATAGTCATCTGGAAGGATAGGGAAGAGAGATCCTTTAGGATGATCATTTGGGGCACAAATGCAAGTCCATGCTAAGAGGAGGTCACTGCACACCAGGACAGCTACAATACCCAGAACACCTCTCAAACAGACATGGAGATGGGGAATAGGCATTTCTGGACAAAGCCTGATGAATTTTGCTTACTTGGAAGTATCAGCTAATGGAAACTCCACCATATGGTCTTCTGAAGGAGGCCATGATTCAAGATAGAAGCTGGTTAGTCCATTTTATATCTGTGTTTTGAGGAGAGTGGCAGGAAAGAACAGCTTGTCCTTCCTATAACCTGGACTTCTTCCAAAATTTACTAATCTATTAAGCTGAAGAAGAGTCAGAGAGGCAGCAAATGGTGAGACTGCTATCACCTCCTTCATTTTTCTCACTTCTAGATCAAAAGCTCCCTTACTCTTTAATTACAGGCAAGGGTGAGCCTGATATTAAGTTAGTATTCATGAAGCTGTTTCCAGGAATGGTTTTCCAATAACTACCACATTTCAGGACATTGAGTTTCAAAAAGCAGATGCTTTGCTTAGTTTCAGCTCTCACAGAGGTGCTAACTCAGCTGCCTAGATAGCAACATGATTCTGAGGAAAATAACAAAAAGATGCAAGCAGTCAAGTTGAAAAACCAGCCAGTATATCTATATTCTGTAAAACTTCAGCTGTAACAGAGGCTTAGACCTTTGACTTTAGTAGCTGCCTCACACCAAACTTTTTATCTTCATTCCAGCAAAAATATAAAAATACAACATTCATGAGCAAGAGTTCTTAGCACTATAACAACATCTGTGCCAAAATTAGAGATATTTTTATTCTCATGAGCACACCTCCCACTCCCTTCCCTAGGATTTTGCTTTGCTGGTTTCTGTTTTGCTTGTCTAATTTAGAGGCTTCCTAATCAACAAGGAGGGAAAGTTTTACATAGTTCCGTCACAAGTTCAAAAATTTGTCTTGATTTCCTCAAAAGGATTCCATCAAGAGTGATTTCAGTGCATACCTTTCTTGTAAAGGTATTTAATTTATTCTACTTACAAACATGGGACAATGATTCCTATGCAGGCAGGGCAATATTCCAGCACTTCTGTCCCTTGTCAGCTCTATGGTAAAATTAATAACTATGAGTATTAACAAATCATTTGGCCAGCCTGAACCAGTTTTTTATTGAAGATGAACTGCAGTAGCTTTCAACCTGGCAGATTTGTGCAGCTTTAGCTACACTATCAGGGAAATTCAGGGACTAGCAGTGGAAATAGAGGTGCTACAGGAGGGAATTTCACTAACAAATATTAAGATTTCAAAGTACTTCACTGAAAATATAGCAACACAAGCAATGACCTTCCTGAAGGTGGATACATTCTCAGGCCCTTCCATGCAATGCCATATTTCATATCAGTGATCTTACACATGGATTGCCCTCCTCCAAGATATCCACAAGGTAAGCCCCACACTCTACATGGATGGAGTGTCTTCACTCCAACATTTCTGTCAGGTAACAGCCACTCTTATGTTCCCAGCCGCTTGGTTTTGTCTTTCTGACTGCTCTTGCCACAAAAGACTTGCAGTGCTCTCCTGCATCCCTTTTCACCTGCTGGGCAAAAGGCTGATTGCTGGTCAATGTTTCCATGGACTGACAAGTCAGCTAAAACAGATTTTGCCTCTCAAAAGCAGCATTTTTTTTTTTGTTTCTCTCCTTTTCTCAACTGCTAGTTTTCTGGAAGCTATAGAAAATTTTTTATCCTTGAAGCCATTACTTCCACATCAAATGTGGTTGCCTTTATACAATGCAGTTGTACTCGCTATATGTAAATGTGAACAGAGCCAGAATTGTAAATTTCTCCAATATCAGTCACACATCACACACAGCCTGGGTCTCTCCTGCCCCCATAATTCCTTGGAAGCTATCTCCTAGCAAACATCAGGACTGCAGACACCAGAAGGGACTCAAAAGGGCCTCAGGTTCAGTCTTACAGAGGTGGGGAATACAACACCTCCAGAGATCTAGGGCACTGGTTGAACATGAACAAGCCAGACCTTATGAAACACTGGACAGAGTTTTCCTACAAAAATACCTGTTTTCCCCTTGTTCTTCTAATCCAATTATTTTCCCCACACGTGGAACTAATAATTACCAAGGGGTTGGAGAGCTGTAAGAGAGGTTCAGAAGTGAATTCCTAAGTACTGGTAAAAATACCAACAGATGACCAGCAAAGAGGCAGTTCCCGCCTACTCTCCTTGTTCCCTCTTGCTGTCAAGGAAATGCTGGCATCCTGCTGAAGTGCCATTTTAGCACATCATATTCCAGCTGTTGTTTTCACAGATATTGTAATCTATAAAGCACTAAAAAGCGCAAACTTGATGCACCCAATAAAAACCATACAGGCACCTCTTCGTCTCCAAGAAAGGCAGCTCAGTCAAATTCTGCTGTAACAAGCAGCAAGGAAAATATTTTATTTTCAAACCTTTCCTCACCGAGTCCCCACATCATAGATAATGCACTAATGAAACAGAATGAATTATCAAGTGATGTTCCATCAGTGTGCTGACTGTACTTTTAACAAAAACATAGACAAAGATAATATGGGCTATGAGGTACATTCAGATTTTATCAGAACAGTAACTAGAACTTTCCAAAATCTCCATATTACCCTTTAGCATTGCCCTGCAATCCTATGAAACAGTGCCCACTTTATGCTTGGAATACCCATGTTCCAAAAGAAAATTTTTATTATGAAACATAGGTTTAAAAAGAAAAACATGACTATTTTTTCCCCAGTATCCTACACAGAGAGTTGAATTATTCATATTTAAAGAAGAGCCATGGTTTTTGCTTTTTTAAAAAATTAATTATATCTATAGAACTTGCAGCTGGTAGTCTACAAGGAGAGACCTTATCAACACATGAGAAGACACATCCCCCAAAATACTAGAACTTTGGAGCTAGAACAGCACAGGAAGTTGTTGTGGAAAGCTGATGACAGTTCTGTTGTTCCAACACCTTGACTAGATTTTCAGTAATAAGAAAGAGAACACTGATCTGGATTTTTCAAGTTAATGGTGGTAACATCTTGCAGCTGAAATTGCATCATGGACTGACCTGGGATTCTCCTCTTGTCCTCCAGTGCTAAACCAAAACAAACAAACAAACAGATTTCTCATTTCCACTGTGAGAAGACCATCTGCTGCCCAAGTAATAACCCCAAATAGAACAGTCCTTCAGGCACTGTGCACACTGAAAGAATTCACCACTGCGAGCAGAGCTGACTTACATAAGGCATGCCCTTCTCTTTTCTCCTTTTTCTTGCTGGCTTTGCAGCTTTTCAGTGCTCCCAAAGGCTGTTTTATTTCCCAGACTCTCTTTAAGCAGAGACAATCTCATGTGAGAAGTACAAGTCTGTAAGGCTAATGTTACAATCCAAGCAGAAGAGCAAGTCACACACAGAGCAATGATTTTCGAAGCTTTGACTCATTTTAAATGACACATTCATTTCTGCAATTTTCCTGCTATAAGCACATGAAGAACCTCATTTCGCATTCCACTGAACCCCTCAAATACCCTCAACAGTCCATGAACATCTGGAGTCCAAATGAATACAGAATTAATCCCTAAGGCTGGACAGCAAAACAGGTCAGGAACCATCCCTGCTATGAAAGTCACTGTGGTAATCTTGCAGCGGGCACTGAAACCAGGCTGCACTTCACTACTGGTTTTGTAACGTTTTCTTTGCAGACCAATTTGCCTTCACCAGCGCTTGCTCACACTACAGCACTGGCATAGCTGTAAGGGCAATGACCTGAACTATCCTGATAAAATCTACAACGCATAGGTCTATCCATTCCCAGTACCAAGGCATTCCTATGACATTCCAACCAGATTCTTAGCACCTTCACTCTCCCAAGAGTCTTCAGAGAAGGTGATGGTACTCAGCTCCTTGGGCTTTTTAAGCCCTTCCTTTTCCTTCCACTGGGGGAGAAGGGGGGTGGATGAAAAAAAAGCCAAAAAAACCCCCAAAAACAAATAGAAGGAAAAGAAACAAAGAGTTGATGACACACACATGCTGTCCTACACCCACACCCACACACAAACAGAGGAAAAAAGCAAGGAAAAAGTAAAGTTCTACAGGGTGCTGATCTGGAATGAAATGCAGTTTGGAACAGATAGTCATATTTGGCACTGTCAGCAAAAGCTTGTGAGTGGCCCGGTGACTCTCTGAGCCTTAATGCCCTTTTACACTTGTCACTTAAAAACATCCCTGGAAAGTTCATCTATGCTGCTTCTGACATTGTTTTCCCACTGCTGCTGAATGGACTTGATTGAGAGATACATTTCGTCCCCTCCCAGTTCCATAAAGCTCTAAACAATAAAGATATACTCCATGTGGTGTTCAAGTAGCATCTTTATGGTCCATGCAGATCCCTTTAAAAACAACCAACATAAACCAGAACTCTCTATTGGAGAGCATGGAAATTAAAAACTATTGGATCTCCCAAATCAACTCCTATGATCCTCAGGCTGAAGGCTGGATTAGAGGGTCCTCACATGGTTCTAGCTGCATTCTCAGTACACCACTTTTATGAAGAAACCAAAGCTGTAGAAATTCCTCTGGCATGGCATGGAATCCGGAGTCAGGCAGGACATTGTCATAGTAATGATGGCTGATAAACTTCCCATGCAGGTCCACCGAGAATGGCCAGAAGCCGTAAATTGTTACTTCCTCACACAGCCCAAGGGCAGCACTGACCAGGAAAAGTCCTGTGGAAAGGCGTTTGGCGTGAATACCTTTGCTCTTCCAAAACTTGCCGATGTCCCGCAGGAAGTTGGGGTTGGCAAAAAGCACTGCCTGCTTGGCACCAAAATCCTCCAGGGTATAGTAGACGCGGAGGGAGGGTCCTGTCCCTGTTTTCATGGAGAAGGCTGGCATGTAGATGTAGCTGTGGTTATAGACCTTCACACTGTCCACAAAGGCTTTTCGGGACCACAGCAGATTCTGGAATCTGGAAAATCACAAGGAAAAATGAGTTGGTCACACATAGGTTTTCCCAGATGTTTCATAATCCACCTAAAGGGCTGCTCTTCATACACATATTTACAATTCACTGCATACCTTTTCTGAGCCCAGAGAAAGTCCACACAAACTTCTGGCTGTCTGACACTGCCTCTCTTTTGAAAACAGACACCTGAATAGACAGTTGAAAACTATCTGGTAGCCTGCTAACTCCAAAACCTTTCTGATTTAATCTTTTTTAAAAAACCCAAATGAACACCGACAGTATTCCATAACACTCAATCCTTTTTAGCAACATTTTTCATTTGTCCAAAAACCAACTTAGACTTTTCAGGTACAGGAATATGTAAAAGGAATTTTCAAATCCGTGTTGTTCTTGTTTCTTAAAGGCAGACTGAAATAAGAACCCAAGTTAGATTAGGAGGGCAAGGTATATGTAAGGCAAGATTATTTTTCTGATATGAAAACAGCATATTACAACTTGTTTAATTGTCAATAGCTGTTTGTTGATGGCTGTTTTATTCCTGATGTTTGACTGACAAACTACTCCATAACCAGTATCCTGGACTATAAACTTTCCTTGCTATACATTTCCTCCCCACCTTTATCACTTGACAATATCCAAAGTCTTCGGCGTGCAAAGCTTACTACACTAAAAACAACTTCCGCACAAGCCTCAGACACTCCTTTCATTGCAGCTGCGGTGTTCCCCTGCGTGTGATCCCTAATTTTTTCCTCAGCTCCCAAATGCCCATCTGGCCCTTGTTGCCGCCTCCTCTCCCTGTTTCCTGCAGCCAAGGCAGATGTGTCATGACTAATTCCCTAGTCACACACCAGAAGAGTCAGAACAAGAAAGTTAAGTCAGCAGCACTGGATTTTTTTTTCCTTTCTCTTGTGCAGGCAGAAATAGGTATAATAATATGTTTTTAAATGGTTATAAAGAGATCAATTTCATATATAAACCTCTTTGAAAATAACAAGAATTACACAAACAGGTTTAAATAGAATGCCAGATGACCTCAAGAATCATCAAACAAAATTTCAGCTGAAACGATTGAAAACAAAAAACCCAAACAGCTTCAACAGCATTGAAATGTCTCATAATATATGCCAGGTCTTTTTGAAGTCTTTGTTTTGGCAAAAAAACCCCTTGAAATATTCTTGATAAATTGAAAGGTTTTGTTGACATTTTTAATATGCAATATTTGGTCTCCTGATTTGCTACAAGGTTCTTGCAAAACTTCCTGCACGTGGTATTAGAATGAAGCTGGTTTGAAATCTGAAGTCTGTCTGGGTCTTCACTGCTTCTTTGCTCTGCAGATCTGCTCCTACTGCCTGGTGCTGTTTACTAATGGAGACAGAGCCACTGGCTTCCAAGCAACACACCAATTCAACCCCAACCTACAAAACAAAACCCAATAATTTCATAAGTTATTGCATTTGGCATTCTTTTCTGTAGAAGCAGCCAAGACACAGCTGACTGTAGAAGGCTAGCCAAGACCAAGGTGCCCTGGAAGAAATTCATTGTCTGCCTGTACCTCTTCATGTGGGCCTCTTCCTCCATCACTATCAGACCTGTGATTGTTCCCCAAAATAAGCTTTACCATCCTCTCTTCCCAAGGAGTAGCAGGACAACCTGCAGATTATCAGGTACAGGAGTTGGCTCCATCCTACCAAGCTTATTCTGTTTCCACCAGGACACTGTCACTGAGGGGGAAAAAACAAATTAAAAAAGAAATCTCAAGCTTCATACTTTCAATATTCACCTAAGTGCTCAGACCCCTAGTACCCAAACATTGTTCTAATATCCCTAATCACTTTTGAAAGGTCCTAAGACCAACAGCAGGCTTTCAGTTCCCACAATTTGGGTCATTCACTGGGCATTGCAGACTCAAACTTTCTTCCACACAACAGGGGTGTTAAGCAAATGGCTTGATGCTGTGGGGTCCTTGCACCTTGGCTGAGGAAAGGCCAGAGACACGTTTACTGTCACTCCTGAAGCACCATGTCCTTTCCCACTTGGAACTAGTCCACAAATTTTACTTCAGTTGTGGTTATTCTAAACCTGCATTTTCCAATAAATTTACCATTCTTAGAAAAAACCCACGCAGCTCAGGGTGAACACATTAAAATTCCTCAGTCTCAGAGGGCCAGAGTCTCTGAATATTCATTTGCTATCATTGCCACAACATGTTTGCAATTCTTCTGGATAAATCTCCCCAAATGCCTTAAAGTAACAAGAAGTGAACAGCAGAGCCATGAGAGCGGTGCATGGGAGGGACTCCATGCAGATGGGACCGCATGGATCATAGCAGCATTTGTCACCCTACTGCTAACTGCCATTCAGGAACATCATCACCTCCTGGAAACCCATGCCTCATTCCAGTGATCTGGATGGCAGTGCTGGTGGGCATCCTGCCCAGTTCAGCAGATGGACATTATATAGGTGGCCAGGAGCCCATGGAGAAACATAAAACATGCTGATTACGGCTGGGCTGACGGCCTAACAGCTGAAAAGCTGCTGCCCATCTTGAGCATCTCATGAGAGGACATATTAGAAACAAATGAAAATTTCTGTTCCCTATTTGTAAAAATGGGAGCACTCTCCAGCATTCTGACGCTTCACAGGCTAGATAGAAGCTGAGAAATCTGGGGACAAATGCTGTGCATAAGCAAGTTTCTAGAGATGGTGCTGGAAGCTCAAGTGTGTTTTCCTTTAACTCCCAATCCAGACAGGGAGTCCTGCAGGCTTTGAAGGCACCATACCACGCCCATCCCAGCAGGCAGCAAGAAAGCTACTCCATGCTTGACAGAGAGACCAGGAAGGCTTTTCCCATCAAGCTTTGTAGCCCCCACAGGAGCAAGACAATGTTTGTGTCCTGCTTGTCCTGGCATAGATACCACCAGCCTGGTATAGCCCTTGCATCCACATGGACACAAATGCTTTCACTTGTGCCAATTCTCACCCAGGATGAGGAGCTGCTGGTTCCTGGTTAGTGCTGGCCTCTACTGAGCATTCAGTCCTCTCAGTGGCACAGCCTAGAAGCTGTGCAGCTCCACCACACACACGCAGAGCTTCCAAAGAAATGCACCAAATGATCTAGCCCTTTGCACAAGAGTGCATCTTGGGCGATGTTACCTCCCCAGCTCAGCTTGGATCAAGAAACAGCTGAATTGCTTTCAGGGTCCTCCCCTGACCTTCTGCAGTCAAGCTCACGCAAATGTGTGGTGGGTTGCTAGCACTGGGATAAAACTGGAGCTGCAATCTTCCAAACCCTGAGCAGCACCTGGAGACTCCATGAGCAGCTTGGGAATTTGCAATGATGTGTTCCAGCAGCTCCATGGCAGCTCCACAGCCCAGAGAGGCATGAGTGACTGTGAACCCTGGTGAAAACAGATCACAGCAGGTCCAGCCCAGAGACTTTTATTTCCACTGCACTCATAAGTGGACAGTGAACAACTCAAATCATCAGCACCATGTTTTTCTGTCAGGTTCCTAGGAAAGAAAACCAGCAACTTTCAGCAGCATGTGGAGGCACAGCTGCACAGATACCAGAGAAATAATTCCTTGCTACCAGCTGGAGAATTCCCTCAAATGCTCTGCTCCACTTTTCCAGAGTGAAAGATTCATCCAAGAGAAAACTGCCATGGGACATTTTCATAACAGAACAATCAAAGACTTAAGAGCATTAAATGTTTTGGGTTTTGTTTTTAATCTGTTTTTGATGTTCTTATTGATGTTCAGTGTCAGGGCTGCTCTCTGGTACTGAGAGACAGTTCTTGGTAACCATAAGGAATTTGCTGCAGTGACATTGAGCTAACCCTCTTGCGGATAATTATGGCAGCATTCTCCTGCATCTTGGTTTCTCTTTGATCTCCCCAGAGAGTCGCTATCTCATGTGTGTGACAATATCCCAGGCACTGACTCTGTTGGCATCTGCAAAGTCACAAGTTCAGCATTCTGGATTAACTGGGAGTTGACTTATCAGTGGTGACAAAATAAAATTAAGTAATGAGAGGAACAGCTCAGATGCCAAGGAAATAGTGTATTATTTTAAAATTACGACAGATAGAGCTCAAGGGAATAGAGCAGAAGGCATGTGAAGACTTATATTTGTCATGTCCCTATGACAAATAATAACCTCACAAAAATTATTTAGATTATTTGATGTCAGCATCAGCCAAGAATGATTTAGCAATTTGCTGCAGCTGTTGGACTCTGCTTACAGCTGGGGTCACAAGAAGTCAGCTTGCAAACACACATCTGAGCTTCCTCTGCTGTGACAGAGGGGTTGTACTGCACTCATTTCTCCGAGTGCTTTTCAAACAGCAATGCCCTTCTCAATGCCCTGTGCTCTCACTCATATCAGGCTCTTCTTGATGATCTGCCCCTCTGGGGCTTGTGCAGACAATCTTACTGACACTGTGTCTCAATTAACAAATTGTTTCCATGTGCTCATTCCCCATGTGGGCACTTCTAGCATGCATTAGGTGCAAGGTAGATTTTCTACTTGTCCACACAGGGAGCCAGAATTGAGCACTTAAAGCACTATAAATGGACCCCCTTTCTTATTTTACCCAAGCATTCCCAACTACACAAGCCAGTGCTTACTCACCTTAAGGACAGCTACCTGACTTAAGAATCAATTATAATCCCATTAAAGTCAGTGGCAAAGCCAACTCTGATCCCCAGTGCTCTAACCTCATTTCAAACACCTTCAGCAGGAGGGATTCTTCCCTGTTCTCACAGTGGGTCCCTCCACAGGCACCATGGTCACCCGGCTGAGAGCTCATGGCATGGGTGGGGTGATGCTATTCAGATATCTTCATTCCCCTTTGCCCTTCTTCCCTGCTGGCTCTTTATGGACCAG
Source organism: Oriolus oriolus (assembly GCA_013400235.1). NCBI lineage: Eukaryota > Metazoa > Chordata > Aves > Passeriformes > Corvidae > Oriolus > Oriolus oriolus. Next base: position 4,124 of record VXBT01009995.1, on the reverse strand, counting down.
ATGCTCGCTCCTCTCAGGAAATGACTGACTCCCAGACTCACTCCAGCTCATTCCTTCCATGCATCCTGCAGCCTGCTGAGACCCCACACTTCTTACGGACAGGGGCTTCCAACCTTGAATAGCCTGTTCTTCTCTGTCCTCTCTGGTACCAATAATTAAAGACAAATTTGCCTCATTCTCCTTTTTATAAACATTTTGAATGGTGTTTTCCAATGCAGGGCTTCTGGGTACTTCCATCATCATCTGCAAATACCTGAAAGCAGGGAAAAACACTCTTTCCAGCGACTTTCTGGGCCAGCCGGTTTCTTAATGACACACTGTCCTTAGCACATGACCTTCAGAATAATTTGATGCATTTAGAAAGTCCAGTTAGACATGGCAGAGGTATGTTTTAATCTCCATGAAGAGGTAAGCTCCTTTTCTGACTGAATTAAGTATTAATTAGAGCTTTTTTAAAACCTCCACCCATTACTGCTCTTACTCCGTGGCCCTGGAAATACTATATATAGTGCCAAGGGAAAGCTGACAGTTTGTCAATGGAACACAGAGCTGTACAGCAAAGCAATGACACATTAAAATCAGTGTTCACTGGTATTTTGGGACTGTGTGTGATCCTTATTCTGCCAGCTCAAATTAGAATGTGCTTTTAATAGCTACTCTTTCCAAAACCAGCAGAGCCAAACATCAATTCTTTCTGTTATCTGACAGCTTGGATCTTAGGTTTCAGAAGATGAGCTGCTCATCTTAGTTTGACTCTTTGAAAATTGTGCTGTAGTCACACACAAGTGGAAATAATATAAAATGACAGGCAGAACAACATGGATGTAAACTACTTGTATTGTTAAAATTGCTGCCTGGTATTTCTAAGTCTTCTGAATACTTCCAAACTCTTACAGCTGGAAGTCAGGAGTATGGGAAAGTAGGAGAAGCAATGAAATCAGCTAGGAAAAACCCAAAACAACACAGAACTTAGTCTGATCCCTTTGGCATTTAATTTCACTGGACTGCATGCCAGAGAGAGCTGAGAAGAAACATAACTGGATCACACATTTCCTCAGGTTTTAATGGAAAAAGAATCACAACAAATCCTGGACAGAGACTTCAGGAGATTTACTTTGGATTAAGACGGTGTCCCTAAGACTGTCTGCTGTGTCTTTGGGACAGCAACGAAACAGGAACAGAACAGAGAAGCATCTCCTGGACAGCTGGATCTTTCATTCAAAAATATTCAGACACAGGTCCCTGTGGATCACTGCCCACAGAAGCATTGCAGAAACACAAGGCGAGTAACATTATCCCTTCCTGATTGTGCTGGCCTCCTGTGCTTTGTAACCCAAATGTAAAACCTACCAAATGATTGCGGTTATGAAAGACCTATTCATAGCTGAGAACACTTTTGAGTCTTTGAGTTTTCTCTTTAATGTTGTGACATCCTTCACACATTAATAATTTGCAAGTATCAGTGAAGGTGACATTCATCTACATCCTCTCTTCAGCCTCTTAGAGCTCTCTCCAAAAAAAAAACTGCAAAGAGAGAGGAAAACAGCAATGTTTGGATGTGTATTCTTTTAAAAGGTGTTCTGTGCTACAAAAATTATAGACTGATGGAAATTATTTAAAACAGTAAATGCTTCAACAGGGGTTATGGCAAGAACTGTAGCTAGGACGGGCTCTCTTTTAAGTATATAAGCACTCTTTTTTAACTTTAGTACATGAATCACTGGTGTTCTCTGAGATCAAGCCACAGCTGCAGCACAAATCTCTCTTAAAACACTGTCAACTGAAAGCTTGGTAAGAAAATCAGATGCTCAGAGCCCATAGGACTATGTGGTGAATCTAAAATATTTAAAACCGGGTAAAAGAAACTCACACAACTCTAAAATACATAAAAGAAGATCTCTGTATTTTTTTCTGTTAGCTGCTCCCACTGGGCAACCTCACCTGCAGTCCTAAGGGGACAAGTACTGCAACTAAGCAATGTACTAGTGGCCACCTGAGTATAAACAGAGGAGGTGACAAATTGCTCTGGATCTAAACATGAGGCTCAGATGATAGAAAAAAGAGAGAAACAAACATCAGTTCAACAGACAAGGAAGTCTCTTCCACTCCTTGGCACACAAAAGCTCAGGCCATTAGTAAAATTCCTGGAAATAAGCCAGGAGGATCCAAACAAGCCCAAGGACTGCAGCTGTAGATCTTCAGAACAAAAATACTTTCTTTCCATCCAATATCAATTTTCAGCAATCTTGGTCCTGTTCGGTCATGTCTGGAAGCATTAGATGTTCCCCAAGGCTTCCAGCAGGGTCCAAGGCGTGTTGATTGCTACACACTGGGTCTTTGAAAGAGCCTTCCTTCCCTTCTGCAACTCACACACAGACCCCTAAGGAAGACTAAGAACAAAACCAGTATATTTTCAACTGCACATCCAGTATTTTCAGCTTAGATTTCCTGATGCTGGTGTAGTTTGTCAATACAGTACCCCTAGTGAATCTCACTTCCAAATATTTGCCTAATCTGTTATCCTCTGCATACTCCTAACCAATTATTTTACCAATACTTTCCCTCTTACTTCATGATTGCCTCAATCCCTTTGTCAAAAGCCTTTTAAAAATTCAAATATACTCTATCTACTGGATATCCACATGCACCTATTCAAAGAACACCTGAAGTTTTACAAGAGCACATACATTTTCCAGGTGTTCACTAACATTATCTTCTACTATAGTCTCCACTAAATCATCTGGAAGATATGTCAGGCTTACAGATACACTTGAGGTATTTTTAATTTGGACTATTTTTAAACACATTTCTAACACCCTCCAGTCTTCAAGTACCAAGGCAGTTTTCAGTGAGGAAGTACACACACTACTCTTCTTTCATGGGTGAGCCCAGTTCTGCTTATAAAAATTCACATCCATCCTGTATCTATACCATAAATCCGCTTATAATTATCTCAGTTTCAGCCTGATGAGCCTCCTCATGGGCCCAGGGGATGATCTCAGTGTCTTCCACAGTGAACAAAGATGCAAATAATTCATACAGACTCCATTTTATAGCCTGTTTTTTATAGCTGGCCATCAACTAACCATACACACACAGCAGGTGGGAGTGGGTGTTTTCTGCTTCTTTTTGGCTTACGTGGTTGATGGAAAGAGGTTGCAGCACTAGGCTTTCATCCCCTCTGATTAGTTGTTCTTGGAAACTTTTTCTACCTGCCCCATAGGTAAAATATTTAATCAGCCAGAGCTTACTATAGATTCAATTTCCTTTGGAAACAGCTCCAGCTTTTGGTAGGATGTTTCTCTATTTCCATTAATCTCCTTTTTCTCTGTCCTTTAGTGATGTCAACTTCCTGTTACCTTTTCTTAAGGCTTGACAGATGCTCCTGGCACTTTGTCCAGTATGATACCCTTAGGAGAGTCCATTATTTTGGGTAGATCATCCAGACAAATTTTCTAAGATGCTTCTTGGTGTTTAAGGCTGAGAATGCCACTTAAACTTCTTTTCAACACAATCAAACTGCCAAGGTTTCCCCTCAACTCTTAGTACAGCCTGCACTCAATTTAAATTGCTATAGCTGCAACACTCTTGACCAAAATAATAGAATAGAATCAAAGTACAGATAGCTGAAATATGCTGGAACTTTTTCTAATATCTTCAACTATTTTGATATCTGTGCAAGTTCTAGTTCCTGCACCTTTTTCCCCCTCACTAACTTCACTTAAAGGAGACACAGTGTAAAAGAAGTAAAAAGCAAACTTTTTTTTAAGGTAGCAGGAAAGAAGTGCTATTTGTCAGGACGAAGTGATACTTTTGAAAGCAATTAAGTACTTTAGAGGCCTCTATGCACCGCCTGAGGAAAGTGGAGCAGAACATTCAATTCCCTATTTCTCTTAGTTTCCAAATGCCCGTGAAGATTCAGTGGCAGAGATATTTATATTATTTAGGAGCAACTTGATAATTGGGGTTGGTGGTTTTCCCCTAACACACATCTAAAGATGCTACGGCTGTTTTTTTAATATAATATGCCATAACTCAGATGCGGCCCCACCTTCTCACAATCTGAAATAACATGCAAAAATACCTTTCTCCCTTTTGCTCCCTGTCTTGGAGTGACTTTATGA
>VXBT01009994.1:13983-139936 GCA_013400235.1 Oriolus oriolus | reverse complement strand
GTTGTTGGTTTGTTTTTTGGGTTTTTTTCCCCAGGAAAAGGTCAGCAGCATCCCTTCAGTAGTAATAGAGCCAGCATCAAACAACGAGGGAGAAGGAGAAGAACATGAAGTCATAGTGAATGAGTCCAAAGATGCCACAGCAGAGATGGGCCCTCAGGTCACTGACACTTCTCTCAGTGAAACTTCCCAAGCTGGAAATGACCAGAAACCTGCTGAAGAAATCCAGGCTGTACTTTCTCAGGATCAGCCTGTTCCAGCAGAAGATGCAGCTTCAGCGATGCCACCTGGTTTTCTCTATAAGGTCTGCTTCTCCATTCTTCTTTTAGATATCCCTTGCTTCTGTGGATGTGTCTTGTCTGCACAGGTAGTGTCATGATTTCTTGAGGCCAGAGGATTCCTAGTTTATCAGCCACATCCACACACAAATACATGCAACTACAACTGTCGTGTTGTTGCTTCATAAATGAAGTCTGAGAAGATACATTTTCTGCATGCTTGTTGCTGTGCATGTCTTTATGTAGCAGTAAGAGTCACTGAAGCACAAGAATCCTTGAATCTCACCAAATGACTGCTGAAAATTAATATATTGAATAAAACTGCACTGCCACATAGTTAATCAGGAATATTGTTGATATATGCTAAAGATGTATCTGATATGCTAACAGTATATTTGATCTCTAAGGTCCTTTGCAAACCCAAACCATTCTGTGATTCTATGATCATTAAAAAAATGGCATTTTTCTGGCTGAAAATCTATAGTGGAAGTACTGATTCTATTGAAACCCATTGCTACAATTCACGGTAATGAAGCCAAAATGTCATTCAGTAACTTTAGTAATAATATAAACTATTAGGGTAATCAAACAGGAAAGTTAAATGAAGTATAAGAGAAATTCTTTCCTTGGCTGGCAAAACCCCCAGGGTTTCCTGGTTTACAAGGTTCTTTGAAAATAGTTTTCAGTTAGAATCACCAAGCAGCAGAAAAGCTCCTTGAGGATGGATGAACTTTACATGCTTCCTATTACAATTTGCATAGTTCAGACTAATTAGTCCCATAGCACTCTCTAAGTATGCCATTCTTTTTGGTCTATTCTCATTGCTCAATACTTTCTGCAAACTTTGTGGATAATGGTATGGTAAAGGTAAACAGTATCGTGCAATTCAGACATGCTGACATAGTTCATCTTTTGTTTTTCATCACACTCTCTTGGGTCAGACATAGAGAAGGAGAAGCAGAATATATGCTTGCCATCTGGTTCTCAGTGCCTCTTTTTTCTGTAATTGCAGCGTTATTGTGGAACTGTCTGTGCTTTGAGAAAATTAGACTAGCTATCTTTTAAGGAGATAAAGCCATTTGCTTAAAATGGTCTGTTCACAAAGACATGCTGATCTTGCCAATGTTTTAATAATAACCCCTTTGAAAGGCAGATATTTTGGCATACCCATCTGATGGCAAGTGGGAGCTCCTGCCAGGGCAGTCATTAAGTAGGGTTCCCATTATTCACCTCTTTGATCACCTGTTGCAATGGGTACTATATGACTGACTCAAATTTTTATAGATGTTCACAGGAAGAGTAATACAACAGTGGCCACAACAAGAGATCGGGAGAATCTGAAGTTCCTGAGAATCTTCCTCAATTTTATTTGTAAAATCCTGCCACCCCTCTCTCAGATCTCATAATGATAATGGGGAATGAAAGGAAGTTCCTTACATGGGAGGAATAATGGTGGCCGTCCTTGTCCAAGAGGCAGGACATGTGGGATGTTGCAGTATCATCTGTCCTTGAGATCTTGTAATCTTGGGAAAGGATCTTAAGTTTCCTTTGATAGTCTCAGGAAAGGAAACTATCCTGAAGTTGTCCCTGCTTCTAAGGAAATGCATAAAAAACTGACATGAATCAATGCCTTTTTTATCAATTTATGCCAGATCGAAGGAGATTATTCTGTTCTTGTGAGATCCCACCTGGAGTGCTGCATACAGTTCTGGTGTCCCCAACATAAGAAGGACATGGAATTGTTGGAGCAAATCCAGAGGAGGGCCACAAGGTTGATGAGAGGACTGGAACAGTTCCCGTATGAAGACAGGCTGAGAAAGCTGAGGCTGTTCAGCCTGGAGAAGAGAAGGTTGTGTGGAGACCTCATGGCAAACTTCCAGTATCTGAAGGGGACCTACAGGGAAGCTGGAGAGGGACTCTTCATCAGGAACTATAGTGATAGGACAAGGAATAATGGGTACAGGTTGAAAGAGGGGAAATTTGGGTTGGATATTAGGAAGAAATTTTTACTGTGTGGGTGGTGAGACACTGAACAGGTTGCCCAGGGAGGTTGTGGGTGCCCCAGCCCTGGCAGTGTTCAAAGCCAGATTGAATAAGGCCTTGAACAACCTGGTGTGGGGGAAAGCGTCCCTGCCCGTGGCAGGGGAGATTGGGAATAGATGATCTTTAAGGTCCATTACAACCCATTAGGATTTCATGATTCTATGATAATTTGAATGTACCTGTCTATAGCCAGATGTTTGCATAAAGGTGAATTATTTTTCAGTCAAGATTTAACAGCTAATTTTGTTGAGAAAATGTCTTCAGATCACATCTATATGTGTGGTGTTATTTTCTTCAGGTTGAAGTTCTACATGATTTTGAGGCAGCTAACAGTGATGAGCTTAATTTAAAACGAGGGGATATTGTACTAGTGATTCCTTCTGAGACCACCGCTGATCAGGTAAAACATGTGGTTCTTGCTTTTGTTGACGTTTTAATTTGTCTCAGCTTTTTTTCTCACAGATTATAGTTAATGGGAATGTGTATCCGAAATGACATTACTGTAAAAAAACACAAAAGGTTTTACTTACGCCTTTGTACTTAGTTTCATTTGAGACTAAATGGCACAGTTGACTACACCTGAAGTCACAGATACATGTTATTAGCAGGATCTAATGACCTCAGCATATTTTTAGGGATTTTTTGTGCTACATTGTAGTGGATTTCATACTGACACACAGGTACATAAAGACTTCATGCAGCGGATGAGGTACGAGCTCTGTGTTTCATTGTTCTGTGTCAACTTGTCGTAACATTACAGTAGAATTGATTAAGTGCTCCCTAAATGTTCAGAGTTTTATATGTGGATTTGTTGAAATAATGCAAATTCACCCACAGAGAGCACTAAGAATGCACACAAATTGTGGTGTCATGTAGCATAAAGGTATAGAAATGCTGCCCTGTGTTAGGTGCTTCTGATAAAGATAACTTTGCCCCTTGGAAGCCTGAACCTGATTTAAACAACAGTTTAATTTAATTTAAGGCATCTAATTTTGTACTAACATTGCATTTCAGGTGAATTTTTAAATAATTCTATTCCATATGTTAAACTGAATTGCAGTGAAGTGTGTTGATTTTGGCTGCTGCTTTAAAAGAGAAGACTGTACTGTACCCTATTAGTGCCAGCCACACCATGGGCATCTGTTAGTGCCTGTAGTGTTGGTGAGAAGTCTCCCAATTATTTGGGATAGGTGGGGGACTGGATCCTGCTTGATGAGGTAGCTAAGAGCACTGCTCTGAATGAAGAATATCTCTTAAAATAGGCCTAAATACTAATGCCCTAAGCACATATGAGTCCTGAGAACTGTGTTTGAAATTGTTTTGCTGATTGATGCTGTTCAAGGGTAGGTAATTATCAGTTCTCTCAGTTGAGCTTTTTTCTAATTTAAGATACAAATTCTTGGCTTTCCTGAGTGTGTTTTTTTCTTACTTATTTCAGAACAAAATATTTATACTACAGCAGGTACATAACTCTTTTTATAGGGCTGAAATCTATTATCCCTACGTAAATTACGCTGTCTTACCTCATGGGCAGTTCAAGCGATTTTACTGTCAGTGTTTGCAGAATAGGACACTGCTCTAAGGATAGCAAAATATGCTCTCTGACTTTAGTCTGGTTTTGCTAGGTGGTAAATACATGATAATACTTGGTGAGTCCATGAAGTATAATTCTTCTTCTGGTGTGCATTGACATTCCCATTAGCATTAATTGAAGTAAATTGTGTGCAGGGATGGAGAAAATAAACCTTTATGTATTCATGTTTCTAAAACCATTCTGTTCATACCTTTATTGCGCATTATGTATTTTCCCTTCATGTTTAACATCACCATAAAGCTCAATACTTTAGTCTTTTGCCAGGTACTTTGCTGATTTATATAGAGGCTTATCTTTGTTGTACTTTATTCTCCTTCAAAATTGCCCTGTCTAAAGCTGTAATTCCAATACACCTGGTAACATCAACCTCCATTTGAAGCAAACCAGTCCTACACAGTGGCTTTTTCCATTAGTCTTGTGTTGAAGTTAATATCCAGTAAAACTGTATTCCTTCCTAGTCTATGCTGCCTGTGCTAGAGGTGCAGTTCCTCTATCTCTCAGATATTCCACATGCTTCAAAAACATGTCCTCACTTAAACGTACCCACCCACTGTCATAGATAAGCTGGATCTGCTTTAATGATGCTTATTTGGGGGCAGACAGCCCCCACCAGCACATGCAGCCACCCCACAATCATGACTCGATGGTGTATGTGATGATCTGTTCAAGCTATTCTATCTCCATGTGTACTGTCTGTGCAATAATAATATGGCAGCATTAGAAGTTCTGTTTGTCATGGCTTTGCTCCAGTTCCTTTTCTTTAAAGGAAAAAGATACGGAGTTTCTTAGTGAGATGAGAGTAGATTGGTCATTTTTTAAAATACCAAAATGATTTTATTCCAGGTAGAATTTATCACACTTAAGAGAACCCAGTATCTTCCAATAAGAAATCTCTCTTTTGGTTGCTTGGACTGCTGGTGATTCGTTGATATTTTGCTTGTCAAGTTCTGGTTTAGGTTTCCAGGCTTTTTTTGAGAAATAATTACATATTTTCTAGAGATAGTAACTCCTGAGATTGTAAGAACTGTTCTTTCTTCTGACTGTTGATACATGAATGAGAGAAAAAGTGTCACAGGGGAAAAAATTAAGATTCAGAACTATTCTTCTCCCATCTATAATATTAAGTTCAGCCAGGAGGTAGATGGGCTAAGGGCTGTATCATGTGCTTGCAGTCACTTGGTCTCACAAAATTGTGGTCTGGCAGTACAGGGAAAATGGTCTGTGCAAAATTGGAGGCTGCTTTTTAACCAAAGCACCAAATCTTTTAGCCATGTTACTCTGAAACATCTTCAGGTCTGAAGCTTATAGTGAGGAAGCGGGGGACACCTGAAGTTTAAGAGACTGTCTTTTTCTTTGCAGGAGGCTGGCTGGTTGACTGGCATTAAGGAATCCGAGTGGCTTCAGTACAGAGATGCAAATAGTTATAAAGGACTTTTCCCAGAGAACTTCACACGCCATCTGGAGTAGTTCTCCCAGGCAGACAAATGTAGTGTGAAGCTCAGTCAGTAGGTTTTTAACCTCTCTGAAATGCAGGAGCCCATCTTTTTGTAGTTTGAGCTGTTAATGGTTTACAGACAGGTGCCAGACAAAGCTAGTTGAAACATATCAAATGAGCATGAATGCAAACAGTTAAGCTGTAATTTCTGAAGCAGTACATGGGAAAAAAATCAGATAAAAATGAAATGTCCTTATTTGTTCACAAGTATGTGGCGACAGGTTTGTTTGTGCTTCGTCAGAGCTATGGTGATCCTGTATTTGATCCTTTCCCATGAAATCTGAAATTAGCTTCCTCAATACCAAAACCTTAACTTCTCTGCACTAAGTGTATTGTATTCCTTTGCACTGCAGAAGATTTAATTAATTATCCTGTAGTTATGAGGTCAAACTATTATAAGTTTCATGTGTTTAAAAGATAGTTAACTACTGCAACGTTTTTCAATGTTATTTTTGGACATGCATAATATATATACACAAGAACTTATATGTGTATATATAAGTGCATATGGCTATATATGCATTTTCACAACTTCATTGTAGTTCTTTGGCTGTGTAGTATCATCTGGTACATGCATTGCTCTTTCACTGTCTGGCATTACAGGAAACGGTTTTGTTCAAAGCAAAACTAGCTGCTCCATTGCCAAAACAAGATACAGTGTCTGTGTTTGTAATGTGAAATTTTCATTCTTAGATGATTAATAACATCATGTTCAAAGCCGCTAACCTTTGAGAAGGCATGGCTCAGTCTCCTCTTCCAGCTGCAGTAGTTACAGCGAGATAACCTGGAGGGGGAGTTGTTATGATGCTAATCTATACTTTTTTATTTAATTGGCTGAATACATTTTCAAAAAGAAACAGAACTAATCTCTGAGAGTAAATAAACACAATATATTTTCACTATATGTATTTATGCAGCGTACCTTCACAGAACCTTTTAAAGTAAGATATATAATGTATCCTGTATCAAAGTCATCTGTAACTTATGTTTTCCAGTGCTGTGTCATTAAAAATAAACCTTTGATCCAAAGAAGCTGTTTTTTCTGTGGTGTTTTTGAAGTTTTGTAAGAAGTCCATGTAATTTATACGTTGTATTATATAATCTAATCTTAATTTAATACCTCTTTTTCCAAAGGAATACAGCATAACCAGGTGCAACATCTAAATTCTTGCTTTCAACCCTAGTTGTGGCCAGAATTCCAAAAGGTCTGAACCCCAATTCATCATATCTCTCTGCTACTCTTCCTGTTCCTGACTGACTGCCAGCTAGTATCTGTCCACTGTGGAAGGGAGCTTGTTTGTCTTCAACCACTACTCAGCTGAAGATCTCTACCTCTTAGTAATATTTGGCTTGACCACTTATTTCATGTAGGAAGTAAGTTCTCCACAAATCTGCTCCATTGTGTTTGCTGAGCCATGGAAGCTGCAAATATTTAGGAACATCTATATTTTCCTCGGAATTCAGTTATTTCTCATTATATGTTGGTCACCTTGTATGCAAACAATATCTGTTTCCACTCTATTTTTATTTTGCTAAATCTCAGTTGAAGAAATAGGGAGTTTATGCCTCTTGAAGAAGAGGAAAGTTGATTTTTCTGTTTTTCAGGATCTCTCTCAGTAGGTTTCAAAGGCAAGTCCAATGATAGCTGTGTTTTGTGAAGAAACTCAACTGTGATAGCGGGGATTTTGGATTTGAAATATCCAGTGAGTCTAAGGAGGTTACAGGAAAGCTCTCTGGTTTTCTGTTCATTCCTTCAGCAGGTTTGATCTAGGGCCAGAAATGTTTCCAAGGACAAAACTTGCTTTTGGTTTTCTTGTTACAATAAATTCCAGACTCCAGCACACCATTTTGAGGTGGTCATAATGACCTATTACACTTGGTTTGCAGTGATACTCATGATAACCTTCAGGCCAGTTTCTTGCTTAACTGCATCTCAACACTTCCATTTCAGTAATAGCTGCTCTACATATCACTGGAAAAGCCCAGCACTGGACAATGGCACTTCAGTTTCCCTGTGGCACCATGTTACCAACTCTTTGAAAGTGACCTACTATCAAGTGGACCATGATGTGTGGCAGTCCTAACCCTAAGGACACTATGATCAGCTCAAAGCATTACTATGATCAGCCGATAGTATTCTTTTAACAGGTGTCAGTTGTGTGCAGTTACTATTATTAGGCCCTCTTGGTTTTACAAGTATCCACATCAAAGTCAAACACCCTTGGTCTTGATTCTTCTAATCTCCTTGGTACAGCGCAATGTGCCATATTCACATAGGGTTTTGAAGTACACTTGAGATTGTACATACATAGGAAAGGTCTCTGGTCTACAGCAAAGAGCTTTCATGGTACTGTCATTATTTGTTGGCAGCAAAATGTACTGGCAGTGTCCCAAAAACCATGCAATTGCTCATGATGTGTCATTTAAATGCTGCAGGTTACTGTATGTATAGCATACCATTCTGACACTGAGTATGTCTTCACATCTCACACATGCACCCCAGAGCCACAAAGCAAGTGTCTTGCAGAAAGGATGAGGAAAATTATTGTCTTTAAAATTCTTCGCAAAATTCCATATACTAGGATGATACACTCTTGTCTGCAGCTCCTGAGGTGAGTCCTATGCAGTAAGTGTATTTCTCTGTGATCTATAAAACTTTGTTCTGGGACAAGCAAGGGAAATACTTTCCAGTATGTACTTTGCTGTTACATACGTGATACACTTGTGTTACACTGCATTAACTTGAGTTACACTCCCCCTGACATTATATTAGCCCAAAATGATTTCTCCCTTTACTTGGATTTTTTTGATTTAAAAACAGTGTTGCACTTGGCAAATTACTGAATTTTGTGCTTTCAGAGTGATTGTGAAATGATAACCCATTATTTCTTGGTTTTGCTAAAGACTTACTTATGCCTAAGGGAGCATACACTACTAACCTTTTCAAGCAGGTGTAATTTATAATTCTGCATAAAATAAACAGTTGAAAGATTTAGGGATCCAGTCTCCTGATCCCATGGACTGATCATGCATGGTGTGGTCTTGAAAGACAAAGTAACTGAAGATAGAGGAGCATGTCGTGTGAGTGAACAAATAAATTGTGTATTTGCAGCTCATCTATCTGGTTTATAGCCTTTCATGAATAATGAAAAATGAATAAGCTGAACAACACTTCTTTCTCTCCTCCTTCTCTCCCTACCTTGCTTCATCTCTTCCACTAGGTTCATCTGTCCCTGCCACGGAAGAGGGAGGGGAGGCTGAGGGGTACAGTCCTACTCAAATAGCATGGTGTTCAGTTCCAGGATGCTCTGATTATTGATGCTCTAATGCCAGAAAGATGTTAAATAAATCAAAGTCTCATTAAGCTCATTCTTCATGAAAATTTCTTAGTGTCTTGCTGATACAGGGAAAAAGGCATCAAAAGAAAGTCATTGTGATGGGTAGTTCAGATGGATGGAGTTGGGAAAGAACAACCATTGACTGAAGGACACTTTACAAGGCTGTCCCCTCTGCTATGTGCAGGCAGAGCATGAGCAAGTAGCAGCTGTAAGTACCACAGTAGCCTCAAAAACACCACAGTTTGCTGCTTGAAGTACACAATCAAAGTACACTTTATTGTTAGTTTTTAAAACAGATTTGAAAGATCTATGTTTTTGTATTTAGATCACTAAGGCACTAAGGTGACAGTTGATGAAACATCGCCTGATAAGCCAATCCTTGGCTGCAGAAAGTAGTTAGTTCAATTAAAGGAGAAGGTCGTGTTTGTGAAAGCAGTGCAAAAGAGTGTGGATGTGTTTTTGCAACTGGCTGTAACAGTGTCACTGTTAGTTCTGTGTTTTCTGGTGGCAAGACATTTGTTGCAGATGAACCGAATGCAATGGACTTGGTGCAGGCAAGCCAGTGACACTACATGACAGCCAATTTGCTTCTGCTTTAAACCTCAGCCCTTTCTGGAATAAAGAAATCTTGTTTAATTAGGAAGAGGAATTTTAGGAAATGGCATTTTTTCAGTCCAGGTTCAGAAACAGAGAGTATGAAGTGGGCCACCGTTTTGAACAGAGCATCTTGCTAAATGTGTACATGTGTAATAGGTAGTCACTTTTCCTAAGTCACTACGTCATCAAGATTCCTTCCTTTGGTGATTGTGTGAGTCAACTCATGCAGGTAGCCTGAATAACCATGAAATCACAGCTGAAATGCAAAGAGTAAATTTATTTCTTTACCTTGCTAACCAGAGGATCCCAAAGCAATGCCCAGGCAGAGAGACACAAGTGGGAACACCGGCACTGTCAGGCTTAGTCCAATCCTAGCAGGCGGGGGGCCTACTGTTTCCACCCATTTATCAAGGACCTGCACATGCGTAATTTACCAGTATGCTGTGATCTCCCTTGTGTTTTTCATGATCTCTGAGCTTAGATCTCTCTCCCAAGACAGGGAGCTGAAGCATGTCGTGAGAGTGCCTCCAGGTGTCTCCGAACATGTTATCTCTGCACACGAATTCTACCTCTCAAAACAGACAGATGGTAAACAGCAGTAGGCATAATATATAGAGTTTCCTACACTGTTATTCTCCAGACCTTGGCATTCCCAGCTGCAAGGTCACTTGAGTGAATCTACCATTCTCCTCACCATTCTTTGACTTTTAACCCTTTTGTCCCAATAAGTCTTCATCCATGTGATTTCAGCTCTGATGCTTTGTGCACCATGTCTCTGCCAGCATCTCTACTATATCTTTCACTCTTTTCATTCTGACCTGTTTAATCAGCACAGAAGCATCATATAGGGAAAACTGTGGCACTTTCCAAATGGTTTCTCCTGTAACCAACAGGAAGACCTCTTAATTAGCCTTGATTTGGAAAAGCTGAAATTATTCATAAGAGGGTTGTGCTGCATATTCAGCTGCTTAATAGCAGTTAAAGGAAACTTTAGGGAAAGAAAATACACAGACAGAAGTAAAAGTACCACTCTGTGTGTGTGCAGGGTGTCTATCCAGCCACAGGCACTAAATGCAATGCAGAGAGCAAAGTACTGTGTAGCCACCAAAACTTGAGCCTTCAGGAGCCAGTGGTACCCACATCTGCTGAAGATAGTCAACAGATGCAAAGTCCTCTATGGCCTCAGCCTGGTTTCAGACGGGAAAAGAGGCTGGTGTTTCTTTTGGTTCTATCAGAACATAGGCTTTAGTGTGAACCAGATAAACCCCCAGTCACTAGTAGTGCCTTTATATTTGCCTGGACAGACTGCTTGCAGCATAAGGTATAACTGGACCAAGAACATCAAAGGAAAGTAAAGTGAGTAAGTTGGAAAGGTAAGTAGTTATATACTTAAATTATGACATTTCCAAGGTACACACTGCAAAGGAGAAGGTGAAGATAGTACAGATTTATGAACTTAATTCATAAGAAATTCAACATCTCTGTATTAAAGTTTTTAAAATTAAACATATTGGGCTGCAGTGGAAGGAAGAAGAATCTGGCTGTATGTCAGTGAATGAAAAAGAAACAAAACGTAATTTTGAAGAATTAACTGTGCAGGTTAACACATAATTGCCAAATGACAGGGTGTACTGGGTTTGCATGGCCTGGTTTTTGGTAGTGGGGTCAACAGGCTTCTGTGAGAAGGTGCTGGAAGCTTCCTTCTTGTCCAGCAGAGCAAACCCCTGCTGGCTCCAAAGGGGAACATGCCACTGGTCAAGACTGGGCCAGTTGGAAATGGTGGTGATGCCTCTGTGGTAACAGATTCAAGAAGAAAGGAAAAAAGTTATTGCACAGTTGTAATTGTGGCCAGAGAAGAGTGGGGTGACAATATGGGAGAGGAAAAACTGCAGACATGAAGGTCATTGGAGAAGGAGGGGGAGGAAGTGCTCCAGGCACTGAAACTGGGATTCCACTGCTGCCTGTGGTGCAGACCATGGTGAAGCAGCTGTGCCCCTGCAGCCTATGAGGACCAAGGGCATGCAGAGATCCACCCACAGTCCATGGAGGAGCCCATGCCAGAGCAGGTGGATGCCTGAGAGGAGGCTGTGACCCTGTGGGAGGCCCGTGGAGAGAGAAGCCCTCCCTGGAGCAGCCTGTCCTTAAAGGACTGCACCCCGTCGAAGAGTGACCCATGCTGCAGCAGTTCGGGGAGCCTGTGGGATGGGCTCACATGGCAGCAGTTCTCAGGGAGCTGCTGCTCATGAGATGGACTCATGCTGGAGAAGTTCATGGAGAAATGTCTCCTGTGGGAGGGACCCCATGGTGGAGCAGGGGAACTACTCCTCTCCCTATGTAGGAGAAACCACAGGTGATGAACTGAGCATAACCCCATTCCCTGTCTCACTGCCCTGCTGGGGAAGGAGGTAGAGCTGGGAAGGAGAGAGGGGTGGGGGGAAGGTGTTGTTAAGGTTTTATTTTACTTCTCATTATCCTGCTCTGATTTTATTTAGTAATAAATTTAATTCAAATCTCTAAGTTGAGCCTGTTTTGTCCATGGCCATATTTAGTGAGTGATCTCTCCTGGTTGTTATCTCAAGCCATGAGATAAATTTGTTACATTTTGTTAAATTTTTTTGTTAAATATTCTCTCCCCTGTCCAGTTTGTGGAGGGGAGTGAGAGAGCGGCTTTGGTGGGTGCCTGGCATCCAGCCAGCCTCCACTACACGGGGTTGCACAAAATTCTCTGAGTGGCTGAAATCTGACAGACCTGTCATGGTTCTGTAATTCCCAAGGTGTCATAGAGATATACACAAAAGTGGAAGTTGTCCATAGTCTTTGGCAGAAATTCAGAACCCTGCATTTTAAGCCTGTAAGATGTTTCACATGAGAGGCTGTGCAAATGCTGAGGATCTTCAGATATCTCCTAGCCCAAGAAAGAAAATCACACTACTGTCCACCTAAAAAGAACTCATGAAAATTTAAAAGACAGATGTTAAACAGTTTTGCTTAAAAATCTCAGAGTAGGAATTCTTGGCATCCATCCATGCCTATGGGTCACACAGCTGCTCACGAAGGGCTTCTGAGAGTTTTACTTCTTTATACCCAGCAGAGGGTGGTAGATGCTAGAATTTGCATTTGCCAAGCTAACTGTCATTTGGCTCAATCTTCAGCTATGAGTTTGTGTCATTAATATCTCTCATTATCTGAAGTTGGCTAATGTCTGCAGCCACACACAGCAAATTCAGTGCAATACCAGAAACAAAACCAGTTTTATGCATGCAGTAACTGGCTACTTCAATCTGCAGGCAAAGACAGAAAACTACTTTATCAAGCTGCAGCTCAAGTCATTAGAGCAACATATCCTTGTATCTCATGCATGTTAAAACTTATGGTGTATACCAAACGCAGTAAATCCACCCAAATAATGAGTTATTCAGCTGATTCAATTCAAAATGACAATGTTGGTTTAAGAGGAAAAATAATTTTATATGCTACTTCTGCTTAAAATAATTTTAATAGTCTACCTGTGGTTAAGCAAATAGCTAAATTATTAACTGTGGGAAAATATTTTAAAACAACCAAAAAAGGTTATCCTTCAGGATTATGTAATATGCCCTGCCATTGCGAAAGGGCCAAGGAATATTTCAAATATGCTAAAATGCTCAACGGCTGCATTACTCTGCATTTTATACAAAGGACAGAAAGATCAAGAGGGGGCACATGAGCCAGGAGAGATGCCCCAAAGATACTGTTAGGGGCTAGTTCCCAAAGGGATGCCTCTCTGGACACTTGTGCAAGTCTTCTCCTGCTCAGCAAAGCCTATCATCATCCTTAGCCTCATTGCGGCAGCTCCACAGCCATGTACCCCCATTTCTTCCTAGCTCACAACCTCCGTGCTGGAGCCTCAGTGCTGCTGTCCTGACCTCTCCGAGCTAAGAAAAGCAATGATGCTGATGTGACTGCTAAAAAAGCCATTAGCAGGGAAACCTTCTAACTTTCCCAGCACTTCTGTGAGATTTCTCTCCTTCTCTCTTTTTTCCCAAGCAAAACTATTAGAAACAATTCTAGGAGTTTTTGTAAACTGTCGTGCAGCTGCGTACTTTGTTTTGAATTCTTATAGAGATATTTTAGGATGAATGTTTTGAGGAACTGACCAATGAGTTTTGTAGGTGGCTGAGCTCGAGGCTGAGTTACCTCCTGCAGTTTTCTGTGAACATCAGAAGCAAGCTACATTCATAGAGCCGTTCTGTATGTTAATAAATAGTTAATTTGCTTTGCCTTATTCACCCTGGACTCCATGTCGTTGTTAATGGGACACTGCAACAATGCTGAGACTGGTAGAAAGATGTAATTCCAAAACCTTATTTCCATATGGCTTCCCTTAGGGTTGTCAGGCCTGGCAGCAGTTCTCTTTGCTCTATATCAACTCTGGAAACATTGGCAGACAGTGGGCAGCAAGTTCTATCAGCATACGAAAGAATGGATGTGGTGACCTGCTTTTGGTGCCTACTAGAGCCTTGTGTTAAGCTGTAAGCCCCTTGTCCACATCCTACCTGATGTAATCCTTTTGAATTTCCTTGTATGATCCTGTTTTAGAAGCTTCTAAGTTGTTCAGTACCTTATTGGTCTCCTGTACCCTCGCCCCTCCCCGTACCTTTCCCATTGATCTGTTCATATTATGCCTCGGACCCCTCTATCCTCCCTATAAAAGTCTCATGCCTCCATTTTGTGAGGTCTTTCGGCCTCTGGAGTTCGTTCTCTCAATAAACCTTTGAACTCCGTGACGAAGTCCCCTCTCGCTCCTTTATCCCCTCGGTGCCGTCCAGCTGTGAGCTGCCTCTGACCGCCTCCCCGGAGCAGGCAGAGGGTGCCCGGTGCCCGAAGTCAGAGCCTGCTAGCCGGGGCAGAGAAAAGGAACTACAACAAATGGACTGATGAACTTGGTTTCCAGGGTTAAACACTGAGCAGAGCTTAGCAGGTTTATCTGTACCATTTTTTGACAGATTTAGAACTCTCCCTAATAAAAAAGTCAGGGGAATGAGTTTGAAGTTTAATGTAATTATGTTCTCGTCATGGATGAGCAGATGAAAACAGCATCTGTTTTACATAACATTTCTTCATCTATTCAAAGATTTTACTCTTTAAAAATGACCTTCTTTTGAGCAAACCCTCACACCCTGTGAAAGTACTGAAAGATTTATCTGTGTGGTCAGTTGCATTGAGACCATTACCAAATGGTCACAAAATGCAGTGACTCTGGAAGTAGATTCAGGGGGTGACACCATAACAAATGCTGTGATAGTTTCTCATTAACATGACAGATTTCCAAATTGAGTACTTTCTTTCATCCAGTTTGAATGCTTGAAGACTGCAGAGGTTTGTGCTCACTTTGAAGAGGGTAGAGTTAAATCTTTGCTCTCAGTGCTGATGGAGAAGCTGGCAGTGATGTTAGTCATGACTGCTCATGCTGTTAATGAGCCCAGGTTAACACAGGATGCTGCTGCCTTTCCCTGTAACTATGAATGTGACTAGAGATATGTGCATAGGCTTTTGGTACACCCTTTTATATGCTTTAAGGTGTAATAATAATTTTCCTACATCAAAGTGAGTAAGTAGTGCCTGCACCAATCAGATATTTTGCTTTAATCCTGAAAATGTCCGAACTTTGCTCTCCTAATGATTTTATCATTCAGTGAAAATAAGGTTTTCTTTATGTTCAATCTGACCCTTTCCCATTAGCCTACTAGATACAATCTCATTAGTAGTACTCCAGGTAGGTACCACGCTGCTCTCCAAACAAAACAGAGGACCAACTATCTTAAACAAAATCCCCCATGTCATTAAAGGAACATGTAGCAGGAAATTAATTCAGTTATCGTGATTGCTGTCATGGTTATGTCTGTCTGTGAGTGACCCATTGCTGTGCTTGGTGCTTCAGAAGTAATCTCTGTGAAACCAGCCCATCCTCTGGGGAGTTATGCTCCCAGTCGATAAGCAAAACAGATGAAGACTTGGGAAAGGGTGAAGAATTACTTTTTTTCAAGTCAGGTGCTTCAACACAGAGAAGTTTCTGGCTGGGCATCATCAAGCCCAGCTGAGCTCACTGCAGCCTTCTCCACTGCTGCAAGTCCAGGATTTTGCAACTGACCTGAGAGTGGGCAGAGAGGGAGAGGGGGCTGAGGTCAGGCTCCAGCAGTGCTCTTTCACCAGACTGTTCATGGGCGTTCCTGTGCCAGCAGGGAGGAAACAGCCAGATCATGAAGCCCTTCCTTAGGAGGAGGGAGATATCTGGAGAAACATCCCTACTCAACGCATGGACTGATGAGAACACAGCAACACAGTGTGTATGACCCTCCTCCGCCACTGTTTTACTGTAAAACTGTAAAAAAAACCTGACCTGTCAAAATTGTATCACTGCTCACAGAAACATGACTGATGTCTTCACTGATTGATGTCCTAGACACTGGGTGGTGCAGGAGTTTTATTGGGGTGTGGGGTGAAGGCATGTCTGCTTATTGCGTTATGCTTTATATGATAAGATGGGAGGAATATTGGCCACCTGGAGCTGTGTTCTCCCTGCCCATGGTGAGAGGCAGTATGCACAGGAAGAAGTGGAATGGTATTGTGGAAAAGAAAAGACTCTGGGCACAAAATATTTCTCTCAGGGTGTAAGGACATTGATCCTATTTTTATTTACGATCTCCTACTCGAGTCCTGCTGCACTGAATGCCTTACCACTGTTATATTGTCAAATAATATCAGGCTAACCTGCAAGCATGTTAACTATGTTAAGAACGTTAGAAAATGCCTAGGCTAGCTGTCTAAACACATAGATGTCTGGGCACTCAAAATCTCAGGCAGCACAACGAGCAAGGGCCAGAGGACAGGGAGGAGAATGGTGCTCATACAAAAGTACGTGTAGCCAGTTTGAGTTTGGGAAGGTTTGGTGGCTGGATGCCAGGGGTATAGAGTACCTCTCTGCCCAGTAAGACTGTGGGTGCTCCCCAGCTCTCAAAAACTTGTCTCTCCATGACTTCTCTGTTATCATCCAGAGGAGTCAGGAGGGGGCTCAGAAATAGCCATACACTGGCACAGAGAGGCAAAGCAGAGAAAGATGCAGGTGCCTGTCGGGCAGAACAACAGCATAGTGACCTGGTCTGGTTAGAGTCTTCCAGGCATAGGCAGCACTTGTGAATGACATCACCAAGTTTTCACATCAACACATGCCCCTCTGCCTCTTTTTTAACAGGAAATTAAGCTAACATGATAAAAAAGATCACTTATCTCTTTACCAAGTCATTTGCTTTTTTTGAGGGGGCAAGGTATATATCTGGGGGTTTTTTTGTCTCATTAGAGTTCAACCCAGAGATGCTGATCCCAGCATCTCCAAACTTCCTTTTCTGAGGAGCCACAGAAAAACAGATAAAATTACAGGCTTCCTGAAAACCTTCCAATCTTGTCTCTTGCCTTGTAAGTATATGGTATTTATTAGCTATTCTTAAGGGTGTCAGAATGTATTTCTTTTTGGGTTTATATCACACTTCCATTGTCCCCCAGCCTACTCATATATTTTAATACCTGCAATGTCCTATTACAGAAGTCCTAAGTTCTAATTACACTTAGCTGATAACTTGTGCACAAATATCTTGATTACCATGTGTGATGGTTGAGAAATGTGTGCAATATAAGCCAAAAGGTAGAGAAAAGTTTTTGCATTTCTCTCCCTCCATATTGTGCAGCACTCTCTGTCTTTAACAGTGGAAGCACAGAGTAAAGGTCAGACCCTCTTCCTCGTGGATGGAGTTCCTGTTATTTGAGGATGCCTCCTTGAAGCCAGTGATGGGGATTTCTTAATGCAACCTCATCACTGCTGCATTCTCCCTGCTCTCCCTCCAGGTGTGCTCTGGGCCCTTCACCTGTTCTGTGTTCCATCACACAGCCCAGTCACTTCCAGAGGACACTATCAAGACTATCTGTGAAGTAACTGGTGGTCACAGTTCACCTGCATCCACTGGTACCAAATGTCACCTGGGACCCCCTCTGCACACACAAAGATTGGTCTGTATCACCCTTTCTGGGTCTGATATTAATTGGAATCATAGATTTCCTCCAGGAGAAATATCTACCCACACAGACACCTGCATGCTACTGGTACATGAGCTGGACAACCAACTCAGCAAGTGTTATCACTCACTGCATGGTGTGGGACTGCACCCACAACCATTCCCTTAACCTCTGCCATTTACTGCAGCTGTAATGTGCTTGCAGAAGAATCATCACAAAATGCCATGAACTGTTTGCATGCAGATATGCCAGCTTTTTTGTCTAGACATGGGAAAACAGCAGGCAAAAAGGTCAGGAAGCGCTTGATGTGGAACTAGGAACATCCAAGATGGCAGGAAGGAGGAAGGGAGAAGGGCAACCCTAAATGACTAAGGGGAAAGAGGGCATTTTGAATGAAATTGCTGTGTTTATATGTCCTGTGGCAGTTTCCAAGTTTTACCCCAGGATAAGCAACTTTGCAGATGCAAAACCCAGAGAGACGGAAAAAGAAAATTACGTCCATGCATGAATTGGGAAGGGCAAAGTAAATGCTGAGGAATCCTTATGAGAGGAACCCACCTCTGAGAGTCTTTCCCAAACTATCTTCAGTTGAAGACCTGGGAGACAGAAGGGACTGCATACACCTGTGATTTCCAAGCGGCCATTCTAGGAGCCACAAAGCACTGTCTGCTGCATCCCCCTCTTGCTGCTCCAGAGCAATTTAATACAAATGCAGCCTTTCCAAGAGTTAATGAGAGGTATGTTACAAAGTACCCTACTTTGCACAGTACTGTCTGTCCCTCCCTAGGTTGTTGACTCTTCCCTCCAAGGCTGTTGAGTGATGTGAGGTAAGCCACACAATTAATAAGCAGCAGGAAGAAGCTGCTAAGCTGTGGTTTATTTATCAGATGAACATCAAGTACAAACATGAGCTATTTACAGAAATACGGGGCTTAAGTATACACTCTTAGCAGACACATAGGAAGACCCCTGGGACTTTGAATGTGAAGCTCAAATCAATTTGGTGGCTGAATTAGGAAGTGTGGAAGTGTGGGAATTACTTCATGATGCTGGAAAAATTGTATCTTGTGTAAGCAATTTATTTCTGCTTTAAAAACAAAGAACCCAAATAGCAACAGTATCAAAACTGTCATTATATATTTTTTCAGATGATCTGGATGAGGAAGCAGTGGAGATGGGAGATAGCCATGTGAGACAGCTGTTCGTTAGCAGGTTTTCACATCTCAGTATCAGCCTTTTTTTAAAAGAGATTCTGGTTTGTTTGATTAATGCCAACTGATATAAAAATACTTAGGCCCATGTGCTGCACTCGGCTTCAGAAGGGAACACTATAGTAAACTACACTAGATGCATAGAAAGCATGTTCTAAAAAGGGCTCTCTTGCTGGTTTCAGAACACAAGAACATGAAAATCAGTGTATTACTACTGATGACATGTCATATAAGTTTATAGTACAAAACATCTCCATTTCAGCTAAAGAGCTAAACTTACATTTCAGCCTGCTAAAATTTGTAAGGGTACCAAAACCATGGGAAAAGTCTGACTATGAAGAGAGTGGCCTTGATAGGCAGAGAGAAATCCCACCTACAGAGTAATGTGAAAACCAGCACCAGTAGGGTCAGGTAATGGAAGATGTTTGCTGGTCAGGCATACCTCTGATATATATTTATGACTTTTTAATTATTGGAGTCATCAGTAAAAGTTTGAAAACACTGGGACCTTTTTTGCTGTAGTGGATAACTCCAAACAATGACTGCAGGAAGAGGGATTTCCAGAAGAAGCTATATTGCAGTATCCTATTTGATGTTCAATGTTCAAAATAAATAGGACAAATTGTTAGAAGAAGCATTTTGGAGGTATCGTCTTGGGATGCAAAATCATCCTACAGAACTTCGGTCTGTAAGTGAGGTAAGAAATGAAGCTGATCTCTGTCTAGTACCTTATCTGGCAAATACATCTTGGAGAACAGGGCTCACAATACAACAAGCAAAGGAAAAGGCGACTTGACTCATCATCCAGGCAAATTCCCTGTGGAAATAAAAAAGAAGGAAAAAAAGAAGTTTTTCTCAGTAGTGAGCTCTCTTCTTACAAGGGTGGGTTTTGAAGATGAGTAGTTTTTTAGGTTTGGTTGGGGGAGAGGTTGTGTGTTTTGTTTTTTCCCTTCTGTTTAAGAGTTAACCAAAAGGAAATGGGTCATGCATCACATTTAACACACTTTTAGCTGGCACAGCTTCATTGGATAGTTTTCTGCCACTCAGATCTGCTTCACCCGCTCTTGAGGCTGGCCCTGACCCTGTCCCTGTAAGGAAGCCCTATGAAGAGCAGTGACGATGTGGTTGCTGAGCACTTTCTTCCTGGCAGCTGTTTTTTCTTGTACATACCTGGCTCATCCTGCTGCCTGCACATACACCAGTGGAAAAGGGGATGCTCTCTTATCTCAGCTTCTCTATTTTTTTCTCTTTTATTGCCGCAGGTGGCTCTGCACAAGACTTACAGCAAACCCCTATATCCATCACCAAGCCAGAAGGCAAAACAGTGCTAATCAACTGCCATGTCTCCAGTTCTGATTTTAGCAATATTTTTATTCACTGGTACCAAAAGATGGGCAATGCTGCTCCCAAGCGTGTTGCCTACATGTCCTCCAGGTTTTTCCTTGAAAACCAGTCTGATGAGGGGAAGTTTACTGTTGAGAAGGATCCCAGCAAATCTGTCTGCACCCTGACAGTGAGCAAAGTAACTCTGCAAGACTCTGCCACCTACTACTGCGCTAGGTGGGATGCACAGTAGTAGAAAGCCACAGGGGACCTGCACAAAGACATGCTCTACTTTCTAAATAAGAACCTGAAGTGTTTGACAACACGCAGGAACATTGCCACCTGACTTTTCCCAACAGCTTTGAATCAGATGGCACAGACAGCCAGATACCAAAGATGCTGCTGAGCTTTGCAGATTCACACTACAGCCAGTACCAGCAGAGCTGTTATTTCACTTTGCCAGCAAAAAGGGAATTTTTTTGGGGTCAGGATGGATTGCCTCCAAAGGGGTTTGTAGGATGACTATATGACTATGAAAGGTTTGGCTAAAAACAGGCTCCTGCTAAAAGCAGGAAAAGTCTTTCTATTCTCACTACCCTTCAAGCTACTCTTTGGAATAAAACCCCAGTTCTGTCATTTGTGTGGCAGAAAGAAGGTTATAAGTGAAAATAAACTTGAAGCACCAGTCAAGACTGCAGATGCAGTATACCCATTTTATACTTCTCTGTCAGTAGAGAATCTAGTTTTATTTTCTCTTTGTTTTCTCTTTGGAGCTGATCAAATTTTCATTTTAAGTTAAAACACAAATCTCCTAATTGACTTCAGTGCAGTATCTCATCCTACATAGCAAGACTGCAACTATAGAACAGATGTTTTTATTTTTGCAGATGGAAAGATATTCCTATGAGTTGTTTCAGCTCTTTCTGTTTATGGTCAAACAACATATAGGTCAAGTCACAGGACCATTGTGTTCCTATCCCAAAGGATCCAGTATTGCCGGTCTCCGGCATGGGGTCTCCAGAGCACACTGAGCACCAGTTGTATTTCACAGGAGACTGAAAGATCAGATTCCTGGCACAACTCTAGGACAGCTGCTACTGGATCTGTGTGAAAATTCTTGAAAAACAAAAAAGAAGAAGCTGGCTAACATAGGTTAAATGACATGACAACAACAGGAAAAGGGGAATTGGTTTAGTTTTCTTTCCAAGGGAACGAGACCTTGACCTTGACTCTGAAAAATTACTTTGAATTGCACAAAATAATTTCTATATTTTGCTTGACCTAATTGTTTTTAGTTTAACCTAGGCCTATGTGGGTTGCAAAGCATTTGTGTTTCTATGCATTGTGATTTTTTCCAGCATTTGGAGAAGCCACTCTGAGGTGTATCATCTCACCCTACCTGTGACAAGAACAGTCACAACAATCCTACTTTTGAGCTCCCAGATGTCTGCTGTGTATTTTCCTGGTCTTCAGCATTCAATCTGTGTCATGAGCAGTAATTTCAGACCCCTCCAGTTCATTAAGCTCCATGATTTGAGTTTTATTTTTTGCGTTTTATTGGCAGCCAACCTGAGGAAAAGTACATTTCCTTGGTCCAAAAGACCAAGGAAAAGTCCAGGCATTGTTTAGAAGCTTTCAACTAGTCTAAAAGCAGTGGTAAAATTTACTTCAGACTACAAAATTACTTTGTACATGAGTTAAAGTAACTGGAAGGGGGAGGGAGGGAGGGAGAGAGTGAGAGGTTTGTGCTGCTTGTGTAAAGCTGTAATCTGACTATTAATTTAGCAGGGTTCAATCAGGCTGCTTTATCTCAAACAGCAGCTGCCAGGACAACCTCTCCAAAGGCCCAAGTGAGTCATTTCCTTTCTTCAGTTGCAGCTCTCTGCCCCTGCTGGGAGTGCTGTTAACTTCCTCCTGAGGGCAGACACAAGCAAGAGCCCCCAGGATGCCGCTGCTTCTTCTCCTGGCCCTGACTGCAGCCTGGTCTTGTAGGTTCCCTTTGTCACCATGACACAGGGCAGTGGAAGGAAACATCCCATGTTTATGCGTGTGAATGAATAGCAAGCTAAGAGTATGTGTTCTGTTTTCTCTCTTTCTTTCTAGATGGACAAGCACAAGTGCTTCTAAAGCAGAGACAGGTATCCATTACCAGAGGGCACAAGACCGCTACATCCATGGACTGTATAGCCGAGGGAATTCCTGACTTCCAGTCTGCATATATACATTGGTACCGACAGGTACCCTCCAAAGCTCCAGAACGGATTCTCTATATCGGACGCAGTGCAGTTTCTTACGATGACGATTCCTATAGCAACAAGTATTCTGCTTTGAAGAAAGTGCACACAAACGTCTGCACTTTCATAATCAGTGACATCAACTCCAACGATGAAGGTACCTACTATTGTGCCTACTGGCATTTCCACGGAACCAGCAGGTGACGGGCAGC
Source organism: Oriolus oriolus (assembly GCA_013400235.1). Classification (NCBI taxonomy): domain Eukaryota; kingdom Metazoa; phylum Chordata; class Aves; order Passeriformes; family Corvidae; genus Oriolus; species Oriolus oriolus. Next base: position 117,568 of record VXBT01009994.1, on the reverse strand, counting down.
CTGTACAGAAAGCTGCCTGTGCCCTGAGGGGCAGGTGTTCTGTCAAATGCAGAGAATCATAATTACACTTTCCTGCCTCTAAAACACCCCAACACATTTATGCTGAGTATGTTTACATGAATATCAGACAAAGAGAAAAGCAAAGATGTGCTACAACTTAGGTGGTATAATGCTAAATTATATCGTAACACAGATCATCTCTGAACAGTATAGACGCTTTCTCAAATACAGTCTGAGAAAGAAAAATGAAGCAATATTGGGGAGGGAGCATAGGAGGAGGATATTTGCACTTAAGATCTAGCCTGGGAGGCTTCAAATACAGGTGATGGTGGAGACAGGTGACACTTATCAGTAGTCACTCCCATCTTAATGGTTATGATGACAATGACTTTTGTAGGCAAGGATCTATTACACTGGGCAACACCTGAAAAGACGGTTCCAGGAAAGAGTTGTGAGACCATTTACAAGAGCAAGCTGCAGATTAAACCAGGGAACATATAGAAATGGTGATGCAGCACTGCTCAGCCAGATGGCTATGAGGAGAGCTGCAGTGAAATTTCACTTATGTGGCAAGGGTATTCACAACCCCCTGTCCATGCAAGTCCTTTTTTTTGTTCTTTCATTTTAGATACATCTGCACTACAGGACCTGACACAAATTCATGTATTTATCACAAGGACAACAGGACAATATGAACTTTCTGTACTAGTTGTAACATGAGATTTATTTGTGTACACTGCTATTGACAAAGGCCTAAAAAAGATCCAGAGGATTCTCTCTTTTGGGTCAGCAAAGGTGAAATTTTTCTCAGGGAAGAGCATGCTGTATGGTGGCTGCTACCCAAGGGACCATTTGCTATAAAGTCGTTGCAGGGCACATTTTCAGCCTTTGAAATCAGGGAAAGTACAAGAAAAAGCAAGGGGCAACAAATACCTGGCTGGTAGAAACGCGTGATTCACTCTGGTTTTGCCACAGCCACTGAGGCTGTCGTGTAATAGAGCCACCAGCTGCACTTTTGCTGTTTGGTGCTACAACCCAGTTACCAAGGAAGGCAGGCACTTGCACAGAGGTCCAACCACCTCGCTGCTGGCAAGACACTACTGCCAGAGGAACTCCTTATTTCATGCAACAACCTGAGAGAGTTAAAGGAATGCAAAGATCTTCAAAAGAAACACATCATGGCTAGTCAGTGCAATCAAATGTTTACAGGGCATTTTATGCATCTAATTCTTGATGCACATTGAAATTAACAGCTGCCTGGTTTTTTCTACGATAGATAGATGGATAGGAAGATAGACAAATATAATTAAGTATTCCTGGGCCTGTTCCTATGCAGTTGGAGGTGCAAAGCTAACCAAAAGCCTTCCCCTCAGGAGAGGAGAAGAGACACAGTCCATCGACCAATCTGAAGCATGCAAAACTTTTTTCTGCCTCTCCACCTCTTTCTGCCCCAAAGCCCTTGTTTTATACTATAAATTTTTGGCCCTTTCCAATGAGATGGAACACTCACATGCTGTAGATGAGGTTTCGTAATACAAGTCATGCACGTATTACAAGTCTCATGTTCTTTCCTCATTTGCATTCCAAGGGGCATGAAAGTTAAATATGTCAATTAAAGTGTCACTTACTTTTGGTCAGAATTTATAGTTGACACAAGAGGTAAAATAAACACTTTGGGCCCCCTCCAATGTCTGAGGCAGCCTTTGCTGTCTGACCTTTTCCAGAGAGTCTTTGTTGTAAATCTGATCTGCTGAGGAGAAAAGGGTGCTCACTTTTCAGGGTGAAGGGAGAGTGAGGACAAGGGCTGGTACATATGCCAGGTGCTCCTCTGTGCCTCACTGAAACAACACAGGGCTGTGAGACCCCCACTTCGCCCCAGGCATCCTTCAGTTGTGAGACCTTTCTCGAGCCAGGTGTAAGGGCAGCACAGAGCCCAGCTCATGTTATCCTCAACCAGCCTCATAAATTCCACACTGACTTAAAGCAACACTGTACAATTCTGACCATTTGCCACTGTTGCAGGCAGATGCCCTCAGGTGGGAAGCAGCCTGCTGTCTCTCCATCCTGTCAAGGTCCCTCTGAAGGGCTATGCAGCCCTCTGGGGTGTCAGCTGCTCTTCCTCCTCCCAGCTTTGTGCTGTCAGTGAACTGAGGAGGCAACTGCCCCTTCATCTGGGTCATTGATGAACAAGTTACACAGTACTGGGGCCAGTATTGAACCCTGGCAGACACTACCAGGGACAGGCCTAGTCGGGGCTGTTCAGCCTGGACATGAAAATGCTTAGGGGAGACCTTATTGAAGCCTTCCAGTACCTAGAGGGGGCTTATGAAAAACGAATCTTTACATGAGTAGATGGTGATAGAAGAAAGGGGAGGAGTTTTAAACTGAAAGAGCTTTTGAGAAGATGTTAGGAAGAAATTCTTTACTCTGAGAGTGTCGAGGCACTGGAACAGACAAGCCAGAGAAGATCTAGATGCTCCATCCATTGATGTGCTCAAGGCTAGGTTGGATGGGGCCCTGAGTAACCTGACCTAGAGGGTGACATCCTCACCCATGGAGTGGAGGTGAGTGCTAGATGATCTTTAAGATCCCTCCCAACCCAAAGCATTCTATTATTCTATGATTCTCTGAAGTTCTAAGGAAGGCTGGTGGAACATGCTTCTGGGACAGCTTTGAGGTGTCTGAGAAGAAGAGAACATGCTTGGTAAGGGCCAGGCTGAACAACTTGAGTTTTTTATGTGTGTGCTCAGTAGGTAAGTCTGATATAAGTGCAGTAGGTAGATAGATGAAGAAATTTTTTTCAGATTGAGTATTTTTTGTCCTTTCTATGCTGTTTCTGCTGTGGTCTACCTTACCACCCTCTGGTAGTGAGTTGAAGAACAACCATTGGATGTGCTATATGAGTAATTTCCTCCTCCCAGTCATTTGATGGCTTGTCCACCTGAAGAGTTTTATAACATTTCTGTCTCTATTTATTTCATTTTCAGGTCTAATCTGCACAGGCAGTATGTTGCTGTTTCCAGTCCTTCTTGCAACTTCATTTTGGTCCTGTAAGCCCTTTTTTCTCTCCTCTCTCCTTTCCATCTACATTGAACACAGGCCTGGTTCCAAACTCCAGGAGTTTCTCCCCTCATGCAATTTCTCTGCTTTCACTTCCAGGTGTAGACATGCAGTCAGTGCCACTGCAAACTCCAGAGCCGCAGAAGAAGATGAAGGGCATGTCTGCCACCATATCATGCCAACTGCAGGACGAAGTCGTTGTGCACTGGTACAGGCAGCTTCCCAGAGAGCCGCCGAAGAGGATACTGTATGTGTCTGCAGGGACACCTGTTTTTGACGACAGCAACGATAGAAATAGGTTTCAAATTCAGAATGATCCTACTCAGCTCATACATGTTCTCAAGATAAATTCTTTAACCCCGAGGGACTCTGGCATGTATTACTGTGCGTACTGGTATCTAGGCACCACAGCATTAGCTGGGCAAAGATAAGCCTTACAAAAAGACTTTGTGCTCTGAACCGCAAGCTCTGAACTCTGCTAAAAATTCAAATACTTCCTTATTCCACCTCTTTCATGATTTTCTGCAGCAGGAGAGGAAAAACAACAGTGTCTTATGACAAGTGTTAAATATCTGATGTTCAGTATATCATTTCAGTACTCAGATTTATCTGCAACATCCAGAGAGTGAAGCCTTCCTGTCACTTTAAGATAAATATATGAAATGTAGCTCTTAAAATGATGGCTAGTTTTTACTGAAAGCACTCACCTGACAGTGAACACAGTCTGTCTCTGTGTGTGAGTTATAAATTTCTCTTCTCTGTTAGATTCCTAGCAAGCAGAGCAGCATTTCTTCATCCCTTCAGTATGTTCTCTCAAAAAAAAGACAGGAATAGGAAAGAAGGAGGAAAGACCAGGTAATCTTGCACATCCTCCTTCATATTTTTCTTTTGCCTTCCTTTGCATTTCAGTTACTAAAAATCCCTACAACAGCCAGAAAACCTAATTTTATTGTCACAATTCCTCATTTGATATGTCCAAGACATAAATTGAAATCCTGAGCCATGAGCTATGCTGCAGACAAGCAGAGGCTCTCAGAGCCTTTGGGTTAAGTGTACTGAGTTTTAGAAATCAGATTCTACAATCAAAGATTGGTTCCAGGAAAGCTGGCATTTTCCTGACAGCTAGGTTAGAACACTGAGATACTTTTATGTCTTAAATTTTCTGAATTAGAGCACACATGTTCAGTGTCCTTTGAGATATTCCTCTAATGCATCTGGACCTTAAAAAATGAGCACAAATACCTCCACAGTGATGGAGTTATAGTTCCACAGGCTCTGAACACTTTTTCTGCTGAAGTTTCTATGTGATTTGAGTATATAAGTCTTGCTATGGATGTTTCTGTCCTCCTCAACTATTTGAAAAATAGGTTGTAGTACATGTGACCTCAGATATTAACGTCAATCAGCCTGCCTTTTGTCTTTGTATTGTGGGATCTGAGAATTTCTCACAACCAGTCCAGGAGGTGTCAGGAGTGAGATGGCAGCAACCTCCTGACATGGACGATTGGGCAGCCAAGAAGTACCTTGTTGTGGATGGAAAGGTCAGGGCACCCTTGGCTGCAGTGACCATGAGCCAGTGGTGTTCAGACTCCTGAGGGAAGGCAACAGGGCAAAAGGCAGGACCTCAGCCCAGGACTTCAGGAGAGCAGACTTTAAAGTTCTTCAGAGATCTGCTTGGAAGCACCACATTGGATACAACCCTGGAGAGAAGTGTCCAGGAATGCTAGCTGATATTCAAGAATCTTCTCCAAGTTCAAGAAAGGTCCAGCCTGACACCTAGAAAACCAAGTAGAGGCAGCAGGAGTACCTCATAAATGAGCAAAAAGCTGCTGCCTTTAATCAGGCATAAAAATGAAGTATAAAAGAGGCGGAATCAGGGGGAGGTGATCCAGGAGGAGTATGGAGCTGCTGTTCAACCATGCAGGAATGGGCTTAGGAAAGCAATAACCCAGCTAGAATTGAATTTGGCAAATTATGTAAAGGGGAACAAGAAAGGATTCTACAAATACAGCAGCAGCAAAAGAAAGACTAGGGAAAGCTGCTGGATGGGGCACGGAAATTGGTGATGTATGACATGGAAAAACCTGAGGTACTCAGTATTTCCTTTGCCTCAGCATTCACCCGTAAGAATGGCCTTCAGGTATTCCAGGCCCCTGGGACCTGGGATGGAAGGTTTGGAGTAAGAAAGACATAGCCTTTGGTGGAGGAGGATCAGACTAGTGAACACTTAAACTGCACCCACCTAAGTCCATGGTGCCTGACGGAATGTACCCACAAGTGCTGAGGTAGCTGGCCAATGCCTTTTCAAAGACACTCTTACTTACCTTTGGAAGGTCACAACAATCAGCACAGGTTCCTGAAGACTAGAAGAAATCAAATTTCACTCTTATTTTCAAGAAAGGGAAAAAGTACAGTCAGGTTAGTCCTATCTCAGTCTGGGAAGGCAATGGAGCCACTAATCCTGGAAACCATTTACAAACACAGGAAGATGAAGAAGGTGATCAGGATTAGCCAGCATTGATGTACAAGGAGGAAGATACTTACTTAGATAGCTTTAAATAAAAAAGCTCTTTGAAAAATGGATTTTGGCCATTTTGGATCAGTGACAAGTCTATTTAGTGATAATTTGAACCTGGAAAGGTATTTTGTAAAACAATATTCTGGCCACTGTATGTGTCTTCTTGGCATAGACACTACCATGTTTGGCCAGTAATTATTCCTACTTGGAGATTTACTGTGTTAGAAAGCTTACAGTACAAAACCTAAACATTGTCTGTATATTAGGCATTTAATCATGTGCCACCCAGTCACTGACATATTCCTTTACTCTTCATGTGGAATCAGGTGCCTGACAGATTTCTGCTTTGTGGTCAGAAGAATGGCAATGTGCTGCTACTGTTCCATACGTGGTAGTTTTTGGCAACAGGGGCTTGATTTCACATCCTCAACATACAATAGCCAATGCAATTTTCACTCTGATTAGCTATAGTTGCCCATGCAGGAAATTGCTGGGATAAGTGATCTCTTTCTTGACTCTCCCTCCCTTCACCTCAGGGTGGCCTGACGGAAAATTAAACAGGCTTTCCCACAGTTATTTATCAGGAGGAGAGGGATCCTTTCCATTGCCACCACAGAGAGGCATTTCCATTGCCACAAGAGTCCTTGCCTGACTCTCCTCAGAGTTCTGCATTCACATGCACCACTCCAGACCACTTAGCGACTTAGCAAACCACCAGTGTGCTGCATGTGGTCAACTGCCAGCAGGAGGGAGAATGAAGCAACTCATCTTTACTCCCATCAACCAACAGCCCAGGCTCACCAGTCACAGGGGAGTCCCCCACAGCATCAGACACGCTCCATCAAGATGTCTCTCTGCAATGGCTGTTGACAACAGCTGTTCTCTTTTATTTTACAGCCTTTTTTCCAAGAAGTGTTTTCATCTCAGCTAAGCTATAAAACTGAAATCCTGCGGCTGTGCATTTCCTCCCACACCCTAAACCAAAGCAGAGGCAAGTCCCCACAGTGGAGCTTCTGCAGTCACTGCAGTTTGATGGCCTTCAGCTGCTTTGGTGGAGTGCAGTACCAGCACAGGGGCACGCTGGGCACTTCTGCACCCTGCATCTAGGTGACTGAAGCAGTAAAAGGCAGTCCCCACCTGCTCTGACATTGCGCACGTCTCTGCACCCCTCAGGTGAGGTACGCACTCACTGCCCACCAGGGTAATCTCCAAGGTGAAACCTTCACTCCACCATACATATCTGGACGTGCTCTTGCTTGCAACCTTTTCTCAGTCACTTTGACTAGAGTTTTATAGGGCCACAATCCTTGGATTTATCAATATTTCCCATATTAACTTGAAAACCAGACAGGACTACAGCCTTGTTACCAATTTTAATATCTGGCAGCCTGGAGAGGGTTTTCTGCAAAGACACCCGATCTGTTTGCACACAGAAGATTCATCGCTGAAGACCATTCAAGACAGCCACCTCCTCCTTCCACACAACACAGTTCCGTTCTGGGGTCCCTTTCATCCTCCTCTGACTCTCAATGAGAGCAAAGTGTGACAAGCAAACATGCTGCTGCTGGTAGTGCTTGTGGCCACAGTCTCTTGGTCTTGTAAGTACTTCCTTATTTTCCTACCTTTCCTCACAGGCACCCATGGCTTTGCTTACAGGCATCTTTCCAAATCCCTGAATTCCAGGTAATGACATCATTTCTCCTTTTCTCTTTCCTAGATGGATTTGCACAGCAAATTCCCATGCAGAGTCCTATATCCATCACCAAGTTCCAAAAAAGTGCACGGATGACATGTGAAATTCAAACATTAGGGGAAAATTTTGATGGCACTGTCATACACTGGTATAAGCAGAAGGAGGGTGAAGCACCAGAGAGGTTCCTGTTTTTTTCAGGAGGCAAAATTACCATTGGAAGTGGCTTTCAAGCAAACAGATACATGGTTGAAAGAATTTCTGTCCAGAAACAGTGTGTTCTTACAATAAAAGATGTCATTCCAGATGATGCTGCTACTTACTACTGTGCCTACTGGGATCCTCACTGTGACAGAAAGACAAAGATCATCAAGGCAAAAAAACCACCAGCAACATCTGAACCACAAGGTTGTAACTGTGCCACTTCACCAGTCTTCTCTCTCCATCTCAGTGTGCTGCTGAAAGGCCCAACCTTTTTCTGCTACTCCAAAAGAATGGGTAAAACCGCATAAATGTCCTTCTCAAAGTCTGTTTTATCATTAGCACTCCTGTCTTCAACACACATCTACTATTTTAAGGGCAAAGGAAGTCTTCACTGCCTTAAGACTTAGCAAATAAATACTGGACACGCACCTGCTCCTTTGGTTTACACAGCCAGTGGCATAATTCTGGTGGTCTTTAGGGGAGCAAACAGAGAAGCAGTGATCTTCTAGTCCAGCCACTTTTCTCCCATAGGAAAGAGTAGGCAGAAAATAAATACAGTGTGCTGAAGGAAGTACCTTGGTGGTGGGAATGAAATGCTTGCCACTGCCTACCACTTTTGAGAAAAAGTTTCCCCCCATAATCTTCCCTGCTGTACATGTAAGCAACTGTAAATTGTTGGAAAAACTGTAAGCCCTGTCTACCCTAATTCAGTTACCACAAAGTTCCACACAGACCAATTTAAATTAGAGATTTACAGTCTGTTATCTACCAGAGCTGATGTGCTGCTTATAACCATCCTCTTCCTCCATTATATGTTAAGACAAATAGAATTGACATGATTTAGGAATGGTATTCCCCAATTTAGCGTTCCCACTGAATCGCTCCAAATCTTGCGTCACTCCCTCACTCCCACTTCCCCTTCCCCCTCCCACCTGCAGTGAGCTAGAGAGGAGAACTGAAGGCACAAAAGGAAAAGATCATGATTTGACATAAGAACAATTTACTGGAAACAGCAACCAGATAAGAAAAGGAGCAGTAACAGCAACAATGCTAGTGACAGTGTACAAGAAAGAGGCAAATTATTCATACGCGAGAACTCACCACATGGAGCCATGTAAAACACGAACCATTGCCATGCTACCCAGACAAAAAGAGACCCCCTTTTCCCCTGCCCCCAGCAGTGACACAAGGTGGTGTAGAATACAGGTGGTCCTTCTGACTACTGCAAAAATTAACCCTGTCTTGGCTGAAACCAAGACGTTATCCATTCCTTATTCTATACCATCTACATCATACTCAGATCTTACACCTTCCAGCTATGTACATATATACATGTATCTATACATATACAAAAGCGTGAGTATCATTTCTATAGTCAATGGCTGTCCCTCCAAGATGTCTGTTGAGTTCATTTAGTCCGTGACTGTGGGTTCTATCTGTCCTAGATGTCTTCCAAGGCAGGAGGGCTGGTGTGCTGTTGGGTGGTTGCAAGCTGCATCAGGAGATCATGACTGGTGTATCTGGAGCAATCCACACTTGTTGTCCGTGGTTGGTTATGGCATACAGTGGCAGTGTCATTCAGCAACCAATATTATACAATTCAACATTACAGACTGTTCTTACCCAAAAATCAAATCCCTTTGAGGAACAAATCGCATTTCCCCATCCCTCTGCATCACCAACCATGTGCACCCAGGTCCTTCCGCAAAAACAATCCCATGGATGGTTTTGCCTTTGCTTGAGGCAGGACTAATCCAAACTGTCTTCCCTAACACATATTCCTCATATGAACCATGGGGACTTTATTCCCTTCTCTGGAGGCTTTGATGGGGCAAGGCCAGCTCAGTTAGTAGAGCCTTCAGTGTTAACTAACTACATGGCCTCTGCTAAACACAGATCCCAATGTTTGAAGTTCCCACCACCTATTGCTTTTAATAGTCCATTGTACCATCCAGTATTCCCAGAGGCTGGTGCATGAGAGACAATATGATACACTCAGTCAATACTGTGCTCTCTGGCCCAGCTGTCTATGAGGCCATTCTTAAGATGAATCCCATTGTCCTACTCACTTCTTTCTGGGGTGTCATCTCTCCACAGGACTTGCTTTTCAAGGCCCAAGATGGTGCTCCTGGCAGTGGCGTGAGGCACAGAGTACATCTCCAGCCAGCCAGTGGTTGCTTCCCCTATTGTAAGAACGTAGTGCTTGCCTTGGTGGGTTTCTCCGAGTGTGATACAATCAATCTGCCAGACTCCCCAGTGTTTATATTTCGATCGTGGTTCCCGATACCACAGGGGCTTTCCCGTTTGGCCTGCTTGATTGCAGCGCACATTTCCCAGCCGTGGATAATATGGAAGATAATGTCCATGATTAAGTGCACCCCTTGATCAAGAACACATCTGTATGCTGCATCTCTTCCCTGATGACCTGAGGTGTCGTGGGCCCACTAAGCCAGAAATAATTCATCCTTGCCAGTCCAGATCCATCTGAGACACTTTGATTTTGGCAGCCCATTCCACCTGTCCATTGTGGCCAACCCTCGGGCACTTGTGCATCTACATGATGTACTTCTACAACCAGGTTCTCTATCTGGCCAGTGATGTCTTGCCACAGTTCAGCAGCCCAGATGCATTCACCTCTGCACTGCCAATTGTTCTTTTTCCATCTCTCCATCCAATTCCACAGAGCATCTGCTACAAACCATGAGTCAGTGTAGAGGTAGAGCGCTGGCCATTTCTCTTGCTCAGTGATATCTAAACCCAGCTAGACAGCTTTCAGGTCTGCAAATAGACTTGATCCACCTTGTCCCTCAATAGCTTCTGCAACTCACCATGTAGGACTCCATACATCAGCTTTCCATTCTCAGTGTATCCCCACAATATGGCAGGAGCCATCAGCAAAGAGAAGGTATCCCTTTTCATTTTCTGGTAGCTGATTATACAGTGGGACCTCTTCCTCCTCTTCTGTTTAAACTTCCTTTGCTGTGTTTCCCCACACAATAATGTCACCAGTGTATTGCAAGTATTCTGCAGCCTCACTGTTTTCCAGTACAGTCTGGATCAGTCCATGGCAAATAGTGGGGCTGTGCTTCCACCCCTGGGGCTGTCCGTTCCAGATGTACTGCACACCCCTCCAGGTGAAAGCAAACTGTGGCCTGCACACTGCTGCTAAAGGAATAGAGAAAAACATATTGGCAATATCCATAGTGGCATCACTTTGCTGCCTTGGACCCCAGTTCATACTGAAGTTCCACCATGTCTGTCACAGCAGCACTCAGTGGTGGTGTGGCTTTGTTCAGGCCATGATAGTCCACTGTCAGTCTCCACTCTCCACTGGACTTACACATTGGCCATATGGGGCTATTAAAGGGTGAGCAAGTCAAACTGACCACTCCCTGGCTCGCCAGTTCATGAATCATCTCATGGATAGGGGTCACGGAGTCTTGGTTAGTGCAGTACTGTCGATGGTGCACTGCTGTGGTAGTGATCGGTACCTGTTGTTCTTCGACCCTCATCAGTCCCTCATCAGCACAAGGGTCCTCTGAGAGACCAGGCAAGGTATTCAGCTGTCTAATTTCCTCTGTCTCCACAGCAGCTATCCCAAAAGCCCAACAATGCCCTCTTGGGCCCCCAAAATACTCTCTCCTGAGGTAATCTATACCAAGGACACACAGGGCCTCTGGGCCAACCAGAAAGGGAAGTTTTTGCCATTCATTCACAATCAGGCTCACCTCAGCTACCAGTACTCTCAGCTGTTGGGATCCTCATGTCACCCCAGAAATAAGAGTTAGATTCTGTCCCTACAGATCTTGATGGCATCAGGGTACATTGTGTACCAGTGTCAACTAAAGCCTTGTACTCTTGTGCTGGGCCATCAGATCCACACAGTCCAATAGATCTGATTGTCCCTTTCCTCCACCTGGCAAGAGGCCCCTCTAGTTCTGGTCATAGTACTTGTTGCTCAGTTCTTGTAAACATGAACTGGAGGTCCCTTCAAGAGGATCAGAAATAACATCATCCCTCCTATTTTGTCTGAGGACTTGCTCACTGTAAACTCGAGGGGCATCTATCCTTGAAGAATTTCCTGCAGAGGTTGTCCTGGGTACAGAGGAAAAAAAGAGGGGTAGAGTTTCTAACACTGTTTAATTTCATACTGTTCACATCATGGCGGGAGCTCGGTTTCAACAGGAAATGCTGAGCTGTTGGAAGCTGGAAGCAGTCAATCTTACCTCGGCCATGGGAAAGAATAAACTGTTCCCTTAAACACATGACCATTGGAAACTCAAAAGGGGTAAATGCTGCTATGGCCACAGCTGCTGCTACTGTTGCTGTTAATTCTGCAGCTGCCGAGAACCCCAATGCCAGCTGCAGTGCCCACCAGGACAACCACTGGGACCACCACCGCCCTCGGGAAAGGGAGACCCCTGCACCTTGACCACTGCTGCAACTGATGGAGCCAGCATTTTTCAGCAGCATAGCTCTTGTTCAGACTAACTAGCTTCCCAGGTGCCGTGTGGCCCAGCGCATGGGAGGAGGGGCCAGCTTCCACTTTCTTCTTTGTCTCAGGTTGTGCAGGGCCTTGGATGGTGAACAACTTTCTGTATGTAAATCACCTTTGTTTTGTGTACTTTAATATAGTTACTGTTCATTTTTCTTATTTCATTCATGTTTTTTCTCAAGTAAATGGTTCTTAACTCAGAATCTCTGCTTTTAGTCTCTCTCTCACTAGGAGGGGTTTGGAGAGGGGAAAGAGAAGTTTAAATGGGCTTTACTTTTCCAGCTGTTTTTTTAAACCAACACACTCATGTACTTGTGCTGCTAGGGCAGAGGTGCTTCCTCATGTCCTCTCTGTGGTCACACAGGTAAAACCAGCTCGAGGTTACCCCTCCCTCCAGCAGGGGGGTGCATGCTCCCAGTAGCAGAGACTGGTCCATACTGGTGGGACATAAGACATTTCCTGTCTAACATGCTTGAATCTTTCGAGTCTGTCTGCATTCTTGGGCAGTATTTCCACAGCCAAGGCGTAAGGGAGGGAGGAATAAAGATGAACATACTGTCAGAGTCGGGTAATCACCTGAAGCAATGCTTCTTCTCGTTCTTTCATTGACATCAATGAAAAGGATGCCAAAGGGTTGGTGTACGATGATGGTGAGCTCAATACAAACTTCTGCCACATGGATTGGCTACACTGGACAGGGGACTTTGTTATTTGAATCCCTACAGATTACCTTCAGCACAGCTAATTCGATCAGGTACTGGATACCTTTTTCCATGGAATCCCACCTACTTGGGTACCCTATTAGATCATCCTTGAGAGAATGAAAGAATCCTTTCCTTCACTCTTGACAGGAGTCACCTCCAGAGGCAGAAAGTTTCTGTCCTCTTCCCAATCCCCTTGTCAATGCCCAGATCCCAGGACAGGGATCTCAGTTGCTTGGCTTCACTACCATCTAGTTTCATACTGTGGGCCATGATTTCCCAGCATCAGAGCAGGCAGGTCACCAGGGGCTCTCCTGACTGGCAGCTGAAATCTTTTTGCATATCTCACAGCTCACCTGGGGGTAGGGATTGGGTGTTTATCTCTGGCCTTGCCTCTTCCTCCTGTTGTAAGAGCCCTATTCTTCTTCACCCCTCACTAAACAAACTGACTTTGTCTTGGATTTCTTCTTCTGCATGGGGGCAACTTGTACCAGCATGGGTTGTTCCTCTCATTCAGCTGCAGTTTGAGTGGCCACAGTGCCTGCTGGTCTGTTTTCCTCCTCTTCCCCCGGAGGGTGCTGTCCAGTATTGAACTGTGTCCAGTAAAGGGTAGGCAGGCACACTGCAGTAAGTTACACCTCTGCCAGGGTCCTGTAGATGTTCAAGGGTGAGCTTCCAAAACATTGGAGCAGAATAATCCTTCAAAAGCTGGCCCATTTTCTCCTACATTCCATGGCACTCATGACTATCCATCCTCGAGTTAGATCTCTGAATAACCTTCCTATAAATCTCTGTCCTGACTCTAAACATGGTGTGGGCCACGCTGAGGAGACCTGGCAGACTTAGCAACAAGAACATGCTTTCCTTAACATCCAAGGGAAATTTAAAATTCTCAAAAGCTGTTGTAACAAGCCTGAAGCAGGAAAAAAGGGTGAAAATCTTGGGAAGATCGTCCTCTCCTTTTCCTTCCATGAACTGGGTAGGATTATTGTTTTAGATTACAGTGCAAGATGTAACCAGAAGTATGTATTCTATCACCATCTGTTAAAACCAGGTGGGGCAAGGTTCTTTATCTCTTCCATGACACATCCCTGATAACTCCGTCCAGAGGGATATCTTCTGTTAATGGGCCATCCAGCCTCGCTGCATGACTCATAAAATTACATCAACCCCATTGTGAGATGCTCTGCCCAGGGGGGAGGGGCCAAGCATTCCTACCTGGATATAATCTGGGGTTTGGAACACCACAGGCAGACCTACCTACTGGATTGCCAGAGGACAAGAGCTACCACTGGACCTTCAGGTGAAGACCAGACCCTTCTCCAGGATCACTGCTTTAACAAGACCACTTCATCTGGACTGCTACCACCACCCTGACCAACAGGGTGTCAGGTTGTGTCCTGACTCTGTCAGTGCTCTTGTACTATTGCATTTATTTTGATTTTCCTACTAAATTATAATTCTGACCTGTGATGTCTCACTGGTTTATTTTCAAACTAGTACAATTATTAATAGACTCCCAAAGGTTCTGCCCAAGGTATGGGTAGGAGAGCAGCACTGAATACAAATTCCAAATGTCCCCCATTGTGCTTGATGCTGTTGTGTCATTAGCTGATATCCGCCAGTACATCAACAAAGCAAACCTGATCCTTCTCCCTGCTCTGAAAAAGAGCACTGCAAGGAGCACATACAGGAATATATACAGGGTTAGGTACCACAACCACATGAACAGATCAAGCAAAATTGTAACCAGTGGCTCCATACTTAATATAAGATATTCCTGGATCAAATTTGTTTTCAACCAGCTCCAGACAGACCTGCTGTTTTCTCAACATTTCATACTCCTTTTGGACACCAAATAAGGCTGCCATGGTTTAGGAATGGTACTCCCCATTGTAGTGCTCCCACTGAAGCTCTTCAAACCATGTTACGCTTGCGTGCTCCCCCTCCTCCCTTGTGGAGGGCTGGAGAGGAGAATTCATTGAAGGCACAAAAGGCAAACATCAGGGGTTGAGATATGAACAACTTACTGGAAACAACAATGAGATAAGAAAGCAAACCATAACAGCAACAATGTTAATAATGAAGTGTGCAACATAAAATACAATTCCCACATGATTGCTTGGAACTGGTATTAGCTGACTGCTCCCTCTGGCCCAGAACCAGCATTACCCGACCGCTCACTTCACCACATGCACCTGACCAGAAGGATCCCCTTCTCCACCAGAAGAGATTCCCTTCCCCCACACCCAGCAATAAGGTGAGGTGGTGTAGAATAATTTGTGTGTCCTAGCCATGCACTCTCCTGTCTACTGCAAAAATTAACCCTGTCTGGCCAGAACCCAGACAGGTGGTTTCATTCACTGTATGTGTAAGAGCATGGCAGGAACAGCACTAGACAGCATCATTCTGTCTACATCACTCCTGCCCTTGATTTGTGTTTGTGATTGGGATATTTCTGTCCAGGAGACTACAAAATAGACCACTGGGTTTTTTTACACCTGCTTCAGCTGAAGGGCCTTCACCCTCTAGTTCCTCCCTCTAGCTGCAAATAGAATTTCTCAACATAATTTTGCAGTCAGTATGCTACAAGAGATCCTAGAAATACTCTGATTCAGTTTACTTTAAATGCCAAACAAAGCATGCAGGCTGTTTGATTGACAGTAGTGGTGACTCCTCTGATGTTATCTTGGGCTGTTTTACGAGAAAAATCTGCGCAAGGAAAAGCCTCCTTCTCCCACCAGCTAGTATATAAAAAGCTGCTGTAGCAAAGCCTGGAGTGATTCCAAGAGATGGGCAGACAATAACCATGTACTTGGGACAAGAAAATGCAACCTGCAGCACACAGACACCTTCACAATGCTTTTGGTGCCGGGTCTCCCTCCTTTCCCTCTTCTGTGTTCAGTCAGTGAGAAATGAACTCCATGCTAGTAGTACTCAACGTCATGTAACTGCAGGTGTACACCATTGGTAAAGAGCAAGATTTTCACCTGAAGATACGTGTTTTTTTAATGTTCAGAAATCTGTGTTCTTACTTGTTGTCTAAAATTGATGAAAACCATCATTTAATTCTAAGATGTTAAGTGGAGGGGTTATCTAACAAATTTGTACCACTTCAGGAAAGAAATTTTCTCTGAAGGATATTAGCTATCGGTTGAACATCGAGATGCACATCTGAAATTCCCGACAACCTCCCAGCAGCCAAGGACCAGGTCTTCATGGAGACTCCCAGGGATGACTGAGAAAAATTGGGATTTTCTTCATCAATGGTATGTCAAGAGAGCATGCCATCTTATTGCAAAGTCAAAACATAGTGTGGAGGACCTGGATTAAATACTTTGGCAGGGGAACAAAGCTAATTGTCTCTGGTAAGTAGCATTATCATTGAACTGATTTTCACAGAATCATTCAGGTTCTCGGATAATCATGAACGAAAGACTGCAAGGAAAATTAATTTCTCCCTGATAAATCATATTTTGCTTGTGAACTGTGCATGGTGCCCCAGTTGGGTAGGTAGATCATCAATAAATGTATTAACCTTGTGAATAGAGATTGCCTCTAGAACAAATGCTGAATACTTACAAAGGATGGGTGAATGGAAAAATGAGGGGGGGTAAAAAATTTAAATATTGGGATGGTTTCATCCTGTTCTAGGAAACAAAAGTGAACTTCTTGAAAGTTAACTCCCAGAACAGCATGTGAGAAATGAAAAATTTCTTATTGACAGAAGTGGTCTGGTCTAAATTGATCGGGAAGAAAAATTCCCTGAATGTAATAAATTTCTAGTTCCTGGCCCTACTGAAAATAACTGGTTTACTTTTGCATTTGTATTATTTTTAGTTGTGGTGAAGCTATGCAATCAATAGGATGAATGCTGTTTTCAGTATAAAGCATATAGCAATGCCTACACTATGTTACTCAGAAACTACATGACATAATCAAGGTGGCTATAATTAAGTCAAATTGCAAACTGCCGAGGAGAGTTACAGAGAAATTTTAAATGTTTGCTATCCATGCTTCTGACCAAAAATTTTCAGAACTTTTCACTCACTACAAAAATTAAAATATTTCTAGAAATGGCACTGTAGGGAATGTTGAAAATTCAGCTATAGCACTCAGTCAGATTTATCCAGCCTCCAAATCAGAGAGACTTTTTCTGTAGCCTATGCAAGAAAAGTGCAGTGCAGATGATATTGCTAAGCGCTATCAGACTGTGGGATCCTGATGTCCAAATATTTGGAAGTGGAACTGAACTTGGAGTTTCAAGTAAGTACAAAATGTAAAAAACTTGACTACTTCTGAAATGCTTTTCAATACAGCTAGATATTGGCTGGCATTAAATGCTCTGCTTTTAATTCTCTCTAATTCTAACTGTTCCAAATGTTTTGCAGGATTTCCCCCTAAACAGCATTTCCATTTGCAGAACGCAATGTAATTGTTCTGTATTTATGCATGAAATGGGGGAAACACAACAGCTATTGCAGCACAGACCTATAACTTACCCCATTATGATCTTCTATGTAAAAGTCATTTTAAATATGGCAAAGAAAGCATTTGGAGAACAAAAGGATTTTTTTGTTTCTAAATATGCACATTTGACCTTTGTGATATTCCTAATTCATTCTGAAAGTAATATGTCCAACCTCTGTGTTACACATATTCTTCGAAAAGCAAAGAATCTTCTGGGGAAAAGAAGGCTTTGGGGTCTCCTAATTTCTCCCTCCCAGTATCTGAAGGGAACTTGCAAGAAAGATGGAGAGAGACTTTTTTACAAGAGCATGTAATGACAGGACAAGGGGGAATGGCTTCACACTGAAAGAGAGTAAGGTTAGATTAGATCTTAGGAAGAAACTCTTTACTGTGAAGGTGGTAAGTCTGTATCAGACTACACCAAATGAAAGAGTTATCTGAGATATGCCCAAAACAGTAAGTTGCACCTTTTAAAACAGGCATAGTTGAAAGGCTGCTCTCTTCCTGGCTTTTGCAGAAGCTGCTTATTATCAGTTATTACCACTATTCAAAATATTTTGCTTCAAGTAAACCCTAGGTGCTGTGATACTTGCCTGTAATTAGGCTCCACTAATCATTTAGGATGGAAATGGTTTGCCTAATTTTGACCAGCTGAAAATGGTGTATCTTGTTAGTGGGAGTTTTGATTCCAATCAATGCAGTTTTGCTTCACGTTACTGATGACAAAAATATTCATCAAGAGTCTCATGCTCCTCAGCTCTCTGCATAATGTTCACCAGTTCTAGGTCTGATCTTATGTGGGTGTATAAGGAGCAAATTATTTCTCCAGCATCTGATCAAATAGATCTTATGGTGATGCTGCCTGTTTCCAGAAAGCAGAGATGGAGCCAAGGTGCTCCATCTGCACTGTTCACCTAAACTTTCAGAAGACACAAATTAGTTGAGATGAATCCTGTCCATTAAACAACACATATACCCTCCAAAAATTCCACATTTTTTCCATTCTTTTCTTAACTTTAGTTTATTTTATGTGACTGCTTCTTTTTTACTATCCTAGGGTCTAAAAAGTGATTATATAGCAAATCTGGTTTTCTTTAAAGAGTACTGTTTATCCATGCAAACACAACTGAGCTGCAC
This sequence comes from Oriolus oriolus, assembly GCA_013400235.1. Classification (NCBI taxonomy): domain Eukaryota; kingdom Metazoa; phylum Chordata; class Aves; order Passeriformes; family Corvidae; genus Oriolus; species Oriolus oriolus. The sequence goes on along the minus strand of VXBT01009994.1, from coordinate 99,293 downwards.
TGATATTGTAAAGGCTTTATTCACTGTGACTGGTTATTACAACAAGGTGTTCGGCTCAGGTACAAAACTCGTTGTCTCAGGTAAGTTGTATGTTGTAAGTTGTATGTATATTGTTCATACAATAAGCTATAGGAGCTTGGAGTGGTCATATAGATGAGTATTATACTGTCTCAGAAGCACTCAGCCCACTTAGAGCTTCAGCCAGCACCATTCCTCGTGCAGGATTTTCCTCCCCAGCTCACCATTCCTACACTGAGCCTTGTGGTACTTGTAATGCAGTGGTTTAGAATCACAAAAATATCTAAAAAACAGCTATTTTGAGCCACTTTTATCTAGTCATAGTTATCCTAGAAATCTGGTGGAAAATGGTCTGTAATAGTTTTCAGAGACCTCATTCTTTCCTCCAGCTGTACTGAGGGAACTAGCAGGGAATCAAGCAGCTGAGAACTAAGCATAAAAAAAAAAACTTCTTTCTAATACAGATACAAAGAGCAGTGTGCAATGGTCATTGCAAAAAATCTTTTTGAATTAGGCTAGTAAAAGTGAAATAACTCGTTCATAATTATTTTGTCACATACACAACACTTTGGCAATACAAATAATTTAGTACCTCCAAATGTTCTTCTCACTCTTTTATAACTGCTTAACAAATTAACCTAATTAATGGTGAATTACTGCTTAATAATTGCTCAATGAAGTGATCCTTTTTTTGCCTTTCTTGCAGAGACATTTATCTTAATAGAAAGTAGAAGAAAAAAATTTTTTTTTTCCCACTACATGTGCTTTAAATGCCATAATCCTGGAGTGAAAAACTATACAAATACAAGGCAGATGAACTATTGCTACCAAGTGTTTTAAGCCTGGTTAATACATAAACCTATATTAACATATCAAGCATAGACTGGTTTTAATGATTTATGCCAGAAGGACTAAGTAAATCATACCTATAATTCAATGGCAATATCTGTGGCATGATAAGCGTGTTGTTTTTAGTGAAAACCCTTACCTACCTAATCAGGTAGTTTCCATGCTTTTCCTATCTACAGTTTAAAATAAATTATTTTCAAGCATCACTCTAATTCTGTAGGATCTTTTCTTTATGAGGCCAAGGCTTTTGACTCATGAATGGAGTAAAAGAGCTGTAGTTACTTCACATTTAAGAACTTAAGATCATTAAGAAATGGAGAAAACCAGGACTTAGGATAAGGGTCTTTCTGAATAGCAGGATTAACTGAGATTGAATCCAAATATTCGACATTCATGTAGCCAAATCAAGAGAATCTTATTGTTCATATTATAGTTGTTAAATCTGGTACTTTTCCATCCAAAATCATAGAATCGTAGAATGACTTGTGTTGAAAGAGACCTTAAAGTTCAAACCCCAGTGCTGTGGCCAGGGACACTTTCCACTAGAGGAGGTTACTCAGAGCTCCATCCAACCTGGCCTTAAACACTTAAACACTTCCAGGGATGGGGCATCCACAGCTTTTCTGCACTCTCTGTTCCAGTGCCTAACCACCTTCACAGTAAAGAATTTCTTCCTAAAATCTAATCTAACCCTACTCTCTTTCAGATCTTATCTCTTTCAGTGTGAAGCCATTCCCCTTTGTCCTGTCATTACATGCTCTTGTAAAATGTCTCTCTCCATCTCTCTTGTAGGCTCCCTTCAGGTACTGGAAGGGAGCAATTAGGAGACCCCAAAGCCTTCTCTTCTCCAGGGCTTCTCTTCAGCAGCCTTTCCCCTTAGGAGAGGTGCTTTAGCCCTCTGATCAACTTGTTGGCCTCCTCTGGACTTGCTCCATCATGCCAATATCCATCCTGTGCTGGGGACCGCAGAGCTGGACTCAGCACTCCAGGAGGGGTCTCACCAGAGCAGAGTAGAGAGACAGAATCTCTTCCCTTGCCCTGCTGCCCACGCTGCTTTGGATGCAGCCCAGGACACATTTGGCTCTCTGGGCTGTGAGTGCCCATGGCTGGGTCATGTCCAGCCTCCCATCCACCAGCATCCCCGAGTCCTTCTGGGCAGGACTGCTCTCGATCTGTTCATCCCTCAGCCTGTGTTGATCCCAGGGGTTGCAGCTTGTACTTGGTCTTGTTAAACCTCATGAGATTCCCATGGACCCACTTCTTGAGCTTGTCCAGGTCCCTTTGTATGTCATCCCATCCTTCAGGTAGCAGTTTCAGTAAAGGGATGTACCAGTGTGGACGGGTATTTAGTATTTGGTTCTGGTGCAAAACTCATCATCTCCGGTAAGTGTTTTCACAGTCTTATGTTCTTAAAAGTTTTGTAATGGGAAAGCTCTGGAAAAAAGGCTGACAGCTCTTTAAGGTATCTGGAAAGGCTCACCATAGATCAGGACTATATTATATTGTTACCAGTTATAATCCCTGAAGTCGCTGTCAAGAAGGACAAGAATGCTATTTGTGAGCTGAGTGTGCTGAGTGCCCTCAGCTCCCACTGGCTTGAAGCGGAACAGAGGAGCTTTGAGTGTCACTACAAAATTACTCTATTTTGTGGGTTCATCCAAGTAGTGAGAACTAAAATTTCAGTTTAAGAACACAGTGACCTTATTTATAAATCTTATTTATAGATACTTATAAAGAAACAGTAGAGGAGTTTCATTAAGAAAACTTTTGACAGCTAATCTATATAAACATATATTTTGAACTTAATTTTTAATAGCTCATTGGTTATGAACCTAACTCCAGTATTTTGTTTGAACAATGTTTTGCAGCCTTGCTGCATTGTTACATGAGAGAAAAGACAAATGTTAGCTTAAGAAGTATCTGCTCATACCTATATATTATGTGAAAAGGTAAGACCTATATACCTCTTAAAACCTGTCTTAGAAAACTGTTTAACAAGGTAAACCACAAAATTTTTCAATGTTTAACTAAATCAAGACTGACAGAGGAGTGCAAGTTCATTACTTTAAAATTCTTCAGGAAGAATCAGATAATTTGCCCAGAAAAGCCAGTGTAAACTGTCTTGCTGACTTCAATGACTTTGCAGATCAGCCTGAGAATACATCAAAACCTACAGCCAATTCTACAAGTTTTCATCCCTTTTTTTCAGAAACATGCATACAAATATTTTTTTCTCACATATAAACACACACACACATATATATATGCAAAACTTAATTATTTCAATTCTCCACTGTCATCCATTTACCCATATACGTACATGAGACACTTCAGTGCATGCACACAGCTGCAATTATTCAAGCAATGTGTTTCCTCAGTATTTATGTAGTATGATTTAGGTGTTTCATGTAAGCTACGCACCTAGGGCGTTTTTACAGTAAATGGAATGACATTGGCAATTCCAGAGGTGGAAATTATTCCATCATAACAGAAGTCTCTAAAATGAGCAGGATGAACTAGCAGCTGGAAGAAACTCTCTTGCCTCTCTATTTAGACTTGATAGCCCAATAGAATTATGTCAAACTAAGCTATTATATGTACTGAAATTAGTCAGAACAACTTACTAAGATTTGAAAATCTAAAAGAAACCTCTAAAATAGTAATGAATCTTTTCAGAGTGCGATGTCACTGGGACAAGAACTGCTTCATGGTCTTCTGAACATAGATGACTCTGGAACAAATAAATAATTTTAGACATTACTTTAATCTTCCATCCTTGGGAGGACTGATGCAAAAAAAAGATAAAATTAACTCCTAAATTAATGTTAGAGAACTATAAAGTTGTCAGCAACTTTATTTCTGGTACAACAGAGCTTGGTCCATATTGTCATTTTAATGAAATCTCTAAAACGAAGGCAATTCTTCATATAAGGAAGGTAGACACCCTTTTGGAGGTAGACGGGCCATCTTTCTTTTTAAACACCAAGTTTGAAATACTTCAAAGAACCATTGAGCAGTTTTCGGGAGAATGCAATGTAGAAGATTTCCCTAGAACAGCCAGATCATTTAAAGAAAGGTGGAAGCTTTTTGGCAAAAATGCCTGTTTATAGTAATGTCTTTTCTCCCAATGCATTAAAACTGCACCACTCAGTCACACCACAACTTAAACTTCATGCATCTACTTGTGCAAATTCAACAGCACAGATTTACATAGGAATTCAAGGGAAGAAGTGGGATAAGGGAACACCTAAAATGTCTCTGCTGCCTTAAAAAAATAGTATTAAGAAGTACTTTCTATGTAACAAAAGTCAGTTTTGAAAACTGTATCCAGCTAAGCATAGACAAAAATGATTGCCTGTGAGCACTGCCTGTGCACTCACTGCAGAAATTCACGTTTACCCAAATCAGACCAAAAATTAAATTTTGATATTATTTAATTGGATAGTAAATTTACTATCCAATTAAATAATATCAAAATGTCATCTCAGTGCGGACAAAATCTGGATGATTTTGTTTTATCCTAATCCAGAGAGGATCCAAGCTTAATCCAGAGATGCAAATGAAATGAAGATTACGTAAAATTAGCTTGTGGAAACAGCTCACTTTTAATTTAAAATATATTCATATATGTTCATACTGAGCATGTTCCCCAAAGCACAACACCTATGACAGCTCTGCCTAGATATGCTGTTTAGATGTGAAAATGTTATCCAGCAATGGCATGTTCTTCTGCTTTAGTTTAGTTTTGTTTTTTCATTTTCAGATGTCTTAATTCAATCATTTAAACAGGTCTAGTATGGCAGAATGGCATTGCCAATCTTTGGTGTCCAGGGCGTTTTGTGATTCCATTTTCCTGTCTTGATACAAATCTTCACCTGGCAAATACATGGAAAGTCTTAAAAACAGAGCAATTACAAATCATTGTTGTCTTCCCTTCCCTCACCCCCTAAAAATATCACAAAATTAATATTGGCTTTTAAAAAATTAATATATATAGCAGATGTTCATTATATAGCAGTGGGGACTTAAACTGGGAACATAAGACTGCTAAGATTTTAAAGGTAGGTGGTGTATATTTAATATTCTGTGGACAAAATTTTAATGTACTTGTTTTTCCATAAATATTGTAAAGCAATATTAAATTCCTCTTATTGAATAAATGAAGCTTGTTCAAAAAATATTACTATTATTTAATAATTGTCAGAGACTTGAACAGGCAAATACACTTTTTGACAGCAGTACTGCTTGGAAGGTTGTGGGATATAGGCTCTTGTGTAGCCACCTGAAGATTTCTAACTCAGTTTCAAGTGAGATTAACAGCTATTTCTATTTTCAACAGTATTTCAGTTTCTTAATGCTTCTCAAAAGAACATTTACATTTGTTATGAGCATATTAACATTTGTTAATAAGGCATTTCTTTTGTTGCTCTTCAGAATTTGTATTTTTGGCTGTGAATGTATTTGATGTTTACTATTGATCTTCCAACTCTCTGTTTTGTTAATTTCCTTCCTCCAATAATCCATCCAGAAAAAGGAAGTTCTCCACCGGCAAACTTTGAAATCCTGCAGAAAAAACATGAAAATCAGATAACGTACGTTTGCCTTATTGAGAAATTCTACCCAGAAGTTATTAGGGTGACATGGACTGATGACGAAAAGGAGGTAACAGACAATGTAGTAAAAGGTGATACTTGGCAGTCCACAAAAGAGGATGAATACTCAATTGCCAGTTGGTTAACTGTACCAGCAGAGAACAAAGACAAGAAATACTGCTGCAAATATGAGCATGAAGAGGGAGAGGTTTCACTGCCAACACAAGGTATATTCCACATGTCAAAAATGTAATTTGAGCTACTATTATAAACATCATTTTTTCTTTACAATAAAATTAGAGTAATAATACTTTCTATTACTGTTTCTGAAGACATCTGTGCTCCTAGGCACAACAGCTAAAATACGCAACTGGATGAACTACCAAGAGTTTTCCCAGGAAAAGTAAACCAGCCTGTGTTAGGGGCCTCAAGTAAGCATCCCATTGTAACAGAAAAATAACAGTTATTTTAAAGTAGTGAACCTCATCAGGTGTAAACTAGCACAGCTCCAAAAGACCTGCACTGAAACATGTCTGTTACTTTCCATCTTACAGAAGTGGCTGAAAACAGTATTACTTCTCATAGCTTAGAGGTGTAAGTCCCTCTGACACCCCCTGACATTAGTCACAGCTATAAAAAACTAAGGAGTTAAAAATGAGGTTGCTGAGGATGTAGAACAAGGTTTAAAAATATTACTTACCCACAATCCAGAAATAGTAAGTTAATAACCACGTATAAAAATAAGATTTCGTTTTTAATCGTGGAAAGATTGATTATGCAAAGCCAAATCTGAAAGACAATGCAGCTTTAAAGAAAAAGTAACTTATACTCAATGTAAATTGTTTAAATCATCTATAAGAAAAGTGGTCCAAATTGGTTTAGATTAATCTTCTCTCCATACCTACCTTTGCTTAACTTACTATAAATTAACTTAACTCAAATGAGTGAGAGCATGGCCATAAACAACAATTGCATTTTAACCTTCAAAATATATTCTGACAAAAATACACTTTAATATTATTCAGATGGAGGATGTATTTAGAGATGAAATATAAATGTCTTTTATGTTTGTATCAATGCATAAAAACAACATAAACAAGAACAAACTCAAATTTGCTACTTCAGGAACAAAAAGGATATATTTTAGAGAAAAAACAGCACCAAGATTCCCAGTAGGGGAAGTTAAGATCATACACTCCTCAGTACTGTTTTTTGCTGTTGAACAACCACTAACATATTAACTGAAGTCTCTTCCAACATAAATTATTCTGCATTTCTAATAACAGTAGGTTGTGAAGGCAAATAGACTTCAGCTTCTTGACTGACAAGGTCAAGTGGTCAAACTGACTCCTGTTCCAAATAAAAGAGACTTTGCCAAGGAACAGCCTAATGGACACATTCCTGAAAGGGCAAAGACACATCTCCCACTTACGGCAACAAATACCCAGCCACTTCTTCGAGCATTTCTCCTTTTCCAATTCTCTCTGCAAATGAATCCTACTTGTGAATGAATATCTGTTAGACTGATCTTAAGGCTCGTTTTTTGTTATTTAATACTAACTTTCCATTTTCCCATCCTTGTTCCTGTACAGCCTCTTTTTTCCCCTATTTCTCAATTCATGTTTGTTAAAATTAAAGAAAAGCCTAACTGGGGCATTTAAACTCTCTTTCCAGTAGATTCTGCGAAGACTGCTCCTCAGGAAGAGAACTGCGGAACAGTTTTTAATAGAGGTAATTTAATGTATTAAAATGTGGGAAAGTGATGCATGTTGTGCAATAGTTAGATATTTTTACATATGCTCTGAACATTATGAAAATTATCTTAGTAGTATACAGGAAATCTTTCAAGTCTGGGGTCTGCAACTCAGAAACACTTCAGCGTTACTCTGAACTAACTTCTTATAAGGGGCTCTCCTACCTTTAACAGGCAGCTTTGTTAAGATGCTACAGGTGCTGTTTGGGCTACTAGATTACTAGCCTGCATTAAGCACCACTTTTTTAAACACTTGGAGTAGTTAAATGCTAAACACTTCAACTGATGCTACATCAGCCTAGCAATTACCCAGAACTTTGGACAAAGACATTTTTTTGGCTTGAATGGGATTTAGGAAGAATCAGGAACACCTATGTTCAAAAAATACAACACAAAAGGATTCAAACAAACATTGGAGTAAGTGCTGGAAGCACTACCAGTATGCTCTTGCCTTTACAAGGAATAATAACCCAGTGACACTGAGAGTCAGTTTAGTGCTAAGAAACCCACTAGGTCTAGAACTCATTAGCAGTGCAAACCCATTTAAAGAACAGTCAGATATTGTACATATTTATGCTGTGCACTGGTGTCAATGTAATTGCAGCAGTAAACTGACTACACTGTTTCATTTCTACCCAGTTTTTAGGAGGCTATACAGTATTGACATTAAACAAGCCTTTTCTGTCTTATATTTGTTACAGATCAGTTAATGCACAGGACAGCATATTTAGTATATATCATCCTTCTTCTGAAGAGCTCCATGTACTATCTTATCGTACTCTTCTTCATCTACAGAATGTGGGCTTCAACCAAGCACCAAGGAAAGAAAGCATAAACACTGGTTTAAGAAAGGGCTACAAATTGATCTTCAATTTACTTTGCCATATGCTTACCCATATAGACTCCTCTGCTCTCAGTGTTAGACATAACAGCAAAAAAAAAAATCCCAAAATAATTTTCTGGCATTAGTGCATAAGGGCTCGTTTTGCTTTACTGCTAGTGTTTTTATATCAGCCTGGTTTTCCTAATTTTTTTCTGAATATTGAATAAAGATAGGCAATAGGAATAATGCATTTTAATCCAAGCCCATATTGCAAAACGAAGAAGGTAGCCGTATCGAAAGTAGCTGTGCATCCAGAAGCTTAGGGGTATAACAGGGCTTTTGACATACAAAGCATGGATGAGTTTTGTCATTGCATTTAAGGCTTAATTAGGAGCATTCCTGTGCAGTAAGTTCACAGGTATTGGTTCATTTTTACTTTTAGTGATTTGTTGCAACTCTCATGTATCCAACAAATCAGGAATTAATTATTCTGAAGTGATGTGCTTTAAGAGACAATTAAACAAAACTTTAAAAAGTGAACAAAATAATTTTGAATGAAGAAGTCAGATGAGAATAAAAGCAATTCTAGGGTGCACACATGAAGAAATTGAAGAAATCCATCAGCACTCTGACACGGTCTGAAAATCCGCACATTGTAATTTTTAAAAAAGAAAACAATCACAACAATCATGAATATCACCTTGTTTAAAGACACCTTTTAAAACTGAGAAAAACCTCAAATGTTTTTTGAGGTTTTTGTTTTATACTCTGATAAAGTATATTCACAAAGGAAGAAAAATTCTTAGAGACTTTGAACTCTTAATGTTCAAGTTCCACAAATCATTCCCCTCCAAATTTATGTGGAAAAATAGGAAGTAGACATATTGGGATAAATTACTTGCCCTAGGTTTTGGAGATATGCCCCTGCAGCATTTATACTTGATGTGTCTGTAATGATGATGGCAATAAAAGCTTTCCTCCAGCTGTCTTTATGAGGCCTGTGTTTGCTCTCCAGCATTTCCACAGCCTGTACAAAGATGTCTAGAAAACCTGATTAATTTCTCTGTTCATATAAATTTCTCAGGAAATCAAAGGTCCTTAAAACTTCACTTTTCTGCTTTTCAGTGTGTTAAACAGGAACACTTCTACATAGAACAATAAATGATAGTTTGTTACATCTTTTCTGTTATAAAACAGAAAGCTAAGCTTTGTAAAACAGAGCTAAGCCAAGGCAAGGGGAAATGTTACAACAGGACTGTGTCCTCGGGCTCATGCCATCGTAAGGGAAGGAAAACACACCAGGCTGAATTCTAACAACCATCGCTATTTTACTAACAGCATACCTCACAAACTGTGTTAGAATCTGCGTATTGAAGCAACTAATTACTGCCTTCAGTGTCATGTTACTCTTCAATGTGAAGAAAGATGTGATTTCTACTCTTCAGTAAAACTCTGCTTGAGTAATACCTGGGATCCCATGCTATTATTTGTTAAGATTTGGTTCCAGTCAAGGTGAACTAAAACAGCTACAGAGGTATTTTTGGAATGCAGTAACTGTAGATTTCAGTAGCATCATGGATTTTACCTGGATGTTACATGGATGTCCCCTACCTTTATGTCGGCTAGACAAAAGCTTGTCTGCGTAAAGGAACCAAGATCTCTCACTATATGATACTCAAATCCACTCTTTCTGTCTCCTACACAAAACTGAAAGATGTCCATGCAGTTCAGAAAAACAGAGAGAAAACACAGCAAACCCCTTGCCTGGAACCCTAAACCATCACCTCTGTTTCAGGGGTCTTTCAAATGCTTGGTTGCCAGTTCTACATCTCACAACAGCTCACATGTTCCTGAAGTTTATTTATACAGACATATACTGTTCCTACTAAGATTTTAGTTCTTATTTATTTAGCACAAATAAGAGGAAAAGTGGATTTTTAAGGCTTCTGAGTGCTGGGGCGTTCGTTTGCAGGAAGGTTTGGTTATTTAGTGGAAAAACCCTACAAGCTGAACCAGTCACAACTGGTTCAGAGGAGGTGGGCTGCGATGAGAATGGGTGATTATCTGAGGACAGTTAGACCACAGCCTTTTACCACAGTAGGCTTCTAAACCATTTCCTTCTAATACAAATACAAAGTTACAAAACCCACATGCCTAAGTTACTTGTGAATATCATGGTGAAACTCACTGTTTGATAAACATGTTGGTCTAACTGCGTGCTTGTGACATGTAGGGACTATTGCTACCCCAGTAACTCAGGTGCTGTGGGGTGCCTGCAGGACTTGCAGTCCTAAGTGCAGGACAGAGTTAGATGTTATCTATTAAGTGTAAACTTCTGTTGCTATGACTTTGCTAACACTTGAAAGACATTACTTCTAAAGTACGTATCTTACCACAACCGATTTTCAGTGATTTCAAGCTTCTACAAGTATGAGCTCTACTACAGCTGCTCTGCTGTTACAGAGGTGCAGAATTGATGCAAATACTACAAAAATGGTTATGGACAGTCTGGTGCTTCTAATGAAAAGAAGCTAGAGCACGATCAACTTTTGCCATGAAAGTACAAAGAAGTCATCAGCACAAATGAATTTATTTGTGTAAAGGGATTTGTATATTCTTTATCATGTTAGAATCATTTTGTGTCCTATACAGTACAATTACTTACATGTGCTTGAGAATAACGACTTCTCAACAATCAAAACAACCTACAACAGGTGATACAGAAACCCTCTCATGCATTCTTCTCACAGGTAGTTGTAAACAAGAAAGATCTACATAAGGATGATTGCAGTCTGCCAACAGCTAATATCTGTTGATACTAGGTACCAACATTAATAAATTTTAAGAGCGATTTAAATTGTAGACTATTCAGTTTGAGATTTTGAAACTGCTCGAGAACCAACATACACTTAGAAAGTGATGAGAAAACAAAAAATCTCAGAGGAACAGTTTAAGGAATTGTATCTCTGCACCTATATATAGTTACAGGGAAATTATTCAAACGACTATTAACAAGTACTTGTCAAGTTTTACCTAATGAGTCCAAACTGTCATTAAATATAGTTCCACAATAAATAACTTTCACTTCATTGTATTACCAGTCTCCTCATAAGGTACATGAGAGCACAGTTTCCAGTAATTTCCTAGTTCCTGAGATTAACCTCAGGGACTACTGAATACATTTTGGACAAGTATTTTCATACCACCAGGGAGACAACCTAATACGCATATGTCAAGAAGATGTATCTTTGTGAGATACTACAGCATACCAGAATCATTCTGTTTGTTGTCTAATTAATAAACTCTCTTAGCAGCTCCACTAGCAAATTGCAACAACTTCTTCCAAAGATTTTCTTTTACAGAAGTGCAGATGAATAAAAATGAGACTCAAACCAACACATAGTGAAAATGGGGGGGCTCAAAAGGAAAGGTGACCCACTGTTCCAAATGAGCACCAGAAGATTTCAAATCAGAAGCTTCAGCTGCTAAAGAAAATTTCATTCTTATGCCAGTTGGAGCTTTGCCATGTGTGGAAAAGTAAATGCATGGGGCAAGATAATCCTGAAAATAAATGAAGCATTTCCCAAAGTGAGGAAATAATTTTTATACAGAACCAAAATGCACTACAAAAAGATACAGGTCTCTGCTGTGACAAAGTGCTCAGAGGCCTCCCCCAAAAAAGCTTAGACGGTCACAGGACCATGTGTCCAGAGATAGCTCCTGCAGGAGGCACTGCCTTGCAGGAAGGTGGCTTGATGAATTAGTAACTTCAGGGAGACTTTTCCTTTCCTCTTCCAGAATAGCACAGCTAGCAATCATTTTGAGGCTCAAATTGTAAAATGACAGTAGAAATAAAGTTTTTCCAGACCGATTTGGAATACGCTACTAGGAGAATGATTACTCAGTAACCAAGATTACATATCTAGTCCCTTCACATTTAATATGAAGTCTCTAACTAATTCTCTAACTTTTCATATTCTTTAATGTAATTTCATTTCTCATACCCAAAAAGGGTGCACGAACCAACACTTTTTACTTGACAGCTGCATCAGACTAGCAGAAAGAAAGTGCTCAAGCTGTTACCGAGGCCCAAGCAGCAGCTTCCTGAAGTCAAAACAATGCCGGTCACAGGCCCCTCACCACCACGTGGAATACGAGGCATGATACCTGAATTCACATACAACATTAACCTGGCTAAACTGTGATGGACAGCAGTTTGCTCAACTCACGTGTGTGAGTAGGGAAGAAAAGGAGTAGAAGGAGGGAGAATCAGAAACATTCCTACCTTCAAGTACAGTCACATATATAGGAACAAAAGGAGAACATTTCCAAAATTAACATACAGTTTTTCAGAACTTTCTGGATCTTCAAGTTGGACTGCTACACCCACAGCAAAAGGCTGGACCTCATCTTAAAATTGTGAACAGCTTATGCTGTACAGTTTCAATTTGCTTTTTTGGTGAAAGCACCATTTCCACCAGGAGGCCTTATTACATCAGCAATCAAAACCAGATCACTGATTATGTTTAACTAAAATACATATTTTCCTTTTGAGTCATTAGTGTGCTTTAGTCTACAATGTTCCCAGGGATCATGTCACTGCATAAGATTTCAAGAATCTCCACACAGGAAAGACTGACTGTACCTGGAGCCTCAGCATCCTGAACAGAAAGTAGGTTATTTAATTCATGACCCATACTATGGTAACCCAAGTTTTTCCCTTTCTCTTTTCTGTGTCAAAAACAGACCTTAATTTGCAGCACACTAGTACTGCACAGCATTATACTCTTCATTGTTCTGATGCCTCATCATCCCAAGGCGGAGCTTTAAGACCCTTACACCAAGACACTGCAAGGTTTCTTGCTGTTTTATCGAGTTCTAACTCCTCTTGAGAAAGCTTTTAACATCCATCTTGAATATACTCCAGCTCCTAGCAGGTACAGAGCATACCTGCTGACCTTCATATAAGCCTGCAAAATAAATGGAAGCAAAACCCTCAGTGCAGGGAAAAACACATAGAATGTGTACATGGGCTTACAAAGGCCATGAAAGGTTATGAATACTTCTGCCCCAGGGCTGACTATTCTACTTCTGCAGGCCTCTACTTCTTGGTGAAAAAACCCACTTCCTTCAGAAAGCTTTGGGAAAGGCCATTGTCTGAGCTCTGACACAAACCTTTAGGCAAGTTTAAGGACAGAGCAACAGCCAGACAGCACATCCATTCTGAATGTGCTTTCTGAATGAAAGATCTGTCAGGAATAAAAATCCTTCCTTCAGCAAAAGTCTTTCAGTGAAATCCTGGGTCAGAAAGCAAAGAGCTTTCAGGTTTCAGGAGTCAGGTAACTAGCATCTCCAGCACTGTAGCAAGAGAGGCAGCTCAGACTTCTGGCAGATTAGCTCTCCACAGGACTCAGACTGTTAAGACACAGAACTGTTAAGGCCAGCTGCTCCTTCCTGCAATATGGGCTTTAATTTTAATTAACTCACAGCAAATTCCATAACCATTCCTGTTGTGAACCTCTGGGGAAAATATTTTCTGGTTACCCTACTACACCATGTCCCAGTAAATTCAGTAGAGATTACTGTGGGTTAATCTGTGGATTATTCAAGACAAAGAAATAAGAAATTTAACAGCCTGCAAATGTAGAGACAAAGCAGAGCCTTGGAACATGTGTAAAAGCAACTCAGCTGATTGTTTTCACCACAGGAATGTCAGAACAGTTGATCCCCTACCTCTGCTCTGCAGATGGCTCCCTGGTACAATATTTACTACAGGGAAGGTGACTAGGGGAAGCACAGACCCTAGGTACCTGGGTTAGGTGTTCAGCATTTAGGTGTACAGCCCTGGAATAGAGTACAAGTACCTGAACTATGTACTCCAGAAGGAAAATTGGTTGTCTGAGAGTGAGATGTGACAAAGCCAGTGCTCAGAGCAAGGAGCTAACCTAAAAGAGGGCTTCCAGTCCCATTCCCTTGCTTTCAGGCTGACACAGGACTTCTGTCCAGCATGACTCCCACATTATGGAGCAGAGTCTCTGGAGAATGGGCTCTTCGGTCTTTCCTGTTCCTGATGCTCTTCATTTCAGCATGGATGTCTGGCTGTGGTTTTCTTTCTGATGAGCCCTCCCCACATTTGTCATCTACCCAGAGGGTGCTCTCTGCGGAGAGGCAAGGAGGTAGCAAAGCCTGCTACAGGTAAAATAGATTGGGTATAGGTGTCAAGGTTCTGGTCACTGCAGGCTGTAAGGGACTCACCGTGAGGAGGGGCTGGGGCTTCATATCACAATGCCTTTTGTTCTCTTATTTGTCACTCTGCAATCACTTTGGACGAAGAGTCTTCTCTGCTTCAAGAGAAATTTTCATGGGTGTTAGAGGACTGCTGCAACAAAAACAACAGATATAATGGACTTTCTACTACATTATTACCTGTTTTAGGTTTAGACTTTTTAGTGAATTTTTCCCATTGTCATCATGAAGAAGGGGAAGGGGGGCTCCTCGTGGATGGATGGTCGGTGATTGAGTTAAAGGGAGGTGGCTGATAGCCCTGGCATACTAACGAAATCCTTCTGGCGAGGGGAATAGGGGTTTGGCAGGTTTTTTAGCTGGTGGGGTTTCTTCTCTTCTGCTCTGGGGCCGGGGGCCGTCGCCTGGTGTGCCGCCGAGAGCTGCGCAGGCTCCCCGGCTCTTTTCCTACGCAGCAGCTCAGCACTACGGTCGAGTTCTACCGGCCCCGGGCCGTTCCGGGCTCGCATCCCAGCGCCCGCTGCCGGCCGGGATCACGCACTGCGGCTTTGCCTCCCGCAGCGCCCCCGCCCCCTGCCGGCGGCGCTCATAACTACACCCGGGTGGAAAAAGGGCTCAGCGGGTTGGAAGCCTCTGTTACAGTGTTGTTGTCTATTCTGTTCCGTTCTGTGTATTTTCTAGTAAAGAACTGTTATTCCTTTTTCTACATTTTTGTCTGAAATCCCCGTAATTTCAAAGTTATAATAACTTGGAAGAAGAAGTCTTCTTTCTATTCCAGAAGGGTTTCTGCCTTCCTTGGCAGACATTGTCTTTCAAACCAAGACATTAGCTTAATCCTCCTGATAAACTGAGAAACTCTAGATTTCACAAAATAAACACTCCTAATATGAAAATAGCGTGAACCTGCTCTATTTTAATACATTGTAGAGGGTACTGAAAATAGACTACAAGTATGATCACGAGTTAAATCTATAGAATTCTAACTGTAGACTCCAAATTCCAAATTGAAAAAGACTCTAGCTGTGGCTTGCTTATCAAGGGATTAAACACACTCTGTTTTGCACCAGAAGGTGCTAGTATGTCACAATTCAGGGAGAGAGGTAGTCAGGCTCTGTAAACTATCATGTAAAGTGTTATTTACTAAAACTAACATTCTAAGGAGAGTATATTGTAGGCAATCTTACATTGTTTGAGATGGCAGGAATGCTGGGTGCTGTAGCTTTGAACAGGCCTTTGATCCACATGCATCATGCTGGACAGACCTTGTCAATAGGCAAGATTCTTCTTCTTTATTTGGTCATTTGAGTTATCTTATAATTTTCTTATAAGACAATAACTCTGTTCATAAAGGATGTTCACAGAAGAATTTCTTGCTGTGTTTATAGATGAAACCACAGCCATGGAAGTGGCATAACCACTGCTACCAAGTGGGAGCTGCCTGCAAGCTACTCAGTTATGATGAGCTGGCTGAGTTGACCCTGCAGCCACGGAACCTGCGCAGCACACAGAGCCTTTGGCCATTTCATGTATGCAGCATAGGCCTGCACCTACTGAGGTTAAGGGTTATACGGACCACTAACTCCAAAATGTACAGGGGTCTCCGGTCAAGATCATTACATTCCAGCTATTGATCCACATGGAGCTTGCCTTTCCCTAAGATATTAGAGGTTGTATGAAGAATATATGTACTTCTCAGGCTTCAAGTACAAGGCGCAATAGAGCAGACATGGTCCGTTCAAGATCACTAGTTCCTCAAATAAAATATCTCCTGCAAGGTTATTAACATCCTCCCCCAAACCACCAGTGATCTCCTGGCATAGCAAAAAACCTTCAACTATATTTTTCAAATCAATATTTTATATGGGTACAGTGCACTTTGCTAGATGTGTACTTTACCCACTAACTGCCCCTTTGTAACAATACACAAAGAACAGAAACAACATCCACTCCATCTGGAGTTTGAATTTAGCTACCATCATCTACTGATATGCAAGTTATTTTTGGCACACTGGAAGGAAATCCTTTAAGGGTAGGGGCTGCATCTACCCAGTGTTAGAGAGGCACGCCAAAAAACATGGAAGAATGGGTTGTTGTTCATTGAAACTCAGTCTGGAGCTCCATCACCTAAGGCAGAGAAAGTATATGATATAAGTATGATACTTAACATTTGCTAGAGGTCATATGGCAGTTTAGGGAGAAAGCCCAGCCCTGCTTTCTTGACAGTCCTAGGCATACCAACACAGAAATAAGAAGCAGCAGCACACTCAGGTTGAGAGGACTTCCTATGCTTCAAGTAGGCTTCACACAAAGCTTGCTTTCTAGTCAGAGGAAACAGTCACTGCAGGCTGCAGGGATACTAAAGTGACAAAATGTACCTGGAGGGAAGAGTTCATCCTGTTTACATCCTTCTGATAGAAGGATACAACATCATGTTTACACCCCCACTGGAATTACTGATTCTCAGGGCAAGCCTGTGAGTTTTAGGTCAATAGTCCTAATATCATATTATGGAGGAATATTAGAAAACATTCAGTAGGCACTATCTTCATCTGAACTGTGGAGACTAACACAGAGAAAGCAAGCATGAGAGTGACTTCTGTTTACAAACCACAGAAAGGAAGGAGTCTCATGACTCCTCACATGGGACAGGTGAAGCTGTGAATCTCTCCTCTGCCACCATAGCCCTGGGATGCACTTGTCTCTTCATATCCTCACAACAGAAGAAGCCACTTCAAAAAGTAGCAGACAAACAGACAAATAAAAACCAGCCAGTGCTACACATCCTTAACACAGTTTAATAGATATTCCTCTAACACATCACCTACTGCTGTATTGACCGTGTCAAATCACAAATAGAGGGCTCTTCCTTGGTGTCTTGAAGTTACATTTTATGAGGAATAAATGCATCAAGTCCATTAGAACAAAATAGGGAAGCTCTCTGCTGCCAAGGCTTTACCCTTAAAAAATCCGCTTGCCCATGCCTCAAAGCAGAGCATCTCCCAGATTCTGTTTCTCAAACTACATTTGTCACTGTGACAACTGATATTCTGCTCCAGATGGGTAGTCAAATAAGAGGTGACAGGCTGGCTAATGCAGTGTCAGAGACTGGAAAGATGTCTCAAGGTATTTTGGGATGCATGGAGGTGGGGGGAGGGAAGGGGGGGTAGGTCAGACCTTGCCCTGGCAAGACAGTGAACTGCCCCCCACCACCAACCCCTAGAGCCTGTATCCTAGCCCCACAGTGTCTGCCAGTCTCTGGCACACTGGAGGCAGTGCTCCACTCTTGCCTAACCCAGCTTCTGAGTGGTGGGACTGGAAGTCCCACCTGTGGGGAAGGCCCAGGAAGGCCAAGGGGTATCTAAGGCTTAAAACAAGGCCAGTACACATTTTGACCCTACCTTCCTCTTGGAGTTCGTATCTGAATGCTACTGGAACCCAGGAGCTGGGGCAACAATATATGTTCTTTTCTGTATCTTTTCTGTCTTCTTTCTAATTCCCTCTTCTGGGAACATTTTGAATAACTTAATATTGAATGGGTTTAAAGTTTGCTAAATTGAATGGGCCAAATTAATGCTTTGAGCAGTGTTTTAGGTTGACTGGATGTCATACTAAATCTTTTGCCAAAGTTCCCTGACTTTCTACAGTTTGCCAGTAAACTTTTGTCTTGTTTTGACCTCTTGAGAATATCTGTTCAGCGTTTCTCCCATGCATCTAACTCAGAGTACATGAACCACTATAAAGTCCTTTTATTAGGGCTTTACACACATGTACTTAGACAGATACAACAGAGGAGAGAAGAGTGCACTGGCTGCACTATGCCCAGACTGGACTCTAGAACCTGGCAGAGTATACTTAAAGCAACGCCTGAAGATATGTAAGAGACACCCTCAGCTCTCCACTGCACTTTCTAATGCATTTACTACCAGCTTCAACAGAAAACACCAATCCTGGCATAAAGTAGACCTCAGAGACACAAAAATTCAGAATTGAGTGGTCCTAGACACTCCAAATCCATTAAAAGCAATGAAAGTGCTACTTCAAACATGATAGGAAAGCCCATCTCCGTTGTTCAACCATCATTATATGGGACCTTTCTAAAATGAAAAATAACAAACATTATTTCTACCAGAAGATGCTAAGTGAGCCAACTAGTCAAGGCTCCACTGGAGCTGCTGTTTGTAAACAGTGAAGGACTGGTGGGTGATGTGACAGCTGGAGACCACCTTGTGCACAGTGATCACAAAATTAGACAGAGTTCTAGTTTCTCGGAGAAGTAAGGAAAGGGATCAGCAGAAATGCTACCTTGGAGTTCTGGAGGGCAGACTTCGGCCAAGTTGGGACACTGGTTGACACAGTCCATTGGAAGGCAGTCCTGAGGAAGCAAAGGGGTCCAGGAAAGCTGGACATTCTTCCAGAAGGAAATCTTAAAGGCACAGGACCAGGCTATCCCCCATGTACTGAAAGATGAACGACAGAAAAAAATACTGGCCTGGTTGAAAAAAGAGCATTGGCTGGAACTCAGGAACATGGCTCAACAACTCACGAAGAGTACAAGGATGCAGGGAGAAAATTAGAAGGGTCAAAGCCCAAGCAGAACTTAATCTGGCTTCTACCATAAAAGACAATAAAAATGTTTTTACAAATACATCAGCAACGAAGAAGGGCTAAGGAAAATCTCCCTCCCTTATTGGATGTGGGAGGAAACACAGTTACAAAGGATGAGATACTTAATAGCTTCTTTCAGTCTTTAATAGCAAGATCCATTGTTCTCCAGGTACCCTGCCCTGTTGCGGTGTGTGATGCAGGATTTTCTATAAAAATTCATGACACTGACTGGGTGGATTTCCCCGCCCATAGCAGTGACCCAGGGTAAGGTCCAGAGGGCAGGCAAGAGGATGGGTCTCCCCCCTAGGGCTACGCCCTTAGGCTGTCAATCCTGCCTTACACACTGCCTCCTTCTAGAAGGCTCCAGGCACCCTGTTTCCCCATTGGTTTTCTGTCTTATACATATACATGTCCCTGTTTACTATGTAATTACCGTCCAGAATGTTCCTTTCAGTTACTTTCCCCATTGGTCTGTTTGAATTACCCCCTCCTCCTTTTTCCATCGATTGGTTGTATGTCACCCCTCATCAATCTGTGATTGGTTTGTTCCTTCTCCCCTCCGCTCCTCAGTTCCTGTATAAAATCACCTGACACTCTTGCTCTGGGCTCCTTTTGGCACTCCCTTCTGGCTCCCTGTTCTCCCTGTCGCCCTGGTGCAGGGGAATAAAGCTTGGATCTGTCGCCAACCGGAGTCCCTCTCCTCTTTTACCCTCGCCGCACTGCAATTGCCATAGACTGCTGTGAGCTCTCTGAGAGCAGGAGGATTCAGGCGCGCTCCTTGCTATCACTGCCGCCCCTTGGCTACCAGGCAGCCAAGTGGTCACCACGGCACTGCCCCTCAAGCTGGAAGACAGGAACAGAAGCAGGACAGGAGCAGAATGAAGCGCCCATAATTCAGGAGGGAATGAATGCCACTTAGACATTCATGAGTCTATGGAGCTAGATGAGATCCACTCATCAGTGTTCTGCGTGAGCTAGTGGAAGAGCTCACCAAGCCAACATCAACCATTTATAGAAGTCCTGGCTAACTGGGGAGGTCCCAGGTGACAGGAAGTTGGCAAATATGACACCCATCTACAACAAGGGCTGGAAGGAAGATCCTGGGAACTACAGGCCTGTAATCCTAATGGCTCTCCCCACACCAGCCACAGGGGCCTGCACTGCAACGTCAAGGCAAAGAACATCATCCTTGACCTGGCCACCGGTGAGGTGAAGCTGATCAACTTCAGTTGCAGCACGAATCTAAAGGACATGCTGTACACCTAGTTTTCAGGTGAGCCCACATTAGGGCCTGGTTGGGCACCAAAGGGCACCCTTTGTTGGGGTGGGAATAATTCTTCAAATTGCTTTTTTCGTGGAGGGTGGGTGGGGATGGATTTTATGGAATGGGAGCCAGCTGGGACTGGTGTGTGGGGAACCAGCCCAACAAAAACAGCCTGTGGAGAGTAGCAGAGGGGGGTTTGAAAAACCTTTGCGCCAGCCACTTTCATTTGCAAGCATGGAAGGGCTTGTGGTGCTATACCCTGCTCTTCTGCCTTGGCCTATGATATTTATCTTGATCAATGCAGGGGCGGCGGCAGATAAAAGGCAGTGTTTTCCCTACTCCTGCATGAGTGTTTTCCTTGCATAAGGTTGGGCCTTCCCAGGGCTCACTCTGCTCTTTTTCAGTGTCAGGGACTTTCTTTTACAGCCTAAAGTTTGTCGACAAGGGTCAGGTGCTGACAAGAAGGCAGCAGGTCACACTGTGTGCCACCGGTGTAGTCCCCGCATCCTCAGGGATGCCAGGCAAGGGCAGCGTGCCCCTGATGAGCTCCATCTGTATCCCACAGGACAGCAGGTGTACAGCCCACCAGAGCGGATAATCCTCCACTGCTACCATGGACATCCAGCGATGATCTGGTCCCTGGGCATTCTGCTCTATGATATGGCCTTCAAAAGAGATGAGGACATTATTCTGGGCCATTATCTTCTTCCTGCCATGGGTGTCTTGATCTAGTACCTGGCCTTGCATCACAGGAGGAGTAAGTGTTGGGAGATTAAAGGTGGCATACGAGAATCCTGTTCTTGCAGCTTTGGAGGAGATTGATTTCTCATGGTTAGCTGGAGGAACTGGCACACGTCCTACCATCCTGCTCTCCAAAACAGAGAATTGATTGGGAAGTTTGGGCATAGCCTGGGCACTGTAGACCCTTGAAAAGAGGGGACCATTGATCAGCAGCTTTTTGTTTTCTCTCCCCAGAGTACCAGCACCTTGTCAAATGGTGTTTATCCATGTGTCCCTTGGACAGGCCATCACTGGAAGACCTTTTCAAGCATTCTTGGCTGCAGGACGTTCACCTGCCCCAGGAGATGGCAAAGATCCATCCCCCTGCACAGTAGTATCCAGCAAGTAACAGCTCTACACATCTCATGGCATTAAGAAGCCAAGAAAACCAGACTCTTTCCCTGCAACTGTAGCACAGAGTAGAGATCACAGCTGATAAGATGCTTCTGCTGGTCCTGGGGGAAGTTGCAGAAGAAATGGCTAAGCACTCTCCATGGTATATGAGAAGCTGTGACAGTCTGGTGAAGTTTCCACAGACCAGAAAAAGGGAAACATCCCCATTGCAGATCCCTGGCATCATGGTCTCTCTGCAACCTGGGGTACAACTGTGGCATGCTGCAACGCAACCATCCTTGGCTTGGCCACCAGCCCCTGCTGATTGACTGTGGTTGCAGCACCTTCCTTGAGGACAGACTACACCCAGCTGAAATCAAGGTGAGTCTACACCAGGTGAGAGGGAGAACGCTCCTGGTCCCAGGCATTGCATAGTCCAGCATGGTTGGGCACTGGAGGTTCCCCGCTTTGCTGTCATGGGGAGTTTTTCAGGCAGTTGCCAGGTTTTTTTTTGGTGGGGGAGAGCATGGATGTTGTGGAAGGGGAGCTAGTTCCTGGCCTTGCTGACAGCTTCCACCACCCACCATGGCATGGGCTGGGGTGGGGGGAGCCTGACAAAAGCATCTACCCCTGGGGGTAGCAGATGCAGGAGTTCTGAATCCATGCACCAGCAAGTTTGCTTTGCAGGAAGGGCTGGGAGAGGCAAAGGCAAGTTTTTTCCCCACCTGTGGAGAGGTTTATTCCTTGCAGATAATGGTTGGGTCTTCCTCAGGCCTGTGATACAGTGATAACACTTTACCTTTTATCTTGTTTCCAGGTTTTTGTTTCTAATTTACATTCATGTATTTGTTATTTGTTTTTTAAAGGGAGATTCTAGCTGGTGTCTGGACTGCATTGGGAAGTGCTGTGACCATCTGCAGAATGGATTCACTGCCAGTGCCACCCTGGCCACTGTCTGCAGGTACATCTCTTTCAAGACGGATGAGGACATCATCTGGGATCAGCTCCTCTTCCAGCAGCAGGCCTCTGAAGGTGGGTACCTGGCCTCACAGCATGGGTAGCATAATGGGTAGCAGAAGACAGCAGCAGGCACACATGCTTCCCCCCACCCTTGCAGGTATGAGGAGGCTGATCTCCCATGGGTAACTGGAGGAGGTGGCATAAGTCCTGCCACCCTACTCTCTATCAGAATGGAGAACTGATTAGGAGGTTTGGGTGCAGCTCTGAGCACGGCCAGTAGCTTAAGGCACAGCAAATGGAGAAGGCTGGACAGCAGCCTTCTCCAACTGATCATTTTCTGGTTTCTCTCCCCAAAGTGCCAGCACCTCATCACAGCAAAACAGCATCACTGAGCCCGTCAATTTGGTGGTGGTGGTGGTGATTGGGTGTTTATTTGCTGTCAAAAATAAAACTTTTTTGTAATCAGAGTATTTCTTTAATACTTTTCCAAGGTTTTGGTCCCCTTCCTCTAGGATAACCCTTTGTGTCCTTTACACACTGGCTTTATTAGAGTTGGGAGGGGGTTAAGCAACCTGAAAAATGAAACAACAGCTCCTGTTGTTTCAAACTGCAGTAGCTACTTCAGTGACCCTGAACTGCCATGCAGGCACATACCTTTTAGGTGCTGCTGTCTGACCCCTAACAACCCACTCACCAAATCTTTCCACCCAGCCCAAACAGCTCTCCACAGACCAAAGAAAACCCCATAAACTTGAGGGAAGGACAAACCATGATGGGTGTTAAAAAAACATGCCCTCAATAAAACAAAAAATGGTATTATGCCATGTTAGTTATCTTTATGCCTACTTTGTACTAACCTCACGTCTTTTTGTGAAAAGTAATTTGGTATAACCCTGCATGCAAGAGCCACTAAAATTTGTCCCTGTCCCCTTGCAACCATCTATAAAATTATCTGAGTAATACAATTAAACACAACTTACATTTTTTTCCTCAACCAAACCCCAGCTGAACTGACCAAATATAGTAACTTTTTCTATAAGCTTTCCATAATTACACCTAACGCTTGTTTTTTATTTGGCCAACAAGCAGTGTGTGGTCTCCACCAACACTGGTACCATCATGTTCTATTCACTTGCCTGTCACAGAGACACTGCTTCTCTGGTTCTCATTAAATAAATTGTGCTTCAGTAAAAATACATTTAAAAAAAGCTTTCCATATTGGTATCCAATTGTCACTCATTATTACTAACCATTTTTTTTATGCCTATACTTGTATCAAGACAAAATAATAATTTCATTTTTTTCCACTTGCTACTGCTTTTCCTGGTACCTCCCATTGGGAATCTTGCTCTGGATATTTTGTTGAATTTGCTTTCATTTTCTGGTAGCAAGAACTTCGGAATCTCTTCAATTAACATGCCCATGCTAACAGAACTCTTTATAATTTTTCTTTAAAAAAACTACTAGAAATCTTGATTTTAAGAATGAATGTACTGATGCTTTACCTCTACCCCAGAAAAAGTCCTTATCTGACTGTCATGGTTTAATATTGAAGCTGCAGTTTTCCCTGTGCCATAAAATGTCCAGCTTCAATGGGGTGGTTTAGACGAAGTGAATCAGAAGATAGGTTCCCTACCATGTGCCAAAAAAGGTTTTAGCAGTGTTTTCTACACACCAAAAACCTCCAAAGTATCCATTTATCTTCAGAATACCTACCATTAAGAACTAATCAAGAGCTGAGAGTTTCTACTGAATAAGTACACAACAAAAAGCAAAGAGTTAACAGCACAGACAATGATCTATGTGATCACCAAACTGTAATTGTCTCCTATTTAATTAACAGGCCTAAGTAGATCTGCTACTTACAAAGTATCTCAACAGGGAAGGAATTTTATTTTTCAAGTCCAGGAGACATCCAGAGAGAGAAAGCTTTAGTTTTGCATTGTCAAGATGGCTGTTCTTTGAAAACAGTTCTGGTCAGGCAGAGGTACTAACTCTCAGGATTGCAAAGGTCTTGAAACATGCCTTGCTTTGAGAAATGCTCCCAAAAGAGCAGCAATTTCCAAGACGAAAACATCCTTTACAAGTCCAAAAGAATGATTCCTCTCAGACCAAGGCTCCTGCTGGCCTCAGGAAAAGTTCAACACAGGGGCAGAGCCACTTCAAGCACTTCAGAATGGCCACTGCAGGTGCTACTTATTTCCTACTTCTCATGTGCCTGCTTGAAGAGTGGAAGCTCTTAATAGTATTCACTGTCTACAGGGAGTATGTGGCAGACAAAAACCACACCATTCCAGAAAACACCTTCTTCCTTGTGCAGCTCCTCTGCTCCATGGTAGTACTATCAGACAGTAGCAGACTAGGTTAAGAAAAAAAAATTCAAACTCATTCTTCCAAAGGCAAAAAGATACCTGTTAAGAATACGAAGATCAGATTTTACTATTCTACAGATTTTGCACTGTCCTGTTAGCATCTCAGTATTCAAAAGAAAACACAAAGCATCCAGTTTTGGTCAGTAAAGTGTCCATTTAATAAACTCCTTAGCCACATTTCTCACCCCCTTCCTCCCACCATAAAATTTCAATTCGCACTTAAGCAGATGACACAATTTGATGGTGTATAACTTCAGTTTTTAAATCTGTACTCTTAATACTAAGAGTATCAGGGGCTAGTATTTGACAAAATTACATAGAAGTCAGATGTGCCCATGCAAAAGAAGCAGATCTTTATATACAGTCCCTATTTTTTCTTACAAATTTAAATATTAAAAAAAAGGTATTTTCAAAATGTATAAAGTTTAGGGAATACCCCAAATGTATCTTAAAATAAAATGCTTTCTGGTTTCAAAGGTTATTTCAACAACGAAGTCTAAATTGCACCAGATAAAAGGCACTTGTGCTGTGTGATGTCTTAAGCAAGTATATGTTAGTTTTGTAATACAGTGTCTTGAATTCATGCAGCTGTCTCTGAGCATCAAGCATCATTAAAGCAGCCAAAAGAGATCATGAGTAAACTTGATTCCACAGTTGTAAAAGCATACAGCACTGTGCTCCATCTTTGACTCTAGAATCAAACATTAGAGAAAAATTGCTGTCATTCACAAGGGAATTCAATCTACATTTCATTCTCTCATAAATTACAAAAAGTATGTCATTTTATTATGAAACTAAACCACCAGTGAACAGCTCAGTGTTCAAATAGTTTGTGCCACCAAAAGTCTGTTTTTATAAACAAGCTAGGGACTAGTTATTCAAGGAGCAGTGCATTGTATTTTCAATTTCCATTTCACTGTTGAGATAAAAGCGCAGTCCTATTTGCCTTCATCTTCTCCAGCCTTTTCATTAAATGGCTATTGGTCATCTCCATCTCTTCTATTTTATCCAGTGCTGTTCTTAACTATAAAATGAAAAAAAAATATGATCACTTTAGTTTATTTGGACTTTGTGCTGTTCTCAATAACATCATTTACAAGAGGAATAAAAGTATTATATGTTTCATAAGAATGCCACAGAAGTTAAGACATAACACTTTCATTATTGCAGGCAGATGAAACAGAATTAAACTGTTAAAAATAATTGTGAAGCAACTGAAACATGAAGTGTAGTCATTCCAAAAGAACTAGGTGCCTGCAACCTCCCATTCCATGAAAGCAATTTACCTAGAACAAGGTAAAGTACTGTCCGCTACTATTAATTGCGTACAGATACGTATTCCCATCACAGGTAGCAGGCATCATGCAGCAGCTCTTAGGCAGGAATGATCAACAGCTCAGTTAAATACACCTTCTTCCCAGAATCCTGTGAGGTGCAAGTTGGAAAATTCCCAGGCTGTCACTTGACATAGGGACCATTCATCTCTCTAGCAATTTTTGTAGAAGGATTACTTTAAAATATTACAAGTTACCACATTTAGAAAAATATACCACTTAGATGCTTCCTTTCAAGGAAGTACAGCACTGAATTGTAGTTACTATTACTTTAATGTGCTAGATGTCTTCTGAATGTAACACGGAGACTTGAAGGTCATCTCAAAAAACAACTAAAAGCTGTAACTGAAGATTACAAAAAAAACAGAGCTTGGAGGCAAAAGACAGAGCAGCTCAAGACAGAAATGAACATACAGCTGGAAAGGAAAACAAGTTACCTCTCGCTGAAGCTTCCTTTTTTCAGCTTTGAGTTCATCTTCTACTTTTTCTGCATTTTCTGCTGCATTTTTATACCTTGCAACCTGTCCCTCAAGTCGTCCAATCTGTAAACCCAAACAAGAAAAAAGGAACATACTCAGGTGTTCCAGCTGGAGCTCACCTGCCACCAGCTGTTCTTCCCAGGACAAAGCTGAGAATATACAGAAGGTTAAAGACAGCAAACTAATTTCTTAGAGAACAGAATCAACATAAGCAGAGAGAGAAGAGTTGGAATACAAAAAAAAGCAAGAATTGGGAAACACCTGAGATTAAAAATGGAAGTGGAAAGTTGAAAAGCAGAAACTGTATGAAAAGGTGCAAAGTAGAAAGGAGACTGAACGGTTATCAGGACATGATGAAAGAGCTCTTGAGCCCAAGCACAGAGTTCAGCAGTAAGGCAAGGGCTTGAGACAAATCCTGATTGCAACCTGCAGATGTTAAAACCCACTGGCTGGATTGTTCTATGTACAGCTCCCTGCTAACCCTAAATCCACATGACAGGCTAATAGACTGAATCTGTGCAAAAGAGAAAAGATATGCATCTGTGATTTAAATTATAATCCTTTATGTAATTTTTAGGTAATAAGCTGTAGTTAAGCTCCTAAAGCTACTAGTTCAAGAAAACCAATTTATTTAACCTAATTACTTGCAAGAAGGTTGTAAATACTGTGGAAGGCACATAATTTATTCTCTAAATTCGAGATTTACACATCTATGGAAACAATCATACTTTGTAAGTCAGTAACAGTTTTATAGTTCAGCATCTCTGTAGATTTTCTCTTATGGTTAGGCTGTGCGCAGGTATTTAATTGCAGGAAATAAGAAAAAATGTGATGTCAAGTCTATGCAAACTAAATATCAAACAGTAAATTAAATGATGAAATATACTTTCATAGTTTTTGTTGAAAAAAGTATTGTAAAAGTGCACAGTGTAGTAGGAAATATGAAGAGAGACACTTACATTTTGTTCCAAAGTAGTTATATCTTGTTCAGCTTTTGAAAGCTTAAATTTGTATTCACTAATTTGTCTGTTGGCATCTCCTAGATAAAAATTGACATGAATATGTTAGTCAAAGCAACTCTCTAAACTAGCAGTTTCCCTTTTAATTAAAATTCATTTAAAAGACCATTTTATTGAGAAGCTCATACACAGGATCACTAAGAGGTAAATGTTCTTTCAGCAATCTTCAAGAGTATGGAAAAGAAGTAATTTTCCTTTATTTAGAGAACACAACTACTGTCTCTATGAAAGTGTACATTAAGTCTCACGTACACCAGTGAGATACACACCTTCTACAACACATGTTTAGCTCAGCAAACTAATTCCTTAGAGAACAGAATCAACATAATAATCAACACACATTGCAAAATGTCAGACCACAATAAACATAACACCAGCAGCATTCAGCTTAGACATCTGTAATATTTGAATAATAAGGAGCACAAGGCTTGAACCTGACTGATAAACTCTAAGGAGCTTTGCAAATTACTTTGGTGTTACACTTGAGCACTCACATTGCCAGTGCTTTGTTCATGTTCATTGACACAAGCATATTAAATGGCAGTCTGTCAAACAAGTAAGTTTTCAGCTGAAGAAATAGCTTGCTTGAAATGACAAGTAGCTTAGTGCTTCTATAAAGCAACGCTAAATATTATGTTAAATAAATTTTCGTGTTTTGCTTCAAGACAATAGTCTTCTAGATTAAGTTTCTACATCAAAGATTGAACAAAATCATCACATAGAATATATACTAAAAAAAAATCTTAGCTGAAACCCTATTGTCTAAGAATTGTATTCAAGTAGCGGCACCCACTCTTAGGCAAGGTTATCAACTGAAAAATAACTTCCCAGAAAGTTGTTATTCAACACTGAAAGAGGTAGATTTTTAAGCTATTCTGCAGTGACGAATTCCATGCAAGGACATATACCAACAAAACCTATCTGCTCAACAATATAGCCACTCACAATACTGCTAGTGTACAACAAAAGGAGTTGAAGTCCTCTCTGCAAGAAGAATGACTTTGAACAGTCACCATATACCTACTTTGCATTTCAATTAGCTGCAAGTCAGAGCCATTCTCTAAGCCTATTATATCTGGATTCACGCCATCACTTTTAGAGTATTTCTGTCGTTCTTCTTCCAACTGCATCTTGAGTTTTCTAACCTGAAAAAGGAAGTGTTTCTTTATGAAAAAGAGACTCCCAGAAGTTCAGTAGTTGTGTATGTAAATGCTCAATGGTAGAAAGGCAGAGTAGTCCTGAGATGCCACTGGCTGAGACAGCTCTGTAAACAAGAATAGCAGAGCTATGCAAGGGAATCAGTCCCTGAAGTCTGTGGCTGTAGCCCCCCAGCCCCATCACTGGGCAAGTACCCTCTGCATGTCAATGCACAACCCCGGCCCACCAATTTGGTCAGTGCTGCAGTGATATCTGCACAGTGCAGGAGCACCCAGTAACTAACACAGCTCACTTTTCAGATGAGGAGATGGCATTAAACTCCATTTATGGATTTCTTTTTCTGCATATCTTTTCCACTCTAAACACACACGAAGATACTGAACAATATCCTACTGGGTTTACAGAGAGAATAATCCATGGCTTTTTTAGGGGGTCCTCTCTCACACTCCACCTGGAAACAATGGTCCTAGGCAAGTCTGTAGCGCACATTAGTCTTTAACAGTGCCATTTCATGCTACAGAAGCTGTCTCTCAATTTTTCCAGTAGTCAGGGAACATAGATTTCTCAGCTATGTCCTCCATGTATGGACATTACGAAAGAAGTAGGAGCTACATTTTTGACACTCCTATAAAAATATTGTCCTACAGATTAGCAGTATGTGAGTTAACTTGCAAAACCCCCATTCATGATGCAAATCACATATATGATCAGAGATTTTTAAATTATACAGTGATAAATACGTGCATACATATTTTTATATATTTAATACTATAATTTATTGGCATTCCAAACAAGTATCTATACTATAATTAAGGTTCATTCACAGCAAAACCTCATGTTGATAACAATGGTTTAAATTTGCAATGTCTTCAACTAGAAGGGCAAAAACTGTAGTATTCTCAACAATTGCTCAATGGCTATATGTTTGCTTGAGTCCTTTCTTCTCAAAACAGAGCTGTACTCAAACACAACTACTTTGATAACATTAATTTTCTCTTTGAGTAACCGAACTGATCAATGAAATAGTATCACTCGGGAATTTAGAAGAAAATGCCACTTGAGCTTATGAGAGTGTAATTTTACTGACTTTAATATTTCTGCATAAGACAAAATAAAAGGAAGAGCTTTAAATATGTGCACTAATAGTAAAGTCAGGAACAAGTTAGATTTCAGCTAACCAGTTGGTGAAACGAGGTTTCAATACCAACCAAGATCAAAGTCCTATGGATAAGGACACTAGCAAGAGGAACTGCTGATTCCTGGCAGTCAGTGAGGCAAGAAATTGAGTATTTTATTTTGCTTTAATACTTATGTATTTGATTAAGCACCTTTGGTGCTTAACATTTGTTTATTGCTTATATATAAATAGTCTGCAAAATGATACACAAAGGTCTATTTCTGAAATGAATAGCTTGTTTTACCTGGGACAGTAATTCCTCCTTTTCTCCAGCCAGTTTTCGTAGCCTGATATCTAAAACCAAAGAACCCAATTAAAAATCAGAGAAATTGGTAACTATGTTTTTCATAACTTTTTTGTTACATTCCAAAAGAAATGCTCTTCAAAGCTAATAGCACTGGGACCACAAAACTTTGATATCTCACTAATAACACAACAACCTTCAGTTAATAGCAGAAAAAAGGAAAAAATATTTCTTTCACATTGTTTATTAGTGTAACAGTTCTAAAAGCAAGACCTCAGAGTTTAGTATATTTTTAAAGCACATTAACAACTGAAGATTTTTTTTAATACTAAAACTGTTTTGTTCCATACCTAGAACAGCCATTTCCAACAAAAGTTTCTTCTGATTGTATATTCTTTTCCCTGTCTTATTTGAAGGTTGTTGTCACTTCAGGGAAGCCACTAAGTTTCCCCATATGTTTAGAAAGTTAACAAAAAGTGTTCCCAAATGACAAAAAAAGTACCTGGAAAACGACCCACAGGAATGCAGCAATTATCTTTACTTAGTCAGAAGATCAGTAATGGCTACAAAACAGTCTATCAAGCAACACTGTGCTAAGACTTGAGCAGCTCCCTTAGAAATTGTAACTTTGACAGAAATGAAGTACAATGACATTTGTATTTCCCTGTGAGGGAGCCACAGCAGAAATATGTATCAAGTCTAATTTCTGTCAATACAAAAATATGTAACTATTACATATTATGCACAAGTATAATTCAAGTATATACAGATGTTTTCCTACATGTTAACAGAGTTTTACACTGGACTGACCTTGCATGTAATAACTTGCTCAACCTAAGGATAAACCCCCAATTAGTGTCTCTGTTGTCCCTGTCACTTTTTGAGTATTTTTAAATTTGAATGTTTCTTTTTCTAATGAATGTGATGGAAGACTGCACTTGCTGTTCTTTCATTGATTATGCATTCTTCTAAAGAATTATTTCCATGAAACACAATGGAAAACAAACTAATCCAAAGGACGACACTTTTAAGCAAGATGTTTTCTGACAGTTTTAAAACAGGAACTGGACCAAGAGAACTAATCAGTTTCAAACATCTAAGCACGTATTTTTTCTTACTCAAAAGATGTATCTGTCTTTTTACTCAGAACAAACAAAAAATTAAAATCAATCCTGAAAGTTGTGTAAGCATGTATTCCAGAAGCATAACAGGTGCTTGCATCTTGCAGCTGTAAATCACACCCACTGTGAACGAGAGGCAACAAAGACCTCAAAAACTCTAAAGTATGCTAGGATATTTTTACCTAGTGGTCCTTCTCCTGCAGATTCCAAGACCTGAGCAGCTTCCTGTGATACGACTGTTATTGTACCAACCACTGATTCATGGTTTACATCACCATTTGGTGTGCCATCTGGAATTATAACTAATCCATGTTTCTAAAAATGCAAAAGAAAAAAATAAAATAGTCATACAACAGAAGTGTTAAAACATAAATCAACAAAAAAGTTTTCTAAGAGCTTTTAAAGCTCTTTGAAACAGTTACAATGATATGGACCATTTATCCTACCCTAAGGTCAGGTTTTCAGACTGCACAGGAATAGTAACCATTCTTCCTCTTTTTTACTGACCTTGATTTCATGCCCCATTCCTGGATTTCTGTTACTGTAAAGTAACTACTACCAACATACCTTTCCTCTCTTCATTGTTTCCTTCAGGTCAGCCAACTCCTCTCTGAGCTCATCTCGCTCATTCTTAATGCAGTCAAAGTAATCTTTCTGTCTTTCTAGGGCCTGGGCTCAGGCAGATAGCAAGAAAAAGAATGGCACAGAGAAAAAGCATATGACAGCAGAAAGATTTTCTACAAGTAAATACAAAGAGCTCAATAAAAGTAAAGAAATTAAAAGTGCTTTTCAAACATGTAGTAACATACATCTCTGATTACTGCCTTCCCCAAGTTGCGTATCTAACTTCATGCTGCATTTGTCATGACATTTTCTTCAGACAAGTCTTAGTAGATTTTTTTGGAGAGATTTTTACTTAGTGAATTCTATTTTTTGGTAAATTTTGATAAACTAAATTGAGTACCAAATGAATAAGTGATTCTTCTTCATACAGGCACTCTGCAGCAAGAAATAATATTTGCTAAAACTCAAATGGCAAAGATCCTAAAACATTACACCTATTGAACTAATTTCTCTACCTTTTATGAAGTACAGAGGTAGAAATCATACATCATAGAAGACCTTGAATGTATCCACTCACAAATACTAGTGCACTTACTAGTTGTTTAAGGGTTACAACACCATTTAATAAACCCAAAGCAATCAGTTTTAGAGGAAAAAAAACCCAGCAAACACCAGTAGCACTATTTTAGCACAAAAGAAGTACAGCAGCTAGAAGTGAAATATGGATGTAGATAGGTTTGCCCACCTGTACTGGAGCAGTGTTACCTGACAGTTAGTTGGACACTTTCACTTGACTGGGCAGCATTCAATACTGCATGCATTACAAATAATCCTCACCATACAACAACTGCAAATGTATACACACGTTTTTGCCAAGAAAATGATCCAACTAAACCTTATGTTATGCATGAATGTGTAGGAAAGGCCTGATACCAACAAAGAAATGGAAGTGTATACATTTGTACTGTACTTGCCCCACATAACTGCAGCAGACTGAATTTTAATAATCATCTAGAATCTGTATCCTAGAGCAATGTTTTAAAGCATTACGCAGTTTCAACAGAAAATTTTGATAATTCGATGTATTAGTATGTAAATACTTGATGTATTAGTATGTAAATGTAACATTTTTAAAAAAGACAAATCAACGTGTGAAAACATGACCTAACGTCTTAATTTAAAAATTTGTAAGATGTCCTTTTATTTCCTAGCACACATTAAGATCTCTAACTACATTATAAATAGCATGAAGAACCCTAATCATTACATCATTTTGTGCTCTACTTAAAAGACACGTGCATCTTTTTAATTTTTGAAGAATAGTGGCAGAGACGGAAGGGGAAGTAAGCTCATCACTTGAGAGAATGGACACAGTGGCCCAGAATCACACACAGATTGCGTGTATTTGACAAGTGTCTTGTGACAATGCTGACCTTCCCTAAACATTATTTTCTATCCTCACCCCCTAATGCACAAGTGTTGGAAATCAGAAAATTCTGATGGGGAGGGAAGTGAAACTGATACAACTATATATTTCTACCTATGTAGATCTAAGCAATCATTATTCAAATCCAGTAAAAATCCTAGTTGTTTGTATGCTCAGGGTTTAATTTGACATGGATTTTGAACAAAATCTACCTCTGCAATCCTTCTTTTGGGGCAGGGAACAGAAATCAGGACAACAAAGCTCTGCAGGCATGTTTTACCATACTGGTATGAGCAAAATCTGATCATATACCAGAATGCAAGAGACGTCTGGGGTCCTATTTTCTAAATATTCCAAAAGCCTTCATGAAATTTACATCAAACTCAGAGTTGCCATTACTAACTGAAAATTTGGAGCCACTAAACAGTACAATAACTGTATATTTCAGGATTATAACCCAAAGCTATAACTCAGTGTCCTCAAACTGATCTAATTTAAGATCAAATATGACCACAAATTTCAATCACTGTAGAAACAGGACAACATAACAAGGCAGGTGTAAAGCAAACTTGTGCTATTTTTGTTCTGTTTGCCTCCCTTTCTTTCCCTGAAATAGCTAAAAAGTCTTGCATACATTCTAAAATTAGGTTACAATGCTAGTTATAAGCTACACTGTGAAGCTTCTCAGAGACTTCTAAAGCTGGAATAGAGTAAAAATTAGCAAAGCTGCTCAGTAGGAGGGAGAAAGGCTCAAAAACTGTGAGCTAAGAAAAGTATGTAAATTTTTATAGATATGAAAAAGAAAAGAGCAGCAGTTTTACACTTTCATATCTAAGAGAGTTCAATTCTGAGAGTTAAAAAAAAAACCTAACTAGAAAAATAACCAGCTATGGCGTTTATACGAACACAAACCGACAGGGCAATTTTGGCTAAAGGAAAATATATCCATCTTTCTTGTCATTCTGGCTGGTAGCTATATTTGAATATGGGACATGCTTGTACTAACTCTGCCAATGTATTTGAAAGAGCACAAAAATAATGCACAAATTGAGACAGCCCAGTATACAAATGTGAGAAATAAGTATGGAAAGAATAGGTTAAATTAAAGAAAAAGCTTTCAGAAGAATGTTTAGAAAACTTTAGAATGTTGAAATTTTTTTATGATGGAAGAGAAAGAATGAAACGTGAAAAAAATGTAAGACAGCATAGCTTTTGAACTGGGCACCATCAGTTAAAAGGCAACTTTTCAAAGGGACTTGAACAGCAAATAAAATAATTTTCAAAGAAATCTGCATTTATTTAAATATGGTATAAAATTCAGGTAGAGAGAAATGACCCCTCAGCTGTTAAGAGGCAGACAACTCCTTTTTAAAGACTTTCCAATTAACTCCCTATTGCCACCAGGCAATCTGCTAGTGTCCCAGAACAGCTGCAAGTTCAGAGCCATGTAGTGATCACTGAGGGTCAGGCTGACGCAGCTCTATGACTTCTGCGTTGTCCGGAAGCAAAGCTGACAAACCCTGCATGACCTACATTAGCTGCATAATATCAGCACAATTCTTCCTGTACCACCTTTCTTCCTATACAGGAACCCTACAGATGCTTCTCAAAAGGTCACCTACAACCATTGTTTCCATTATGACTCTCAATTCCCAAGTATTTCGTGTGTCCTATCACAAAACCAGCTTGGTTCAGTGTTGCATCTAAGCTAACCAATCCTGCAAGGATCAGTAGTGTAATACAGGAATGAGCAAGCTGGTTGCAGAAGTCAATTCAAGATCATATTTTTTACCATTAGGTATGCCATTAAAATTTTTGTGAAAAAACTGTAAAATTGTATGTGTAACAGTTCATGTTACAGGTTTAATTAGTACTACTTATCATTATGCAAGTAAAGTGCAGTTCATTTTCTGAAGAAGAGAGAGACTGCAAAACATTTTATACATTTAAATTGGGATTGGCCTTAATTTCTTTGGAGTACACAGCATTCCTTGAGGTATAGAGGGCATCCATCTATTTCTAAATTAAAAAAATACCTTTCCTCCCACATTTGATTCATACCCCTATTTTTTTATCTTTCCAATTAATTGTCTCCTGGAGATCAAACACTTCTTTGGTTATGGAGTCTATATTCTCCTGCATACGTTGATTCTCCTGTGGTAAATAGGATGAGGGAAGAATAAAAGAGGAAAGAGAAGTAAGGAAATGGAAAAAAAATCCCAAACATTAAAATAGATAAAGGAAACTAAGTAATAAAAGTCAACCAAAGAGTTTATGAGCATGAAGTTACAGAAACAGTGTGCAGTTTAACGTAATATATTTCTCATGAATTCATGCAAGAGAATGGTATTTAATTCTATTCAATGAATGTTGCTGGGACAACTTAATGCA
Source organism: Oriolus oriolus (assembly GCA_013400235.1). Classification (NCBI taxonomy): domain Eukaryota; kingdom Metazoa; phylum Chordata; class Aves; order Passeriformes; family Corvidae; genus Oriolus; species Oriolus oriolus. The sequence goes on along the minus strand of VXBT01009994.1, from coordinate 63,788 downwards.
GCTAGAGTTACTTTTCTTTAGTGACTGTTCCCACTGCAGTCTGTGGATAGAAACAATTACTCCGCTGTAATTTCCAGATACCTTCAAGTCCCCTTTGGAAGTGAATACTAATGTTAACAATTGGTTTTATTGATGTTTTAAAAAATACAATAATCTTCTTGAAAGTATAAAGAAGGGAGTTTGAATCAAACATCCAGGAAGCAAAAGACAAATGCTGAGTGCTCTCTGATACTATATGAATATAAAGTGTAGTCCTATTTTTTTAGCTGACTATCACTGCATTTTGCTGCTTGCCCTGCAAACATAATTAAATTCTTAGCTATGAAAATCACATAAGAATTTTAAGGGCTAGAGACAATTTTTTTTCCCTCTTAATGAGTGAACTTGATTTTACATCTGGGAATGAAGACAGTGTCTTTCTGCAAAAAGCTGTATGGCTTCAGCTAGACTTTCTATTAGTGTTAATAGATGGGGAAACGACACAAGTAAATGGTAAATATGGGTCAAATCTTCAAAGGTACTGGATGTATTTGTGAATATTTGACACCTGCTACATTCTACCAAAGCAAACACTCCAGACAAATCTGCTGTATATTCTTGGTTCATATACTTAAACCCCACCAAAACCCCAAACAAGAAATGCAAAGTTGTTCTTTAATTCTCAGCAAAGTCAAAGATAACTTAGAACAAGCAACAGAGCTACTACAGAATTTTTTAGAGTTTCTTGCTTGTCAGCATTTATCTGACTCAAAATGCTGATACTTAGGGTAATCTTAATCATTTTCTTCTGCTAGTAAGTCATATCAACTCCAGTTCGTAACACTTCCAAAACAGAACTGGGACTGTTCAGAAACCTTTTGGACTTACAGTACTACCAACTAGAGAGCACAAGAGTACAGCGAAGAAATAAAGGATCAATGAACTATAACACAGCTTTTGAAAATCAGAGTGGAAACTTTGACCTATATACTTAACAATAATCAGTTTTTACTGAAATGAAGAGACAGTGGGAAAATTATGTAATAATTGAACTACACCTTCCAACTAAAATCACTGGGAAATGGACACCCACATATTGCTGACAATATATATTTTTATATATATATATATATATACACACACACACACCTTTGTGGACCATTTTAAAATGAAGACTGATAATAGCTCTGGGATTTCAGGGTGGGTGGGTTTGCTTCCAGAATAAAAGGGAAAAGGGGAAAAAGAACAGTGTGAGAGGGGAAAAGAACATAATGCACACCCAGCAACATGGCTGTAACCCAGTAACATGGTGACCACTGTTGCTGTGTATTATGCTTGACTGGTAAGCAAACAAATATTCACTATGGCAAACTTCAATGGTAGATACAAAAATCTGAAATAACTGAAATGGAAACTTCCGGGAAAAGCAAAGAATAACATTTGGTATGATCCACGCATCAGAACTTCTAGCTATGGAAAATCATTTTGGCCACACAAATATTAGTTCTGCCCTCACAGTAAAGAAAAGATTTAAAGAACATTCATGAGAGAACCACAATTCTCACAAGAATTAAAGGTTTTGCAAGATGTAATACATTTGAAAACCTTGCAGAGACATTTTCAGCTTCATAAATTTAGGAGGATCAGTAGCTTAAATACCCATTAAAGATAAATTCTTTCTTAAGAATGCAAGATAATATTTAATTCTGTTTTGTGTATGATTCCCATTCAAATATTACACCATATTTATTTGCACAGGTTCTGTCATACACTCATACGAACATACCTCTATCAATTCATCTCTCTGTCGAAGGCCCTCTTTAAGTTCGTCCAGCTTATGCTGCAGAACACTGCAGGTGTGTTTCTGTCTTTCCAATTCCTGTATTAAATAAATCCATTATTTGTATTTATTTTCAGTTATGTAAGAAATTACTGCGAGGATTTGAGAACTTATACCTACCAAGCAGTTAAAAAAAAAATCACTGTATCACTGAAGTGGTCTAGATAAGTTGTCCAGATACTTACTACACAGAAGATTTTATTTAATAAACTGTAGAGAGAAAAGATGCCATAAAGACTTAAGCCCAATACTAACAAGTAAAGCTATTCTGAATGCTATCAGCTGTTCTTACCAAGTAATCCAGATTTCTGTAGCTTATAATTAGAAAAAAAATTACCTTTGACTTCTCTTCATTCTCCCTATAGAACTCTGCTATCTGTTCTTCTTTCTCCTCAATAACATCCTTTAAAGTATCCACTTGGTAAACCAAGTTGTTTTTCTCATTGTCCAGTTGAGCATTGGAAACCATAGCTTTCTTGTACTTCTCTTCAACTTCAGCTAGTGAATCCTACAGATAGCAGAAAAGTTTACATTAGTCTAACTTTTTGATGCATTGTTATAATGTAAAATACCACCATAATGTTAAAGTATGAGATGTCAGACAGTAAAATTATGCAACCATTTTTGTTTCTGAAATACATTCTTTAGAGATACCAAGTCACAGTTCAGTTCCATTATTCAACTTAGGTTATACACAAAAATGAAAAGTTATCATTACAAAAGCATGAAAAATACAAGCTAATATTCCACTTGCATTTTCTACTCTGGCACATTCACCACAACTCACAGGGATACAGTGGTAATATCACAGCTTCATGTTCTAGTGAATACCACCTATCTAGTAGTAATATCACATATTCTCAAGGCGTGCACGAGAAAACAGTTCAGAATGAGGCAACAAATCTAACAGAGAGGACTTGGATAATTAAATCAGTAGGAGATCACAAAAATAATTCCAAGAACAGCTTTACCTTCATGCTCATTATTTAAGTAGTGCCCTATGACCTTAGATTTCAAAATTTTAAGATAGCCACATTATTTCAGTAATAAGGATTGGCTATTTTAACAGATATTTTATCTTTGTTTTTTTTACTAAGATTTTTTTTTTAGAATGCATGTAAAGATTCACATACTTGATTCTCCACCTAAAGGTGTATATATGCTTTGCTATATAGCCTCTTACACATATCTCCCCCATTTGCCATTTTATCCTATTTTTAGTTATATATGGGGGTTTTTGTCAGAGCTGTAACAAATGTCAACTTTAAATACTTAGAACGACTATCACTCCAGGCACTTTTAAGCATGCTATTATTTCAATATGCATTATATGGGGGTTGAGACTACATGATCTTTAAGGTCCATTCCAACCCCTTAACATTCTATGACTTAAAAATAATAAAAATTGATTTTCAGAGTCCTAATTTCAGAATTGAAACAGAACTATTAAGCCAACCCCTGGACAAAGTAGATCTCTGCCCTACTACAAATCTCCTTGTACTTCATGTAATCTGTTTCTTGAAGGCATAAGTAGCATTATCTCCATTTTTAATTATTTGAATTATGACAGTAGAAGCACTAGCACAAAAAGGGCATGAAGCTTGCATTTTCCAGAAAACAGAACACTACAACTAGGATATTAATAGGGAAGGTGCCAACAATCTAAGTTTTCTAAGAAAATACTGAAGACTGCTATCTGTTAAACAGTAAAATTATGCAATCATTTTTGCTTTGGAATTATAGTCATGTCTTCTCTTTAGAAACACTAAGTCACAGTTCAACGTTCTGCTATAAGACAGTAATAAAAAAAAATCCCTATCCCCAAACCCTATTCCAAGTTGTAAATCTCCAGTTTGGGAAAACTGTCCTTAGAGTATGTATTTAACATCTTATAATTTTATCATAATCACATGTATTTATAAATTTCTATTCCATTCACTGAATTCTGGAATTTTCTACTGGTGAAATACAGTTTTTTGAAACCCCAGGAAAAGTAACTACAGATCAGAAGAGACAAAACGATTTAAGTTGTGAGAATATAAGAAAAGTACCATTATCATCTGGGAAGTAGTAGCAAACAGCAAAGATGACTCAGGATAAGAAAAAAGAAAAAAATGAAAAAATATAAATGTAAATGTATGCAAGTAATTCTGAAGATTAAAAGCACAGAAAACTTTTTTTTTGTGATGCTGTAAATATGACAAATCTTGTAAAGATTGGCAAAACAAAATGCTAACAGCAAACCTAAAGACTTTCAAAAAATAATCCAGTTCAGAGTAAAAAAAAGAAAATATCAGGATTACAATGAATGCTACAGTAATTTCACAGGGAGATATGGAATCTAAAAAAAAAAAAATGCAACTAGGAAAAAAGTCCAATTTGATTATTTCTGTGAATGTGGTGACTGGGGTCATGTAGTAATTTAGGTTGGCAGAGATCTCTGAATGCCATCTGGTCCAACCTCCTAACTAAAGAGGATGAACCAAGATCAGGCTGCTCACAGCCCATCTCCATTTTAAGTATCTCCAGAAATCAGACTGCAGATGGTCACCCTTACTGGATGACCTGCACCAGTGTTTACTTTCCTTGGGAAAACTCTTTTTTCTTGAGTTCTAATTGGAATTTCTACTCTTACAACACAACTTTTGTCTTTTGCATATTTCCCTAAAACAGAAGTCTGCCCTTTATTCTCCACAGCCTCCTATCAGACACGCTGAAAACAGCAACAATATTGCCAGCCACTCCTCCAAGACTTATCAAAGCTCATTGTCTCAGCCTCTTACTGTATGCCACGTATTCCAGGACTCCAGCCTTAAAGACAAGACTGGGTTGGGGCTTAAAACATTGTATTAGAACATCATTAATCAAAAAAGTAATGGCAGGGAGAGAGGAGGGTGAATCCGCAGTTACAGAAAAGGAATAAATTGATTCGGATACTAAAGAGTGAAAACTGCTTCTGAGAGAGAAGCTAAGTTATGTCTAAGTCTCTAACAGGTTAAAAAAACTGAAACATTGCAAAGAGTTCTTTCCAACTGTCTTCTTTTCAAGTATTACACATGTTCCCCATAGTTCAAGAATTCCATGTCGTTTCACGAAGTCTTCCAGTTTGACTTGAAATACTTTCTGAAACACTTGAAGGAGGCTGTAGGATTTTTAAGGATGAAGCAGTGGGAATGGGATAGAATGAAAATAGATAAGGCTCGGTATAGAACCTAAAGCTATGAAGAAATACCACCCACAACTTTATCAGTAAAGTCAAAGTGCTATAAAAATTAGCTTGCTTGGCTAGAACAAGATGATTCAAGCCAACAGATATCAAGAGAGTGCACTGTTAACAGCATAGAAGAAAAATTCTGAGGAAAGAAACAGGATTCCTTTCCAGCTGATGCAAAGAAGCAACAAAACTGAATCAAACTGAGACAGGAAAAGATTTGAAGACCTAACTACACCAGAACTGGCCACATTAGAGTTTATTCTGCTGATACCCAGCATATTTGTACCCAGGTAAAACCCAGAATTTTAGCAGCATAAGGGCAACCAGAGAGCTCAGAAGGTAGTGTGATTACAAATCCTCGTTAGTCAACCACTCAAAAAACCCCAACCAACCAACCAAAAACTCCAACATTTAAACGCAGTGTAAACGCAGGTATCCTAGTAACTCTCCTATAACATACAGAAGACAAAACTGATCAAGAACAAGTTGAGCAAAAGGCAGTACCCACCCTAATAAAAAAAAAAAAGGTTCCCAAAAGAATCTCTAAGGAATGAGAACTAACTTAGGAATGTATTATTCAGTATTAGCAATAACATAGAATGCAGTTCACTTTTGAAAGCCAAGCATAGATGAAGATCCTACTATTGCACACTGTGCTCTTTGGTAACTGTAATGGATTACAATAAATAATAATCCATTAGCCATGAGTCAGAACAGTAGTCATGAGATGCTGACAAACATAAAAGTGTGAGAGTTAGATCCATTCTGAAGATACAAAGCAGTCTCACATTACACTCAATCTGCGTCTCATATGTCTATGTCTTAATCATCTTGTAATCTACTACTCTTTGAAGTCCTTTTAATATTCATATGGGAATATAAATAAACCAAAATGTACTTCATCTGAGCATACTGCTATCAGGTTGAAAGTTACCTTTAAAGGTAAAGTTATCCTTTAAAGAGGTAATCATTTTTGCTACACTAAACAGCTCGTATTACCTATTTTCCCCTTACTATATCATCTAACATATTATTAAATTGAAGAAATTCAAGGAAGCTGACAAATATACCACTGTTACATGCTCTAATACAAGAAGCATTCATTCAATTCAGTCTATATATGGATATAAAATAAACATGAAAAATTCAAAATTAGACAACAGGAAAGAGAACAGAACAAATATCCTGAAAAGTATTTGTAAGCCAAATTTGTTGAATTCCGTTTCCCTTCAACACAAAACAGTGAAAAGTATGATTATTTTAAATTTATTGGACTGTTAATTATGTGGAAATGCATAAAAGAAACACATACATACTAGTTTAAACAAGTCAAAATACAGACAAATCTCATGTGGAAGACTACACCCAGTCCAGGTAGTTCAGTGTGCTGCTGCAGTGCAAACTGCAGATTGCACCCAGGGTGTGCGGAAATGGCTGGAGTCCCCAGCAAGAGCAGTGATCTGGCACTGCTCCTTTGCACAGCAAAGGGCATGGGGACCTGTGGCACCACCCAGGTGACCGGCCACTCACAGATACAGCGGGAGCCAATGGCCCAGCAGGAAGACCCCAGACTACTGTGCACATGGACTGCTGATACCAAAGCTTGGTTCAGGGTCCCTCCTTGGCAGCAACCAGCTTGATCTCGAGTTGGTTATGTGTGACTGTGCCATGATTAAAGTAAAGAGAAATCAGACATCTGAGACACTGTTATGGGAAACCTGTGTCTGAGCCTGTAAGGAGACCTTGACTGATAGTGTGAGAATGGTGTGTGTAGCCAGTCTAGCACAGTACCCATTGACTCACTGGGGGTTTCACTCCCAGCAGTGAAAGTCTGGGGTGGTAGGAATGTCACTACCACAGTGGATGCTAGATTGTCAGACAGGAAAGTTTCCTTAGCGCTCATTAGCCTAATGATGAAAAAAACAACCTGTGATTTAGAGAAAATAATGGGAATAGAAACCATAAGCATAAATAAAAATTATTTTTTAATGGCAAAGAATTAAAACAAAGTTAATTTTCTCCTGCAAGCAATATGCCTGGCCAAATTAATTGCACCACATATTTCAAAATTATTATTTTGGTTTTGCTTTATAATATGAAGTATTTGCTGAAAGTTGGAAGACTAACTCTTAAATTCTTTGCCATAATTATCTCCCATTTCTTTGTTCCCCATTTCATACCTAGTAATTATTTTGTGTATCTGTTTATGTGCTAACAAACCTCTAAAAATATAAACTGAACATCTCATTATCTTATCAGAAAACACCTATATACATAAAAATATCAAAGTTTAATACTCTTCTAACATTAATCAAATCATGAACATACGCAATCTCATGTACATTTTCAACTGATGCTCTTCATGCATTAAAAGTTAGAGACATGCTTTAAAGAAATTTAAAAATTTGTTAGTGAAGCCACTATATGTTAGTGAAACCAGTGATAACTCCATTACCCAAAAAACACCCATTCACAATGCATGCTTGGGAGGAGCCCTGATACCTTTAATTCTTTAAGTCCCTGCATGTATCTCCCTTCTACATCATGTATCTGGTCCTTAAGATCATAGATATCCTGCAGGACATAGGAATGAACCATTGCATAAGAAGTATGGGGAAATAATTTAAAGTCAAAAAAGCATTAAAAGGTTTACATGCACTTCAGTCAAATGACAAAGCCTGCAACAATTCCCAGAAATTATAATTAATTCACAACAACTTGATGGAAATTAAGGTTTTGTTTACAACCCCGACTCCAAGCCATCCCAAATAGGACAGAATTGTTTGAAATTTGACATAAACAAAGTCTTATCTTAATAAGCTAAACTCTCAAAGCATAATTATGAGCACAAAAAATACCAAGATAAATTACCAAGAAAGTAACCCTTCATGATTGCAAATTACATCCTCATAACATTTTCTTATTACTAGAGAAGTTCTGTATTTAAAAACAATCTTCCTATTTAAACTAGCTCTAAATTCTCTGAAAATGCAATTTACCCGTAATTCACTGAGGGAGGCATCAGGATCCACCAAACTACTTGCATCTCCACTTCCCCTCCTAGATGAGTTGCCACTCAGAGGAGTTGCACTTACTGAATTTCGAGATGAGGGCTTAAAAAAGGGAAAAACATTGTATCAGGAATCATATGGTTATTTCTGGTACACTTGACAATACTCTTTGTAAATTTCTTCACAGTCACAGAAGAGTTTTCTCTTTTTTTTTCCTGAATATTAGCTTACAGACAGTATTTTCCATTGCTTTTTTTCCAGCAGTTGTGTTTCTTCTTGGTAAAATGTTGGTTTCTTGTTGATGACTTAGTGTATCAGAACATTAGAATTTTGAGTCATCTGTCCAGAAGACATTCGTAAGATGGCTATTAGTGCTGAATACTGCAGACGTTCACAATATTACTACAAATTATGATTTCTGTCATCCAGGATTCAGAAGAAAGCCTACAATGAGAATCTACCAAATGGATTTTTATAGCCTTAGCATCCTAGATTTTAGCCTTTCCTGGTAAGTATTTCTCACATGAAAAATAAACTGTATAGAAAATTATTACTGGCCAAAAGTAAACCAAAGAATAATCTTTTTTTCCTCAAGAAAGCAAAGGCACAAAGCATTAATTTTGGGTGATAAAAAAGTATATTTAAAAATATCTTTGCAAGCTAACCCTGACGAACAATACACAGCATTTATACTTCTTGAACTATTTCAACACTTGCAAATCTGTGGACGAATGCTGACTTTAAGTAATTTTTAAATTAAAAACTCTTACCCTTGAAAATATTTCTGAATGTGATTTTTCACTCTTTTCTTCCAGCTGAAAGAGAATAGGGAACAGGATTACCTTTTGTAATAAGGGACTACTGAATCAGCATCTTTTGCTCAAAAATATTTAAAAATGAAACAATTAAAAAAATTCCAAATGTTAGCAAAGATCAAGACAGGTACAACAATATTCAGCCTAAAAAAGCAGTTTTTACCTGAATTGCAAAATAAATTACTGCTTGTAAAGAAAAGACCAGAAACTTTTCTTTGAAGTTTTTAAGAAGTCATTACCAGTGTTGAACAACAAAAGATGTTTTAGTATTTTAATTTTCAACACAGTAATCGCTACAACAGATGCAAAGCTTCATGCAAAGCTTAAGGCAGTCAGTGACAGCAGTGTGAATGTCCTAGTCAATAGAAAACACATTTGTACTTTCAATCTCTTTAGTGAAACCTGCAATTACATCACAATAAAACTGGTTCAGGTAAAAGCCTATAACTAAAGTGTACTAAGCAAAAGCAACCTACGAAATGGTGCTATGCTATAATTCCCCCCTCCCCCTCCTTACTGCCCACAATTCTCCCCACTCCCCTGCCCCCAGTCCTGGCCACACCCTCGGGATCTCTCTATTAGTTCAAGGACCCCAACTCCGCCCATGTACCGCCCTTGCACCCTGAGAAAAGCTACGGCCCCTGGCCCTTCCTCTCTGGTTTCCCTCTCCCTCTGCGGCTCGCTGCCTCCCCTTCTCCCTCTCCCCTCTCCCAGCCTGTTGGGGACCGGCCCGTCCCCACGTAAGTAAAGGTCCTTCTGAAGCCACCATGCAAGAGGGCCTTCTCTCTCCTCGTCACGTGTTGCGGGCAGCAGCTGGCCGGGGCTAAAGCCCGGGGCCACCGAAATGGCTACGGGGAGAGTGGGACGGCTGCTCTCCCCGACATAAGCCCGGATGCGAACTCCGGAATCGGTTGCGGGCTTGCCACACCACCGCAAAGAAAAAACCACCACAACACAAAATAATTTCAATTCATATTTTATGTACTGAAGACTAAGCAAAAGAACTACCACACTCCCTTCTTAGAAAATTCTGCTACTGCAAAATTACATTGTAGATGTCCACATTTTCTACATTTCCATGAACCAAAATAGGTGGGATTAGAAAACGTATCTCACATATCTTGCTTCTCAAAGAACACCTGTTTTTCTCCACGAGTTTTGGAAGTCTGTTGCAATCACAGAAGAAACAAACACTACTTCGTAAGATCTTTCTTTTTCCTCCTATTGTGGTTTCTATAAAAGCAACATTGCTTCTTCATGACAAATTCACCACCTCCAGTGATGTACTGAAATTATACATTGCAAATATTTGTCACCAGTATGATGATAAAACGATGTTAAAAGTCCAACTGATCTGAAGGATACATTTAGACTAACCTAAATAAAAATATACATTTGGAATCTACTAATACATAATGATGATGATAACAAAAGCAACTGAGAAGGTAGCATAACTACCAGTCTCAGACTCCACATTTCTTTAGCAGAGCATTAATTTCAGAAAGCCAGCTTTATTACAGGGAAAAAAAAGCTAAAGTTTAAGGTGGAGAAATGATTAGTCTCTCATGATTTGAGAATGTACAGGTGATAAATAACATGAATTATTACAAGTTATATAGCACAGCAACTGTATTAAAGTATCATCTAAATGCAAAGTCACAGGAAGTGGTTGTAGGAATACTCTACCCCTCAGCCTCCCATTTAAAGCAGAACCACAGCCAACAGTCCAGGACAGCCGTGGCTTAATCTAGCTAAGTGTCACCAGCTCCTGAACACGGACGCTCTCCAGCCTTGCTGTAACCTGACAGACTGCAACAATAACCTCCTTTGTGGAGCGTCTTGGAGTATCTCGTCTCAACTCCTAAACTACAGCGTGAGGTTGCTGGCCCTTGTTGTACTGCTCGGCAAGGGTAAGAAGATTTTGGCTCTCACCTGAGCAAGCACTTACACACTGCGGATCACCGCACAGCATTCCTTTTGCTCAACTAAATAAGCACAGGTGCTCTCAGCCTCTCTGCCTACCTACCACATGTGCTAACCCTGACTGCTGTTTCGAAAGATATACCTAAGAAGAGAAATTTCCCTTTTTTCTCCATGCTATTAAACACAAATTTTTGACTGCAAGTAACAAGAATTTTTAGAACTTACACCAGCACGAGAAGGTGGCTAGGTTTGGTATAAACAATGTTCAGCCTAAAGGGAGCACAGGAAAACCATCACGATAATTTTCCTGTAACATGATCTGTTGATTGACATGGGATTCAGTATAAGTGCATAGCCAACAAGGAGTGCTTCAGTAATGCATCCTGACAAAAACTCATTGGGATTAATGAACACTAAAATGCACTAATGTGGGCACAGTTCTAAGTATTTTTGTCACTTAAAAGAAGTAATAGTATTTCAAAAGTACACAAAACCCCCCTAGCATTGTTAATTTCCGGAAGAAAAAAAATGTAAGATGTTTGGGTCTTCAAGAGATTGTTAAGCTTATCACACACACAAAAATGTGAAGTGTTACACTTGTCACATGCTTCTAGCAACAGGCAAAATCTCCTTTAAAATAAAGCAGGCATGCTTTTTAAAAATTCGCTCAGTACATTTTTATACAAAAAACAGCCCCAACCCCACAATAAACCTATTTGCAATTAAGTAATTTAGAATGCTTTTACAGTATTTACTCTTTCAGAGTATGAAAAGAAAACCCATTGTTAGTAAGTCTGCTGTATTTGCCACAGTGTAAATAAAAGCATTACACTCACACTAGTCAAAACTTGGCCATCATCTGCATTGGAAACAATGCTTCCCCTGCGGCTGGAACGACTAAAATAGTCAGCAGCAGTTTCACTTTGATCAGAAAAATCAGAGGACTTCAAAAGATAAGGAGAAGGTAAAAGAGAACTGAACATGACACCACCAAATGAACAAAAGTTTATTAAAAACCAGAAAATCTTACCTTAAATCTCTATTATTGCGCTAAAAACAATGAACACTTACTATTGATTCACTTTCCTCAATTAGAGTAATATAAAAAACACATACAACTAGATACCAACAGGCTCAGTACTAATTTAAGGTCAAACACAAACTACAAAAATTACCTTTAAAAAAAGTTTGCAGATCATAAAAGACAGATTATATAAGTTGATAAATAAAAATTATTATTTTTCTCTACAAATGTTGTCTTTTTCAAATCAACACAAACCCAACAATGCTAGTTATAATCTGGGCTTCTTCTCATTCATAAGTTTAAGATGTCTTACACTAGAAGGTAAGGTTATTCCCCAAAGATGTATGTCAGACAGACACCTAAAAAGGTGGGGGGAAAAAATGCTAGTGCCACACATTATTTGTTAAAAAAGGCAAAATATATCTAAGCTCATTACAGCAATTACATCTGCCATGGGAATTCAAGTGAAATATTCAACTGACAAACATTATGCATGTAAAACACAGTATTTAATGAGAAGAGTGGCTTTATCATAAGCTTGTTGACAATATTCTACTTCAAAAGGCAGAAAGTTACCATGAATGTTGTTCTAAAAGTGATTATAGGAGAAAAAAATCCTTATATGAACAGGTTGAAAATATATTGTCCTTATCCAATTCTCAACATTTTAAAAAAAATTTCCTCTTTATGTGATGTATGTGTAGCCTCATTCTGTTTAAAAGATAGTGAGATGTCCAGAAGTTACATATATAACAGTTATACAAGAAACAGTTTACTGATGAACACCTAGCTCAGACTATGCTATTTTAGGACTACAGAATTTGTATTTGTTGTCACTGCTATGTTATGTTCTATTTCTCTGACAACAAATTTTCCAGCCATAAAACTACATCTATATTTAAAATAGTATCCTAATTTTCTTTAAATGTAACTACGCAGACAAATTTTGATAGTTGGAAATTTGGCTAAACTTTCCTATTTCACTTGCATTTCACAAAGTATAAAGATACTGAAGAGAATTCTTATTTATTATGATTACGGCAAAAGAACAAACAACTCGGGCTACATCTACGACAACACTGGTCTCTCATTCAAAATCCACTTCTCTTTGCTGTTGAGAAGTCCATATACCTGATAAACCTTGCTCTTCCTCCTTCTATACTTCCTGTACTCCTACTATCTTTCCCAATGGGCTCATCAAAACCAATACATTTTAAGATGGAGAAGCATCATACAGATTCTCACAAGTGTTTTCTACCCTTTCCACCTCTCCTACTTTCTCTTCTGATTTTCAGAGAGTACTAAGCTGACTTCAAATGCATTATCCGGAGTAAAACCAAAATACAAGCCACAGAAACAGTATGAAATGAATGTTAAATTATTCATAACATTTCTACCTCATCTGCTTTTCAGGATTATTTCATTAAACAAATACTTTGAACTCTATTAAGCATTCACTAGTGTAAGTGGATGTTACCTTGGCATTATTGGTATAACACATACATAGTGATATCTGATATACATACATATATACATATATATACATATATATATATATATATTCCTATATATCTAAAAGTGCATACTTTTAAGAAATTAATCTCTAAGGAGACAAGTAGTGTTTTCACAGTGCAAGAGATTACAAATGTATGTCAATACCTGTTAGGTTTTAGAACTTCATAAAGCAATAACAAAATTACCTTTTTCCTATGCCCTCAAAAATTCACTCTAGTATCTCTTGCAGCTAAAAATGTTAGTTTGTGACAAATGTGGTTTTATTTGTTTAGTACCTATAACACTGTTACTATGTGAGAAATTTAAAAAAAGATTGAACATTTCAATTTAGCCCATACTAGAACACTGATCACTTTTTTGTTTTGTGTAGCATGACAAACAAGCAGCTGTATCAATGAAACTTAGACAATTGTTCTGTGGCAGAAGCAAAACAAATGTATTTAAAATCACTTTGTAGCACAAAAAGCCAACATGACACTTAATACAATACAGACAAAGAAACTAATTTTTCTCATTTTGGACACAGGGTGGTAACCCCAAAAATGTACTATACTTCCATTACTAGTTGCTTATTACAAACATTAAAAAGACATTTAGAAAAACAAATTCCTTATTGCTTCTACAGTTTACTGTCTTACTGCTAAAAATTTACATATCGCTAAAAATCACATCTCTGACAAATTAAAACTTCTTATGTGGAATGGAAAAATCAAGTCTGTGTGTTGGTCAGTGAAACCATCTCGAGTGGACGTACTCATAACTGCTGATGTGTTAATATCAAAGCATTCAGCAAATCGTGCATAGGAATGCTCACCACAGGACTACTTCGGACTGAGCTTGCTCTTGAAGAATAACTGTATTCAGATGGCTAAAGAAAAGTTATGAAGGACATTTTCACAACTTTCATAGAGTTTTGTATGCAGAAAACAAAGATAATGAAACAAACAACCATAGGCCTATTACACTAAGAGTGCGAGAACTATTTGAGTTATGTCATCCATCACCACACAATGAGGCCTGAGAAAGAAGGAATGAAGTACCATTTATATCCAGTCTCAGCAATTATCATGCCACACTCATACACTGAATTCCTATGCACAGTCACGTAACTCTCTTATCCTATATGTGTTTTCAGTCAGTAGCTTACTTTTTAAAAAAATAATCAATTTTTAAAGATTCTCAGTAGCATTTACTATTACTACTAGGCATGTCTATTTCCATGTGTCACTCTAAGAATTCCCTTGAAAAACAGCCAAACAGTTAAAAAAAAAATATCAAATCTTAACTATGTGCATACTTAAACTAAATATTTAAATTGCAATTTGGTTTTAGCTGCTCTGAAGCCTGCAGAAGTTTTAACACACCCTGGGAACTGAAGCTATGCTGTACACTTTACGGTTTTATTCTATGCTCACCCATGCACATTCTCCTGAAAGAGAATGTTTAAAGGTGCAAGGCTGAAATCTGTTTATGCAGTGGATAATAAAAGCAGCTCTGCGCAACACAACCTAAAAAGAAAAAAAATTACAGTTTCATGGGATTTTCCCCTACCTATGAAGAAACCTCTAGCAGAAACTAGAATTACATGTGTATAAGAGTTATATGTAATAGAGTCTTTATGGTCTTGTTCTCTCACTGAATCTTCTAATGTTTTCTTGCGAACATACATAAAGCCAAAAAAAGTAAATAATCTGTTTGCAATCCAAGTGCAAAAAAAGATCTCACTAACTAATTAAAAATACTACATAATATTTGATGGTTTTTTACATAGATTTAGCATGTCTCTAAATGGCAGTGTAAGATGGATTTGAACTACTATAGCAGCAAAAGGCATAAAGTTTCAGACATGCATGTCACTTTTTAAAGATAATTTTTTGTAGAGCTGTCTTAGCCATTCTTATGGCACTACTAGCTAGTCTTTATTTTGTTAAGATGCAGATTAGATTTTCATGCTATTCTATTTTTGTATGTTTATTAAATTTAAATATGGCATCCTATTTAAAAGCATTTAAGGCGTGTTTGCCACAAATTTCAGTAATCTCCTGATGACTTTCCCATACAAGCGCTTAACTGCTTTAAATACTTTTTTTAGTATTATACATGCAGCTATTATTAGTATGCTTGAATTAATTTGTTCGAACTCCAGTGTTCTTCAACATCATTGTTGCATTCGCCAACTTTATGCTTGTCTGTAAAAAGAGCAGTAAAACAGCAACTACTAAAATACTTTAAAGAGGCAATTTAACAATGTTAAGAAAATTAAACTGAATGCCTCCAGAACATGATACACAGAAAATGCAACTCTAAAGATATCCATAAAATGCACATGTAATACTGTCAAGCCTCATGGCCATACAGTACAAATTTAAGGCAACCATGCAAATGGTGCTTACAAACCAAACTCGTACTTCTTATCAAACCAGTGTTTAAAGGAGACACCTATGAAGAAAAGTGTAATTTTATATTTCTGCGGGCCATTCAAACATCTAAAGATAAGTGAGATATTATTTTACATTGTACTAACCCTGTAACTCCTAGTCGGTGCCACTGGATCACTGTATAGAGAAGATGACTATAATGTGAAGAACAGAACAAGTCAGAAATACTTTTTCTGAATACATTTTTAAAATTTATTTATTAGTCTATATTCTGCAAAAGTCCTAAATATTTAAATACTAAATTTTAATCTATCTATAGTAGACAGAAACTTTCAGAAAAGAGTGGAAGAGCCTCCAGGAAAACCCGTTATCTTTGAATTCCATTTAAACATTATTAAAGCAATCTAGTATTCTTGCAAGTAGATTTGTGGAAGAGAGTGAAAAAATTAAGTAGTTTTCAAATAACATGTCCGTTTCCTCTAGCTAGTTATTTAAGCTTGGTCATGAATGCAGCTGCAGGTACTGAAGATACTACTCCTCTCATGACATATCAGTGTTTTATCATTTATATTAAGATGGAAAAAAAGTAGTGCAATGGTGCTAAGCATTTAAGACTTTTTTTGTTGTTTTTAGAAGACAGGAATTTGAAACAGCAACTGTCACAGCTGCTGGTTGTTTTCTGAATATCATATAGCATCATGAAACGGAAGTTATTTTAAATTCAAAATCTCACATGCAGAGCAGAGTAACCTGCATGTTATACATTAATTTTATAGAACAACTCTTACAAGCAAAAAATACAACTGTTACCACTTTTAATGATTTGAAGTGTCATAGAGAAATAAGTTAGCGTCATATGGCATAAGTAAGCAAACCTACATACACGTATTTTATATAAATAATGAAATTAATATAGAAAGAGGAGACAGACCCGAGCATGGTAGGAAGGAACTGCTTTACTATATCCAAGGCTGCTATAATTTCTTTGATCATAGTAAATTCCACTCTGAGGAGTGAGGAAGAAAAGAAGAGAGAAAACCAAGGTTGCATCTGTAGATCTTGAAAACAAAAGTTTTATCTTAACATTGCCCAAATGTTCCCAAGCTTAGAACTTGTGCAGAATGCTGTAAAGTTTTCCCTACTGTTGACCCCAAATCCATATAACTTTCTTAAGCACGTAAAGAATAAAACCCCCCCAAACTACTATGTACTCTGTATATCAGCATTATCTATATTTCTAATGCCACGCTCAAACAAAATAGTAAATAATTTTCATATTTTTCTCTATAATAAATAAGAAAACTCCAAAAGCTTGACAAGTGTAGCAAAAAATACATGAAAAACATAATTGACAAGGCTTGTTAATAATGAGTACAATTATTTACTTTATCTTTTTTCCATTAGATATCATCATAAATCAAAGCATTTCGGGGAGAGAGAAGGACAGAAATCCCTGATAATTGAATAGGGGCTGGATGTTTATGTGACGCCAGCATTAGCCTGTACCCTACCACTATTCCTTTTATCAAGTGCGTATAGTGGAAGTCTAGCAACTGTACTTTGGCTTATTTCTGTTGGTTTTGGACACTCTCTGCACAAATTGCATTTATATGCCCATGTGAGGCAAAAACTTCATACACACATACAAAAAAGAAAAACCAGACAGATGAAAACACGGCAAAAAGTAGTGCCTGCATAATACAGCACTTCATATCTCAACAGGCAACAGAAAGCAGAAATATTCATATTACTCATTTGTTTAGGAACTAAGAGAACAGGAAAATAACACCTCAAAAGCACACGGAGAAATGCTGTAATACAATAATAAGTAAATACAAAATTACTTCAGCCTAGTCTCAACACAAATGTCCACTG
Source organism: Oriolus oriolus (assembly GCA_013400235.1). Taxonomy (NCBI): domain Eukaryota; kingdom Metazoa; phylum Chordata; class Aves; order Passeriformes; family Corvidae; genus Oriolus; species Oriolus oriolus. The sequence continues at coordinate 46,214 of VXBT01009994.1, read as the reverse complement.
CTGTTCTGACCTCCGTAACCCCTAATGCCATTGCTAATTCATCAGTACCAAAAACTGTCTGAAAAATTACATCCAAAATATTTCATTTATTGACACTATATTCACATGTTATACACTGAACTTTCTAGAATAGTTTCTGCAAGATCACAATAGGTCACATGCTGTCGCACGCGGACACGAAAGAACACACAGACACTCGCTCTGAAAGAGAGAAAGCTGAAAGCCTGAAGCTCAAAAGCCCCCTGGCCGCGATAGCTCCTTTATTTTATAGACTCTTAGAAAACCTCACTGATTGGAAAATGAAATTACCACCCTTCAAATACATAGGTCAAAGGAGAGATCCATCAAATGTCTCCGCCTTAGGAGAAGGAATGAAAACATCTTGGCAGTTAAGCATAACATGGCTTATGTTTACAGAACAAAGTGTGAGAATTTTTAACTACAGAATTAAAAACATTGAAGAACTGTGAACAGCAAGGCAACAACATGCCTTTCTCAATAAGTCACTGGGTTAACATCAAGATCTATGGCAAATTCAATCTGCTGTACATCTGTATATAAAATGTTTCTAACTCTCTGATGGGGGACAAAGTGGGAATAATAGAACATGTATCTCCATCCCAACTAAATAAACTTGAATCCAGAGAAGTGCCACTTTTAAATAGCTCCAAGAGCCTTTTCCAGGCCTCCAACACAACGAGATTTCTATTCAGCTGATTCCACTGATGGTATTGCACTGATATGAACACAGTTTCAAACACAAATTGAGGTCAGAATCTGATCAATATGAGGTTTCTTTTTTCCTAAAAACATTTATGCAAATGTCAGGAAGCTAACAAATTTTTCCATAATGATACACACATTTATAACGAATATTATACTAGAAAACTAACCAATAAATCTTTATGGAAATAAACAGCTTTATTCTTTGAACTATGAGATTCATTGTAAGCATGCCTCTAAGAATAAAATTTTGAGAATACCACTATATAACAGCACCTTCAATCTTAAAATAAAAAGAAGGCAAACATACGGATTTAAGGTTTTTATCACCTAAAACAGAAACAACACAGGAAATTCTAACTACATAATAAGAAAAAAAAAAAGGCCATTCTTCTATATCTGTGTTAAAAAGAACTGATAAATGAAACTATAATCAACCCTATCCTCATTAACATAGGCTTGGCTTAAAGCTAGTGCTCACATTTCACAAAAAAATTTAAACCAATAAACTAAAAAACCAGAACAGTACAGGCTAATTTAAGCTGCTTACATATTCCTTTTAATGGTATTTGATGTTCGCCTTTTCTTTAGAAGACGCACACAGATCTTATGTGGCATAATACCACTGAGAATGTGATGCAACCTACTATCACTTCATAAAAATATGAAGTTTTTTAAGTAGATACACAAACTAGCTGCTTTTTCTCTGGACTGAAATAACTTTCCATTAGATTAAGTTAAAGTTTCTATGTGGCAATGGAGAATACAAACAGATGCATACACACATTTTTCCCCCAAGAATGTCCTCCAAGTCTATTCTGTATGTCACTTCACTACAAAGTTTAGAAATAACAACTAAATACTAGAAAGTGCTTACTGCAAGACAGTTGTCTTTTCTCCCTGAAAAAAATTATACATGTAGTCTACAGAAAATGTTAGAATTGTAAAACTATTCTAGGTCTGAAAATGTGATAGTTCAAATTTATATACTTTTTAAAATCAATAATTCAAAGTCACTAGTTAATATCATTATACCTTAGAAACAAAGCATAAAAACACTTCACTCAAAGACACGCAAAGTGTTAAGATACAGGGACCAAATATCTTGCAGATCTATCCTTAGCCTTGTCACACTGAAGTAAAAGAAAATTAAATCAAAATGAAAATCACAATGTTAAAAAAAAATTAAACTTCCATTTTTTCAAAGAATGACTAAAAAGACTTACAGGAAAATTACAAGAAAACATATTCCACTAATTACGAACATTTAAACACGAAAGAACGCTTTGAAGCACATGAAGTACTTTCTGAGGCTGGAACACTTAATAAAAACTAATCTTTTTCCCCAACAGCATCCCAATTTATGAAAAGTGAGATAATTTTGGACAGCACTAGGTTATGTGAAATATTTAATGTGATTTCAGTAACAAAATTTTAAATAAGTAACTCAAGTCTCATATGGTAGATTTCATTAAACTGAGACAGCATTTACAAGGTTATGTAACAAAAGGCTCATCTCCACACAGGCAAAACAGTCTAAAGGATCATCAGCCCCCTTGTTGAGCTGTGCAACTCATCATGATGCAATGACTTTCCAGGGCACCTTACAGGCTCAGGAAGGTCACTGCCTACAGGGTACAGGGCATGAAAGACATTACAGGAGGAAGGGGAAATAGTATTTTGTGATCAGGGAGGACTTAGAGGTGGGGAAAGAGGGATAAATGTGTTTTCAGGAGGAGCAAGTGCATGAAAAAGAAGGAACAGTGTGATGAAAGGGCCAGCTGTGTGTAAAGAGAATGGGAGTCTACCAGATTTGGCAACTCTTAAGAATACTAATAAAAACAGCTTTGTAATATAATAGTTTAGCCAGTGTCCCATGTTTCTTGTCACTCAATAACAGCAAAATTTCTGAAGTTTATACTTCTTATTTTCAACTTAGAAAACTTAAACTTTCACAGCAAGCTTGTTTTTTTCCAGTTCATTTAAAAATTTCACAGCTATTTTGACTTCACACAATGCACAATACCAAATATAACTTAGTATCAACCTAAGCCTACTTGTAACACAATGGCAAAAAGAAAGTAAAGGTAGCTTGAAAATATTACATTATACACTAGTAGCATGCTGGAGTATTGCTCAGTGTAATTTTCAAAATGAGGAGTAATGTGAGGATTGCAAGAAAAATAATTTATTTTTGTCTATTGGTACATCTGAAAATTTCTTCTAGACATCAGGTTAACATCAGAAATTCCCCAGTTGCAGATTTTATATTTGTTTTTAAGTTAATATAGGCCAGATTTAGTTAATATTATTTCATACTTTATTCATATTATCTCAATAGTTCCAATACATCCAATATTAACAATATCTTAGATATTTAAATATTATGGAGAATATTAATGTAATTTAGAGACTACAGTCCCTTTCTGTGTTACAAAAATTATTACCTACAGGACCCATAGGACACTGTATCAGTTTTAACCAACTGAACTATTTATTTTTTAAAAACAGAGAATGAAGACAGATCACTCAAGATAATCATTATCATCCCGACACTTAGCTTACACCTTTTATAACTAACTATTAACAGCTTAACAGTCTACTAATAAATGTTTAAGTCACCTAAACTAGGAATACCAAAAATATACAGAAATACCCATTACTGAAAAAGCAAAGTTTCTGTATTTCAGCCTTGTCTGTTGTTCTAAAATCACAACATGAAAGAGGAAAATGTTGTCTGTCGTAACTTTCAACAACATATTTCTACCTATCGAGGCTGATGGACAACCTTTCTCCACTTTATTTTACTTCTCTTTTAGGGACCTAGGGAGAGAGCAACTGAAGAGATGAATTCCCTTCACACCTGCAAGTGTTCTGTCTTGAAGATAACTTCACTTAGCACTTTCTTTGAGCTCTCAGATTTGCTATCACAAAGTGCTTGATTACATCAATCATTGCAGGAGTCCCATTAATACTATTTTCTATAAGCATGCTTTCACCAAACTACCGCTTTGGTAAGTAGACACAGAAAATGTTACTGTGTGAACACATCACATTCTAAACAAAAAGCATGCTCATTCCAGGTTACACACCACAAGGTCTCTCCTTTTGGAGGTACTTGCTCTGCTCCTGTGAGATGCACTGACATCCGAGGAACTCTTGAGAACAAAATTATAAAAATATATCAAGATATGAAATAATTTTTTAAATTTAATTCTATTAATCTTCACTGAATGACAGAAAATAACCAAGGCAGTCAAAGAAATTCTAAGTAACACCCCCAAAAATGAGCTTAGATATCCGCCCAATTCAAATACCCTTGTTTAGACAATGGCCAATTACTTAATCTCCATCTAAGTGTATTTGCTACGTCAACCAAGACAAGAACGGATCTGAGCAAATCTGTACCAGCTCACAAGTTTCTAAGTGTTGCACATAGCATATTTTACAGGTTTTCTTGATAAACCATTCACTGCTCAAAATTATTTGGTAAAAATACCTGTGTGGCAAACTGCAGAAACACGTAACTCTATGATTTGCACGACATTACACAAAATTCATTTAATCAAAGACTACATTTAATTGCCAAGACCTCTTAGCAAGTGACAATCACTTTTTTTAAAAAGCCACACAAAGAAACAGCTCATTCCAACTTCCAAAATACATAAAACCAATCCTTTTATTTTAGTAATTTGTCCCTTTCCTGGCCTATATACCCACATCAATGACCAGCTGATTGCTAGGTAGATCCAAGACCAGGAAAATATTTACATATTCTCAATAAAACCATTCTTTACCAATGTGTATGGCCTAAATATGATGTAAAAGAGCCTATACAATAAATATTTCTGTTAGCAGTCTTTGGGATACCTTACATCATGCAGCTAAATTTTTTGCCATTAATGAATAATATATTCCCCACCTTCTCAAAGAAAGAGAACCTTGCATCATACCAAACTCTTCTTCAAATTGTATCTTAAGGTACTGATACCTTTTCTTTCACAAATACTACAGAAACACAGTAATACTCAAAGTGCAAGAAAAGACTGGAAGACTGAAACACATAAACTACCTTTTTAACACTGATGGAAATCAAATACCAGATGAACTTAAACACTATATGTGACTTAAAATAATGACTAAAACTGCAAATACTTAGGACACTTGAAGCTTCATCCTTTCCATTAGAAAATGAAACCAGAACCCAAACCTTTTTTTCCTTTGGTTTGGTTTTTAAAGGCCCTGAAGAAAAAGAAAAAATATACAGTTTGAACACAAACCAAATGTGAATGTCGACTGGACTGGTGAGAGTATCTGGCCCTCTCTGCATCTTCCTGAGAAAGAAGAAATGCAGAGTTATTTCATAAGGAAGGAAAAAAAAAACCCTGACACAATACCAGGAAGGCAAAGTGAGCAACATGCTGTTAGCACTTTTCATGCTATGTGTCATTTTGAATAATCCATGGTGGCAAGCAAACGCATTCAAGTCAGAAGAGCTCATTTCACCTGATTTGAGTGAGTATGCCAAGATATTACATATGGGGATGTAAATAAGGCAGGTTAATATAATTAGTAATTAGTGTTCAGTAGTTTTTCTTACGATTAGTATATTAATGCAAAAAATAAAGCAGAAAATTGTTTAAATTAAGAAATTAAAGTAAAAATAGAGAGCCTTACAAAATTACAAGTACATTAGTAAGAAATGCACCATATAATGACTACATTCATTTTAAGTAATTTATAAAGTTATTTTAGCCCTAATAGAAATTATTATTCTGTTTCCACATATATATTTCACATTTTCTTGTCTATTAGAGGAACAAAGCTTCTTGAGCAAATTGTTCAGTTTAAAGTTCTACAGCTAGTTTTGCTCTACAGTGACAGTGAAAATAACAAACCCAACTTATAAAATCTGAGTGATGAGAACTAGGTAATGCACCTTAATATCTTTTACTCTGTTGAAAGATGAGAGAACGTTCATTTTGGTTCACACAAAGGAATATGTGAGAAGAAGCAAGAGAAAAACCACAACTAATTTAAAACTAAAACATATTTCACATGCCATAAGCATCTCAAATCATTACAGTATGAAAACATGTTAAGAATAACCTTAATTTTAAAACTATCCCATTTGGAGGCTACAATATGGTTCTAAAAGTAGGAATTCTTCCTTAACTTACTTATTTCCTACAATTTTCAATATGTTGAACTATTCTAAAGATTGTAAGCCAGTTATTTATAGAATTAAAGGCTTTGCCTCCAGGTCATAGACGGGTATCTAAAGACTAAAACTGGCTTTCATATTGCTTATGGTCACATGGTTATTGTCTTCACTGAATACATTAATTTGTTTAAAACTATTTTATGACTATTCAATACTCAATAGGCCTATTTAAAACTCTGTCAGAGAATTTCCTGGCGGGGACTGTAGGTTCATTTCATAATGACATTTTAGTCTTTCTCTCTATACTGTTTTGAGGTTTAAAATGAATGTTCATGCAATTTAACTTTTCAACACAATATAGTTAGATCATTGCCAATTTTAAATATTCTTTGTATCTCTGGTCTAAATGGACAAGTACCTCTTAGTAACATCTACAGCAGACAAGAAGAGTTTGCTACTTATATATGATTCCTCTTAACTGGTGGGTAGTAAGTCTCCTCTTGACATTCCATGAGAAAATAGAAAGCCAGTGTTAAGTGTTCAGCATATTCAAGTCAAAGGATTAATACTACAGTACATATTGCAGATAGCTGCTGCTGGTATCCATCAAGCTTGATTTCTAAAAATTCAAGTTTGAATTATGCATGTTGTCCAATACAGAGGTTACGTCTCCCAGTCCAGGAAAGAAGTGCACATCTGTTCAGAAATCTCCTGCAGCAGATGTGCCTCTTAGGACTGCAAAAGGAAGGCGGCATTCAGTTGAATGGCATTAATTTTGAGTGAGATTCCTCACTGTATTGGGTCTGACTAAGGTAAAGTTCACAGCCCTTACCATGCTGGGCTTTGCATTGGTAGCTGGACAGGGGTTGATAACAGAGCAGTGTTTTGGCTACTGCCGAGCAGTGCTGTCCCTCTGACACTCCTTCCCCCACCAAAGGGGATGGGAGTGGGCAAGATCCTGGGAGGAGACACAAGCAGGCCAGCTGACCCAAATACAATCTATGTTCCATGTTTTGGAAACCCTTGATTTCAAGCAAAAGAACCTTCAAAGGTACATTCCGCCAAGAAATACAGAAACCTATGTTGATCTTGAGAACATGAAACCTAATGTATACACAAACATCAGCTAGGCAAAGAGATAATAAAGAGTCAATACAACTCTGCAAATAAAATTCTAATGACAGTCCTAGGATTTCTCAACAGATTAACTGTCACTGTAGTTTTAACTATTTTAAATGATGGCTAGTCTCAGCATGTATTACTTAAATCTTGATGATTCAAAACATTCCCACAGTGAACACTTTCCTAAAAGCCATAAAAACCCCTCACATCTCCCATATACCCTTTTAAGAGGCACATGAAGTTTGTGAAAGGAACCCTCTAAAGAAACATTGCAATCAGGTCAGTCTCACTCCAGTGCCTGGTAAAATAATGGAAAATCCTATTCTGGGAGGTACTGAAAAACACCTGGGGGACAACTCAGTCACTGGTCACAGCCAATATGGTTTCATGAGGGGAAACTCCTGCTTGTCGAACCTGATTTTGTTATACAATCTACCTAGGTGACCTAGGAAAGACAGCAGATTGTATCCTTTTTGACATCAGCAAAGCTTTTGATACTGTCTCTCACAGGAGCCTTCTGGAAAAAGTGGCCTGCACACAGCTGGATAACCCATGTTATACAATGAATGAGCAACTGGCCCGCAGGTCGGGCACAGAGGGTTGTAGCAAATGGGGTGACATCAGACTAGCATCAGGTCACTGGTAGAGTTCCATAGGCTCACCTCAGGCCCAGGCCTCCTCATAAATGACTTGGATGCAGAACTCTAAGCAATAGTAAATTTGCTGATGACACCAAATGGGAGGAGCTTGAGGGCAGGGAGGCCCCACAGCGAGACCTTAGCAAATCAGAGAGATGGGCAAGCACCAACCATATTGTCTTGGTTTGAAAGACAGGTGTCTACCAAGGAAGGCAGGAACCTCCCTTGGAATGGAAAAGATGACCCCCTTCCCTCCAAATTATTATAACTTTGAAATTACAGGGCTTTCAGGTAAAGATATGAGAAAAGGAATAACTGTTATTTACTAGTGTGCATATATATAAATGTATAACAAGACAACAGCAACAACAAGCCAAACCAGAGACCCACTAACAGCCTTCTCTCAGCTGTCGGGCACTTTCCCCTTGGCTGCAGTTACAGCCACAGCCGGCAGGGGCGCTGTTGGCTCCCAGCCAGGCAGGGTGGGTGCGATGATTCCCCCGCGGCTGCAGGGGGCGCTGTGGCGCGAGCTCAGCCACCTCTCCACATGGGTGATGGCGGCGCAGCCAGCAGGAGAGATTGAAAATGGGCTTCCTTTGCAAACTCACGGGGGGCAGCCAGTCCCAGTGCCGCTCCAGATGGCGCAATGGGCTGTAGCAGGAACCTCGGAGCAGCAGGCTGGAACAGCAGAGGCGAGCACATCCAGAGTGGCAAACAAAGTGTAGCAAAAATTCCGAAGCTGTAGCAGGAGCCGCAGGGTGTCCTGGTGGACACAAGGAGTCAGGTTAAAGTGTAGCAAAAAAAAAGCCCGAAGCAGTGACAGAAAACAGTGGGGCTGGGCAGTGGTGTCTGGGCTCCCACAAGCAGATGAGAGATGCTCCCTCTGGAGGGGGTTGGGGGTCCCGGGTTTTCCCCTGAGGCACCTGAGCAAATGGCGAGGGTCCTTTCCAGTGAGATTGGGTGTTGAAAAGGTCCCAGTTCAACGGCCGCTCTTACGAGCAAAGGCTCACCCACGGTAAGGAGACGCACTGCACGATGGAACTCCACGGTGGCAGCAAATTCTCCCTGCAGCCGCAGCCTGTCTGCCCTCTGATCTCAAGAGCGAGAGAGAACGAGGGACAAGCCCAGCCCCTCACCCTCCAGCCAAAATTTTGCAGTATCTCTGCACTTCCAAAGAGAAAGCTCCACAGCTAAGAGACTGCAGCCAGCTGCACCCCTTCCCCCATCTTGGCCACATCCTTTCTCTCTCTCAAGTATCCATGTTCCAGTCTCTCAGGCAACAAATGGGAGAAAAATTCCCTAAGAGAAAGAAAAAAACTGAACAAATCCTAACCTCCAACACATAGGAAGTTTAACAAGGGCAAGTGCTGGATTCTGCACCTGGGATGGGACAACCCTGGATGTACGGACAAACTGGGTAACAAGATGCTGGAGAGCAGCACCACAGAAAGGGACCTGGGGGTCCTGGCTGACAGAAAGTTGAATGTGAGTCAGCAGTGCCCACACAGCCAGGAGGGCCACCTGTGTCCTGGCTACATCAGGCACAGCATCGGCAGCCAGGCAAGGGAGGGGATTATCCCGCTCTGCTCTGCACTGGGGTGGCCTCACCTCAAGTCCTGTGTGCAGTTTTGGTGCCACAACAGAAAAAAGATACAAAGCTGTTAGAGAACGTCCAAAGAAGGGCAACCAAGATGGTGAAGGGGCTGGAGGGGAAGTTGAACAAGGAGTGGCTGAGGTCACCCTGTCTGTTCAGCCTGGAGGAGACTGAGGGGAGTCCTCATTGTGGTACTGAACATCCTCACAAAGGGAAGTGGAGAGGCAGGGATTGACCTCTTCCATGGTGATCAGTGACAGGACCCAAGGGAACAGTGAGTCAGGGGAGGGTTAGACTATATACATACATAGCTGAACAACTTAGATACATAGTTTATGTCTGTGTGTATATATATATTTTTATATATACATACATACATATATATATATATAGTTATAATTATACATAGTTTATACACTTCGAAATGACACACAGCAAATCATTAATAAATTAACTTCCTCCAAAATCCTATGTTAGTTCTCGTAGTGGCAAAAACATGCACAACAGGTGATTTTAGCCTACCATCCATTTCTGGATATGAGCCCATTTTCTATCATATGAATGCTCAGAAAACTACAGAATGTAAAAAGAAAACCAAAGAAACCATTTACTATATGAATTATAGTCATCACACAAGACTGGATTCCTAAACTGAAAACTCAGAAAAATCTACATTAATTGCCATGTAATCTTCAGAATACTAGCAGGTATCTCCTGCAGTTCAAAAACTGAAACTGCAGCACAATGAGAACCATATAAAATTGAGGCAAAAAATGTTTTGCATATTTCACTTATTACCACAGAAAAAAACCCACCACAACCAAGTATCAGCATTACATGAATTTGAATATAATCATGATAAATAATAAATTCTCAATGTTTTACATGCAATGTCAAAACCTGAATTTAACTATGCAATAACCAGACTGCTGAAAACCTAGTTTCTAGGATATTTTTTCTCAAGAAATGCAAACTTTTTTTAGGAGAAACATGTGGAACAACACACAACTGCATGTGTAAATACTACCCCATTTAAATAATTTTTTAAAAATAAAGATCTTGACAATAGGTATTTACTGTGAATACTTTCAGTATAATCCAATCCTGATGCTGAAAACACTCGCAAAAAACTGAATTACACTAAAAGACAACATCTTATGCAAATGCAGAAATAAAATACATTATGAATTTTTGTAAAAGTCTGCAATAATTCCTGATGAGTTACACTACCTCTTTTTGCTGTCGCTCCAGCTCTCTCATACGTATATCTCTTGCTTCTGCTCGAGCTGCCCGTTTTGCTGCAAGTCTGGCTTCTGCCTACAAGCAGATGGAAAATAATTAGTTAAAAAAAAGTTTTTTGAATAATGGTTTGAATACTCAATCTCTTCACAAGTATACATTAGGATTTTAACATCATAATAGAGAATAAAGAAATCAGAGTTCTCACAATGAAATTTCACAAAGAATATGTACCTAACTCTTTAAAGACAGCATTGCTAGTCAAAAGAACTATATGTTCATTTAAAAAGTCATAGAACAGTTTGGGTGTGAAGGGACTTTAAAGATCATCTAGTTCCAATGCCCAGATCAGGCGCCATCAACGAAACCAGGTCATTCAGTGCCCCATCTAGCCTGGCCTTAAACACTTCCAGGGATGGGACATCCACAACTTCTCTGGCCAACCTGTTCCAGTGCCTCACCACTCCCCTAGTAAGAATTTCCTCCTAACATCTAATCTAAACCTACTTTCAGTTTAAAACCATACATTCCCCTATGTCCTAAAGCTATCTGCCTGTGTAAAAAAGTAACTCTCTTTCTTTTTTATAAGCCCCCTTCAGGTACTGGATGGTCACAGTGAGGTCTCCCCAAAGCCATCTCTTCTCCAGGCTGAACAACCCCAGCTCTCTCAGCCTGTCTTCATAGGTGAGATGCTCCAGTCCTCTGAGCATCTTTGTAGCCCTCACCAAGTTCTTCTCCCAGTCTGGACTCACATGTGAGATTGCCCTGACTGACATGCAGTACATTGTACTTCGACTTGTTGAACTTAAAAGAGGTTCTCATGGGCCCAAGTTTGTCTAGGTGGCCCTGGATGGCATCCCATCCTTCTGTTGTGCCAACTGCACCACTCAGCTTCATGGATCTGCAAACTTGCTGAGGGTGCACTCAATCCCACTGATAGTGTCACTGATAAAGGTATTAAAGAGCCCTGGTACCAAGANAAGCGCCCGGGTACCAAGGTGGCCCCCTGACGGACACAACTCGTCACCAGCCTCCACCTGGACATAAGAGCACTGACCACAACTCTGGCTGCATCCATCCAGCCAATTCCTTATTCACTGAGTAGCCCATCCATTAAATCCATGTCTCTTCAATTTGGATATAAGGATGCTGTGAAGGACCTTGTTGAAAGCCCTACAGAAGTCTAGGTAGTCTTTGTGGAGGGCTGTGGGCCCTCAAGACAAGAGCCCTTTGCACTCCCTTGCAGGAGCCAGACTTAAGCAACCCACTTCTGGGTTAGGGTGAGAACCCAGCATGCTTTGCTTCCCCATCGTAATCGCCTGCACCCCATTGGCTAATTGGTTTCCACCCCACCCCCTGCCTTTCCCATATATACCACTGCTTTTAACCCCACCCCTCCCCCCCCAGGCAGGGACACCTTGTTCCTGGCCTCCCCTTCATGGAAGCTCTTGTTCCAGGCCCTCCCTTTGTAAGGGTGGTTGGACAATAAAACTACTCCGTGGACCGTGGAACCGCCATATGAGGCTCCTGTCTCTTTACCCCCATGTTAGCCTGGAGTGATCTCACAATGAGCTGAAATCGCTTGCAGCTAAGAGGCTGCTGATCTTGCTGAGATCACCTGTCGCTCAGTAAGGCCTGCCAGAGCCCTCAGAAGGGCTGTTCCTTGCGGGACGCTCTCACTGAGAAGATCGTGGCTGGCTGGTGCTGAGCAGTGCCGGCCCCATAGCGACAAGTCTTCCCTTGCAAACTGTTGCTGTCACTCCATCATAGAAGGCCACTGGATTGTTCAGTAATGATTTGCTCTTGGTGAAGCTGTGCTGGATGTCTCAGATCATCTCCTTTTCTTGCATGTGCCTCAACATTGTTTCTGTAAGGATCTGCTCCACAGTCGTCCCAGGCAAAGAAGTGAGGCTCACCAGTCTGTAGTTCCCTGGGTCTCCTTTTCTACCCTCTTTAAATATAGGAGTGATGTTTCCCTTCTTCCAGTCACTGGTGACTTTGTACAACCAACATGACTTTTGAAATATAATGGAGAGTGGCTTGGCAAGATCAGCCAGCTCCTTCAGGACCCTGGGATACCCTAAACTGAGTACAGAAATATTACTATCACTACAACTTGAAAACTGATGTCTTGTGGACTTGAAAAGGACTTTGCCTATGCATAGTATTTGAACAGACATGTATGCAACTGAAGAATCTCTGGCCACAAAAAGACATTAAAACCAAAAAGAAAGAATCAGAGATACTAAACCACTGCTGTTCATGCCATATTTAAAGCTTTGCTGCAATTTGGAATTATTTTGAAATGCAAACATCACTCATTGAGAATACTTCAAACAGCAACCAAAATCAAATTGATTATTGAACAAAATACAACAAAAAAAAATATTACCATTCCTCAAGAACTACCTTCAACACTATCACTCCAAAGGGACTTCCCTACCTTTCCATTCAAGCCCTTATACTCCCAACATCTTCTTTGGACACAGGTCCAGCACTTGGGACCTCCTGTAAGACAATTTAACTAACTACCATAGCAGAAAGTTAAGAGCAGCAAAAAACCAGTAGTTTTCTGAGTTTTCTTTTCTGTGTGTTACTGAAATGAATTGGCTTGTACAAGGACCTTAGGAACAGACCAAGCAAAAGGTATAAGCAGGACAAACAGTAGCAAGACCTTCCCCCTTTCAGTAACAAAAAGCTTATTTCTGCACTGCTTGTGAAACCTGGTTATTGGTGGATACAACTGAATATTCTCCACCTTCTATCCAGCCTCAACAAAAAGAGAAAGTGTCTTTCAGACTCTAAATGCTACCTCAAATTTAATCAGTTAATTACATGAAGGAATAAATTTTGCCATAAAGCTAATCTCTAAGGAAAGCAAAAGCTCAGTTTTTTCACATTTGAATAATGAGTTGACAAAAATTCTCTCAAATTCTTTAAGTATTAGACCACTGAAGACAGATTTTCCACCGAAGATTCCAGCTGTCCATGTAATGTTAATTAAAAGCTTTTGAGAAACAGCAACAGCTGTTCAGAACTCCTAACAACCAAAAGAATTCTAGAAGTTCTTAAAATGTAAAATCCAATGGATTTTTGCTTTTGATTAAGGATAGGGTTTTTCCTGCTTTTGCCACTGTCACCGCAGAGGTTTATGTAAAACACTGGAAACCTATAAAACTATTTTACTGTGCTTCAGGAAAATGAAACAGGTATATAACTTGGGAATTTAACTTCAAATTATGATTAACTATAGGCACAAAAATATCTTATCAAATAATGACAAGACAGAAGGCACATTCACTATAGCTTTATTACTTAAAATAGTCTGTCTTAACTCCAAATGACTCATGAAGACTGGTTTTTCTGTATTTTGCATACTCAGATAAAACAACTCCAAGGCTGTGTCAACACTCCTGACTGCCATAACGTAATCTATTTTCAGAGTAGCATACAGCTACTCTTCCTACCTGATGACAGTACACAAGTAAAGCAAGGAAATTGCCATGCAATAGGAAGTACTTCCATTTGTAGCCCACTACCGCTCTGTTGCATATAAACTGTCACATAGACAGGTATGCAGCACAGAAAGAAAAAGGACTCAACAAGCTTATATGTTTGGGTTTAGTTTTGTCTATAAAACAATAGATATATGCATTTGGCCTTTAGGCTCTGGCAAGGCTTTACTGTTAAAGATAGAAAGTTAATTGGTTTACTGATTCACGCAAAAAATCAATTCACATTTCACCACTCTCTCCTAGTCCTACAGCCAGAGACCTAACTTTAAATTTCTACAGTACAAGGGAAGCTCCATTTCTTCTAATTTACTAAACCCTTGATAAAACACAAGTGAATTCTACAAACATTTGTCATCAAACGGGTGCCTGAAACTGAAGGAAAAAAAAAATCTTATCTTTTTAGAGAATTTTTTTGGAAGAAATGGCTTCATATTACATTAATTTTTAACCTGAGCAACTAGATTTGTTTAAAAAGCAAACAATCTCAAGACAAAAAACTTGGCAAGTTAACTAAAAGGACAGTTCTCAGGCTTCTTTCACCATACTTTAGAGCAAGAGACAAATCACAGTACCACTTGAAAGACCATCACACCCAGTGGTTCTTTATTCTCAGCAGATCTGTTAGAGCACAGGCTTTATGCTATTGATGCAGCACTCAAATAAATCTTCATAGCTATGTTATTGAAATTCAAAATTAACAATAAGAGAGAAACAACCATAATTCAAAAGGACATCGTTTTCTTCCTGGGTGCTGCTATTCACTCTGTTGTCTTACTGAAAAAGCCCATAGAAGTCATGAAACAAATTACCACTAACAAATCCTTCACAAATAAATTTCATCAGCTACATTGAAATAATGTCTTTAAATATCCGCTAATGAAAATGTAGAGCCACAATAGCTTTGGATAAAGAACTATTTGGACTATAGAAGCAGCACAGAAACACCAGACTACTAGTTTTCATTTTTTTGAATAAACCAGCGAAAGTACAGGTAGTCATGTTATCACGCTTTTCAATTCAATTAGTATTTGATTTGAGAGGGCATACCAAATACACCACTATTCCTTGCTCATAGTAGCTTGGGAGTCAATACAGATTGCTTTCTACAGCCTGCATTAAACAAAGTCCAGTCTTCAAAAAGTAAAGACTGGCCACTACAGTCTTGATTTCAGTTTCACTGGTGTGCTGGTTTAACAAAGCTTGGTTTGTGGGCACACGAGAACTTGAAACTTCTGTGTTGGGCACAGAGCCAATTGCTGAAAGCTCTGACAATGGGCAGGTTACTAGACTAATTAGACAAGCTGGTAACGCCTCTATGATGACATATTTAAGAAAGGAGAAAGTGCGAGAAGTTCCCTTTTTCTTGCTCTCCTTCCTGGAAAAGGGCTGCCAGGCCCTCCCGGCACAGCGGCTGGGACCGTGCCACTGGGAGGGTCCGTCCCAGCACTGCGAGCAGTCACATGGCTGGCGTGGCCTGTGCAGTGCCAGCGGGCCCCTCCTGAGGCTGGCACAGCCCGCACAGAAGTGGGCAGCAACACCACACAGCCAGCAGCAAGAGACATGGTGACTATTTCCCCGATGCAGAGCCCAGACAAGATCCACTTCTCTTGTGTCTGTAAGCTGCAACTTACAGACGCCAATTTTCTTCCAAGTCGGAGAAAAAGGAAAAGTGAGGTCACGTAAGGAAGGCCAACATGGCAGCACCGAGATTGGTGGGGGAAAGGAGATGGAGGAGGCACTCCAAGCACAGGAGCTCAGATTCGCCTGCAAGCCGTGGTGAAGACTATAATACAACAGTTTCCCTATAAGTCATGAAGTGCATGTGGGGGAGCAGAGATCCACACACAGCCCATGAAGAGGAGTGCTCATGCTGGAGCGTGTAGATGCTGAGAGGCTGTGATCTAATAAAGAACTTGAACAGAGAGAGATGACCCTTACTTTTAGAGATTGAAGAAGAGAGCCTTCACTTCCAAACTAGAACAGCTCATCCTTAAAAGACTAAACCCCATGAAATATTATGACCCACACTAGGCAGCTGTGGGAAGACCGCATGACCCGTGGGAGGGATTCACATTGCAGCAGGTTTGGGCGGGCTGTTGCTTGTGAAGGTTGAAACCATGCTAAAAAAGTTCACAGAGGACTATCTCCCATGGGAAGGATTGCATAGCACAGCAGAAGAAAATCTTTTCCTTAAACATAAAGAAAGACTCTTAAGAAGTGAAATACTGACCAAAACCCCATACTTGTTTCCTTGTGCGGTTGGTGGAAAGAGGGAAGGACTGGGGAAGAAAAGTGTTCTGAAAGTTTGCTTTAGTTCTTATTATCCTTTTACTTTTAATTCTGTCAATAATAAATCTTCTTTATACTTTATAAAACTTCTTTATACTTTTTTGTGGTTTTCCCCTAATCCTTATATCAACTCATGAGAACTCCCCCCTCCTCTGCTCAGCTATAGCAGAGGAAAATAAGTGAATAGTTTTTTCGTGGGTGCCTGGACTAGCCAGTGTCAAACCACGACAACTGGTCATCATTCTCTATATAGTCTTTAGACCAGACACACATTAATAAAATATATTACAATAAAGATCCATTGTAATATTATCTATTGAAGTACAGCTCATTAAAAAGTGATACTACATACCAAGTTTCTATTTTTCTGAAGTAAAAATTCAACTGTGTATTGTCCAAGATCTAGCAACTCTGACACTATTTCAGAAGCTTCCTAATGGAACTTCCTATTGATAAAAAGAAATGGGATAGCTGAATTTCCTTGAAGACTTTAAATGCACATGAGGTATTTAAACCTGGTACACTTACGCTTGTGGTTTAAATAATTCAGCATGGAATTTATTCAGAAAATTGGTCAAAAAAGGACATAGAAGACTACAGAGGAGATCTTTGTAACAGAAGAAACCGGGTAGAAAAACAAGGAAGAGGCCCTCGAGACTTTGCTTGGGCATGAAAAAAGGACTAATTAATAAATTATTAATTTATAACTAAATCTGAAAATTCTGTTTTGTATATGAACATACTCATACTACTCATATTTACCTTCTACTCTAAGGACAAATACGTGTTTTTAAACCAATCCTGTATTTCTTTGGGTATTAGCTCTGGTCTAAGTAACAAAACAAAGCCATCTGTTCATCACTGAGTTCTGGAATACCTCATTTCAAAATAGAGACCAAAAACCATTACATGAACAACAACAACAAAAAAAAGCGCAGTGTTTCCTTGTACCTGCATAAGAAGCATTTCATTCTAGAAGATGATTATCCTGGCTGTTTTCAAGCAGTTAAGCAGTACCTTACAGCAGTATTCACTTTGATTGGTTTATTTTATTGCATATGTTTAGTAAATATAGAGGTAACAAGACAATGTTCTCCTTCCAGGAGGTGACAGTCAATTTCCTGATTCTCACCAAAAAAACCAATTATTATAAACTATTTACAGTCATTTAAAAAGCCATCTCTGCTTCTTCATTTTTTTAATCTTTGTTTTCAAATACATATTCTACCACAATCTTTTGAAAACTTTTTATCTCAACTTTCAAGGATAACATGTAGTTCTTCAGTTAAATCAAAGGTATTTTTGGCAAGAAAGAAAAGAAGAAAGAAGATGAGACTTTAACTTGAATGCCTTTGTAAAGATTAAGTCTGGAGTCTCTCCTTTCTGATGTATTTTTCTTAGTCTCTTCACAGCAATGACCATGTTTTTTCCCAGGTAAGCAGCACGGTATCAACACAGAATTGATATGGTAGAAGCTTCCCTTCATGTTGATCAAGGAGAAGCATAACATCTATCTCCATAGTTTTGATAGGCATCTTTTTCTTTCCCTTGCCTGCAAGAAGGAACTCACTAGAAAGCAACAGCGTTTTAGTTCTAAGTTTTATATTCTGGAGAAGGTGATTCATTAATTGGCATAAAAGCTTCATAAGGTTAAAATACAGGCTATCCTAAAATCTCTGCCAAGGGATATGCAGTCCTGCAGTTTCCAACGCAGGAGGCCCGGTTAAGGACCGGCGGCGGTGAGGGCACTGACTGCCCCTGCTGCTGGACCCACTGCTCCCTGTCTGCCACGGACACTAGGACACCCTGCCCGCTCTGGCTAAGCATCAGGGTGAGCATTTAAAAAATGTTCACTATAATTCTTAATAGATAACTACATATAGCAACTTAAACTTTATTTCATCTTTTCTCATTAAGCAAACAAAGGATTCTGTGCCCATGATGGTGGGAACTAGATGATATATAAGGTCCCTTCCAATCCAAATCATTCTATGATTCCTTCTGCTGCTCATTTCTTCTGTATTCTCATTTCCATGCTTTTTGCCCTTATCTCCATACTGTCTCATGAAATCAAGGCAACATCATCACTTATGTGCCAAAAGTATTTCTTATGGCTCCTCAGAAATATCTTTTCCACTTACTTCTGATGTCTCTGCCCCAGCTGCCTACAAACCAAAGACTATAACAAAATCTTAAGTTTTAACATGACTTAAAGGTTTAAGGGTCGTTATTTCTGATGTCTCATTGGTTTTCTATTTATTGTATAGACTCATATATATATTATAAAATCTCTAGAATATCCTGTATCCTATAAAATATTTTTAATCACTATTAAAAACAAAACCAAACAAGACTTTGAATTAATACTAAAGTAGAAATAGCCAATTGAAAAATATTTAGTGATCTCTTGCTAAAACAAATTTTAAAAATCACCTAGCATCTACAAAGAAAATGAAAATGAATCTTTATTCTCTTCCATGAGAAAACATCTTGAGAGTTTTCCATGCTCTTGCTCTATAGTGAAAATAGTCATGAGAACAGTTCCTGAAAAAAAAAAAACAAACACCAAACCAAAACACAGAGACAAGATTCTACAAGGCAGAAATCCAGCAAACACTGTTGCAATCATTGTCCACAAGCTCTAGTTCTCTGTCACCCAGTAACACCGCACTGAAGAATGGAAGAGTTGCTGATGGAAACACCCAGGAAAAGGCTATAGGTAAATCCTGATTGTGCCTTCAAACTGCTGTTTAGCAGGTTGAGGATGGTGAGATGACACATGTCAGACTCTTTTCACTCTCTGCCATGATATTCATTGTATCTGAGCATGAACCACAGGCAATGCAAGAACACAGAAGTGTCTGAAACCTCTGTCCTTGCATAATCACACTGGCTTTGGAGAAAGAGGTCTCACGTAATCATAAGAGATGCCTGGTGATGACAGGTTACTGCTAAATATTTAAAATAAGAACAATTTCTCTGCAAACTACAAAGACAAGTGAAGCAGTGATGCACAACTCAGCCAAAGATACTCTGTCCACAAAAGAACTTAGTAAGCAGAGAATCCCCACAACAAACCCACAGGGAAAACATCTTGAGATCATATCAACTGTATTCCATGTAGACTGTGAACATAACCTTGAGAATATGAACATCAACTTCCATTTATCTAGTTATGTGGGAATTCTTTTTGCTTAACAAATGAGAATATAATGTTGCCAGGAGCTTGAAGTTACACTAAACAATCATTACCTGTACTTTGGGAAGCTTGAACTTTGCACAAGACATATGAAACTGTCTTCTACACCAGATGACTTATTTTTCAATCAATCTGAGAAAGCTAAAAATTTCAGAATCCACTACAACAGTCAGAGAAAGAACCAAAAGGTCACATAAAGGAACTCCCTATATGTTCAGGAGATAGGCTTTTTTTTTCTTTTAAGAGATAAGCTGTCTTCAAATTAACCTTGCTATAATTAGAACACACTCGCCACTATTCCATTTGAATGTAGTTGGGTGCTTTTACACCCAGAGTGTCTTTATTTCCTTGCAGGGAACACGTGGACAATATATCTACACCTGCTCCTGCAGCTTTTGAAAAAAAACTGCCAAACTGATCAACTGCAAGTAATCTCACTTTGGACACCATGTAATAGGGAGAGAGCATTGCTTCCAGGAAAGGATGCACAGATCCCTGTCCCTGGATATGTACATCACCTTTACTCTTCCTCAGTTCCAGTGAGCAAGGAAATTCAATGCCAGGAAAAATAATAGACCATAGTATAAAAACTAGGTCCTGAAGAAAGAGGTTTAGTAACTCGAAAGTTCTTGGAGTAAGGCAGAAATCCATTCCAGTGTTGATGTTTTAGCATATTTGTGTGCAACAGAAACTGTAAAAATGCTTGTCTCAATGCATAGTCCCACACTAAGAAAGAGATGTGAAAGAGCTCTCCACATAACAAAAGTTAAGTACAAGAAATAAAGGGGAGGGGACAGCCAACAGAGGAAAAAAGTTTTCTGATGCAGAGGAAAGATGGAAAAAAAATAAAAGAAATGTAAAAGAGGAAGCAGTCTGACCAAGGACCTCAGATCCTACAATAGCGCCCTTATCTTCCACTAAATATTTTCATACAAAATGACATCAGATTCAACCAGTGCAGAAAAATGACTATATGGAAATGAACTTAGTGGATCAGTGCCAAAGAATTCTTTAAACCAAATTTCCTAGAAAGCAATGTTTACTGGTACTAAAAGGAAGATACGTTGTTTTTTGACGCATGCCATAAAACAAGGAAATTGAAATTTTGTCAAATTAAAAGTGGTAACAAAGAGTAAGAATAGCACTTTCTGATATCTGAATTTTTAGAGAAAAACCACCCTGAAACGTCATACACTACATTAGAGTCACTTCATTGGAGTTCTTTGTATTACAGATTCTGATACTTCCTAGTGCCATTTTGTGACTGCTCTGAATGCCAGAGCTCTTTTATGCAGTTTGACCACACAGATCATCCTGAGTGCAACCTTTTGTTTCCACATATTCTGCTTACCATGTCTTAATACCTAGAACACCTTTAGGAAGATTTTCCACAGAAGACACGTGGATTACAGGACTCAATCCAATTCTAGTAAGTAACGTCTTCTAAAAAGGTGTGATGTAAGAGAACAAAGCCCGACAATAATTTTAAGTAAGATACATCTTGCTATTGAGATCCTTTTCTAGGTTAAACAACAAGTTGATGTTACATACTGGAAGCATGCAAATACTCAAAGAAATTTAAGGCCATATTATTTCTTTTCCATTCACTGTTTTCCCCAAAAAATGAGAGATGGAACTTGATGAGTGAGATCACACATGATCCACAGTCCCACACAGAACTCGGCTGATAGGGTGAGACCTTCCTTTAGAACTAGAACATGACTATGAATGTGACTTTCTGAAAAGATACCAGCTAAATTTTATTTTTTACTGGCAAAGCATATCTTTTACTTGCAGTCTATGATAGATACATTTGAAAATGCCTAAAGAAGCTTTCTCTTCAGAGACCTATCACCTACCTATTTTGTCTTATGAACACATATATAGACAACTATTTACATTACAAAGCAAATTAGAATCTGCATTTTGCACTCACTTATGTCAACTAGGGAGAGCAGCTTTGTAGATAATATAGCCCCAAAGGACCTGGATCCATTTGTATACAAACAGTATTGAGGCTTTTGTTCCCTAGTCACAGCATTTCCACCTAGAAAAACTAGTCCAAACAGACATCTAAGACTTTAAATTCCAACTGCCTTTTTCCTATATCCAGTGGGACAAAATTCCCCTTTGTATCAACTTCTTGTTAATTGCACTTTTCGCTGGTTATCTCCAGCCCTCTTTTTTTTAAGTGGTGAAATTCCTGGTATAGTGTACATATTAGGCTTAATTGGAAAGAAATGTGACTTCTCACATTTGAAATAGAATCTATGCAGTATTCACGCATGGGCAAGGACTCCGCAACATGGTGGTAAAGATGCAAAGACTTTATTGCGTATCCGAAATTCCCTTAAATACCAATAGAAAGACGGGAAATCACCTCATATAAATAGGAAAGATGTTCACCTCAGTGTTCCCCAATCACCTGGAATATTTCCCAGACATTGCCTATTATGGTAAAAGGTAAACAATACCTTACAAGGTCACAAACTACAATTATCACATCTCATAGGTCCAACACAGTCCAGAAACTCACAATCCTCTCTCAGCCCATCCCCGGTGACCTGGCTGTAATCCCAGGATCACCTCCAGGTCTGAGAACGAGGCTCCCTCTTTGGCCGACAAGGCCTAATCTCTCTTCCAGCATACAGTGTAGCCCAACAATCTATTACAAATATATTTTAATAATGACTACTACACATTCAACACTAATACCCTATACTTAGCATCTTAAGAATACTACTCACTATAATAGGATAAACATGTATGTTTTTTAGTTTTACACTTGAGATAGCACCTGAATTTCTCATTTATCTTTAAGCATGTAAGTATCTGTAGAAATAGCTGCTAGGCTTAAGTGCAATTCTGTGAAGTTATACTAGTCATACAATTAATATCTCACCACATCAACATTTCAG
Organism: Oriolus oriolus; assembly: GCA_013400235.1. Classification (NCBI taxonomy): domain Eukaryota; kingdom Metazoa; phylum Chordata; class Aves; order Passeriformes; family Corvidae; genus Oriolus; species Oriolus oriolus. The sequence goes on along the minus strand of VXBT01009994.1, from coordinate 23,813 downwards.
TAAATGTGATTTTTTTGATCAATAATTCTTAGCTTTTATTAACTGTAATATTTTTTGCTAATTACACTTTTTTATGCACATCTTAAAAAAATTAACTCTTCCTGGATAATGAGATTGCTTTCATTCTTATTTCTAAATTTAAGACACTTTAAAATTAGCAAACCTCTCTGGCGATGTTGCTTAGAGCTTCATCTTCTGCAGAAAACCTGTCTTTCACTGGAGTTCTCTTCCGTCCTGATCCAGGAGTTCCCATTTTTATTCTGTGAATCTGTACTTGAAAACACAGACAGGACAAAGCTCAGTTTTAATTCAGATCTGGAATTAAAAACAGTCAACCAACATATACTCCAAAATGTCCTAAGTTTTCCGATCTTTAGCCACAAAATATTCAAGAAACCTACATGCAATTGGCACGTAATGGTAAAACTATCACAAAAGCTTGTGGCAGCTTTACAGAACACCACTGCATCCTACAGGGTGCACATATAACATTTTTCTACTGAACAGAACCCATCAGTTTACCTACAGCTTCAAAGTCAGGCACAACTGTAAACTGCTCCTGGCTCAAAAAGGATACCTCTGTAGTCTGTCAATTTACGCAACTCCTAAAAAGAGATGTCCTTTAAAGTTATGGATGTGAAAAAAAAAACCCTATAGACAACAAAGTGTTCAGGAATTAAATTTACATGATCATTAGAGTTCTGCCCAAAACAGAAAAGAGTCAGCAGACAAACTTTACTAAGCATCCAAGCAGGTAGATATGCGGGTTATTTACATTTTAACGCAGCTGTTCTCACGCAGTCACAACAACTGCTGTCTTCTGAAGTAGAAATATTACTATAGCAGAAATAAAGACATCTTTACGAAAAACCCCACTCTTTTGCCTAACAAGATTCTCAAATTGGGAAATGAAGAGAGAAACATACTACCATCATATCCCCTGTATACATAAGATACCCTCTTCTCCTCCAGAAACCCCTTATGAATTGCAAGCATATAAAAGTGACTAACAAAACAAAACAGAGCCCATATAGCCACAATCAGAAAAATATTACACACACTGTCCCCCAAAAAAACCACAACTGTATTCGTTTTTTTCAAATATCCTAAAGAAATCCTACTTCCAGATGTCCAGGTCTTCCCAAATTGCAGACTAAAATTTGGTGGTAGTCCAGCTATTTGACAAGGTAAGTATCCCACATAGAGTTTGAGAAAACACCTTAGAACAAACATTTCTATTTGCAGGAAGAAGAGATCTAAAACGTAACTAGTACTGGCTATCCTTTTGAAACTGAACTGGCACAAGAACCACCTTTCTTACTGAATCTAACTAGCAAAGACTCAGTAACTGATCATAGACTAATCAAAGGGGAAGGAGGAAAAAATCCCAAAGTGACAGGAGAATTTTTGTACAACCAGAGTTTTTACTTTATTACTTTTATTCAGCAATCACAAAGTCAGAATATATTGGGGTATTTTCTGGCACTCCAAGACACCAAGTAGCATCACAGGACTTCTTTTTTTCCTCTTATATTTTAGCTTCTACACCTTTTTTCCCCACTTCCCTTAATAACTTTATACCACTAGTCCTTTCTTTTCCTTGCAAGCAAGAAGATTTTTACTCTGGTTCAAATTTTACAGGTATTTTACTATTCTTCATGTGCTCAGTGTTGTCACTGCTAATCCATTTGGTAAGAGTCTGTATTTTTAGTCTTAAAAACAAGCAAGTAAATTTACATCTTGTACTCAGGCAAATTTAGATAAATATATGCAAAAAACAATTTGGAGATCTCTGTGGCAAAAGTTTAAGCTCAGAGCTACACATTGCTGTCCACATTCTGAACATCTCAAAAAATCTGCACCTTTTGTCAGTAATTCTTATTGTCTGACTTCAAATATTAAAAGCAGAGAGGGGCCAAACTAGAAGTTACATGAACACAAAATAATATTCCCCCTGCTACAGAAGGCTTTAACATTATACACTAGCCACAAGAAAAATCATGAAATGTTTATTACAATAAATGGGTTCATGTAAGAACAGAAATCCAATCTATCTACTAAAAGTCACTAAGCATAAAATTATTTTAATTGGCACATTAAAGGCCATATTTCTTTAAAAAGTATTTACCACATAAGTAAAAACTGTAAAATAACTGCACATACCATAGACTTGAACTGCAATTGTTAACATCCTTTAAACAACATACCATTTCTACTAGACAACAAACTTTTGGTTTGTTAACTCAGTGAAATGCTCTTAGCTGGTAGACTGATTTGGGGAATGTAATGGGTTATAGAGCTAATTTTAGTATAGCTGTGTGGGAGCCAGTTAGCATCCCAATCAGGGGATGAGAGAGTCCACTAAATGGGACAGACCCTGAGAGTTCTCCCAAGGTCATGGTGAGAGAAGAAGCCTCTCCCAAGATGCTTTGTTCAACTAGGCAGATGTACCCCAGTTCTGTTCCCCCTGTTGGTCCGTGGGTTTCCCTGCCCCTTTCCTGACTCCGGTCCAGAAAGCCCCTCCCTCTCCATTCTCCCACTGGCCCTGTCCCTTTGTCCCTGCCTCAGTTTCCCTATTGATTCCCTTACCCCAGCCCAGCCTATGTACCGCCCCTGTGCCCTCAGACCATTGGTCCCTGATGTTCTCCCCACCTCCATATAAAACCTGGACCCCTCCCCATTGTTGAAATTGTCTTTGCCTCTTGGCCCTTCACTGGTGAAGATGGAATATAACTTCTCAGTGGAATTCTAAGCACAGACACTTCCTGTCTCTTTGTCATCAGTGTGTCGTAGAAGCCAGTCAGGGCGTGAGCGACCCCAGCCACCTGGCTAACAACATAGCTGTGTTCAGTTTAACAGGAAGTACTAATTAACAGAGTAGTAATTTCATAAAAATTAGATGCTGATGCTTTACATGAGGAAAACACACTCCATCTCAGTCACTGTGGAGGAAGGCAAGTGTGGCATCCCTGCCAGCCATCTGTCATGCTTCTCACCTAGAATGAGCTCCTGACTGAGCCCAAACACAAGAGGGAGCAGGACAGATTACCCAGAAGTAATACAGAGATGTTCTACAAGGAGGAATTCAGAAAGTCAAAGCTCATCTGATAAGGACAAAGAGAAAGGGCACTCTAAGGACATCAGGAACACAAGAAAGACTAAGAAAACTGTAGGGCCACTGTTTAGTGACACAGAAGACAGCAGTGGGTGCTTGCCAAGCCCCACCCTTGGTAGAATGGTCTGGATAATAACAAACGCGAAGACGGAAATCTTTATGTGTGGAAATCAAATAAGCAAAATTGTCTGACAGGGTACAGGCCCAAAACTGGTCATGTCGAGAAGCAAGAGGATCATCAGTTACATTCAACAGAAACTAGGAGATTAGTCAAAAGTATTTGTTTGAAGTAAAGGAGTCCTCTTGAAAATAAAACCAAAATCAAATTGAAAGTCTACACCAGCAGCAGAGACCTTAGAGGGGTAACAGCATTGGTCAAAACCTGGTCTGATGCTGTCAGAAGTCACCCCACTCACTGCATAATATCTGTCCAGGCTAAACAATACAGCATCTGTCCCAGTGGATGCAAGATCCTGCACTCCAGCTAGCAGGTGGTCAGTACAGGGAGGGTCAGTACACACCTTAAGTGTGTGATTGTGAGCTTGTTGGGTGCACTCTCACTGCATTAGGACATAGCACAGCACACATTAGCAGAGGTACACACAAATCTAGAGTGTCCATATCGCCAGCAGAAATCATGTGCAAAGAGAGGACCCTGGAGTTGAAGAACAGAACAGTTAAACACCAGCCTAGAGAGGCCATGAAATGTCCATCCCTGAAGATGGTAAAAACTTAACTAGACAAGGCTCTGAAAAACCTTTTCTAATTGACAATACTCTGGGCAAAGGATGACCTCCAAAGAATCCTTCCAAAAGAAAATATATGATTTTATACTTACTATTGCTCTCAACTTTTAAACTAAACCTCAATATAAGCCTTCTTTAATTAAATGTTTTAATATTTTTCAAGGGTCTTGTCACAATTTCTTCCATTCCATTTAACTTTTAATTAGGCTGATGTATGTCAGAGTATTTAATTTCTTGTTATAGAGTTCGGTACTACAGAAACCTAGACATACTGCAATATGCTAATTAGTCTAATGCTATAAATATCATTACGCTACTTCTCAGGAAAATATAAGATACCAATACTTCACATGCATGCAGAAATACTTCTGAGATGTTTCACTTCAATAACTTTCTGATTACACAAAGTTATTTTGCTGCATGGGATAAAGAATTTAATACAGGCTGTAACATTAGAATTTTCATAAAACCTGACTAAAGAGAACACCAAAACACAGCCAGACAAAGAACAGTTTGCTATTGTCTTTTATAGTTTAGAAAGGTTAATACAAAAGGAAAGAACATTATAACATCTGCTGCATTTACAGTTCAAAATTCCTGAGTCACATCTACTACATGCCAAATTCTATAGGCATGGTCACACATTGTATTACACAACTGATGAAGTGACATCCTGTTGCATTTCATTCCAAAACACTGAAGTGTCTGAAGGCCCCAAACAAACCAGAAGACCTGTGACAAAATCCCTCAAATGCCTCTCATTTGTCTTCACTTCAGGCATACATATATTTTATCTCTTCCACAAGTCTTTGCTGGCTACTCTTCTTCATATTACCTTCTGACTAAAGGTTCTCCTTGTTTCTTTTTTGCTTCCTAGAAAAAAAGTCTGATTTGTCTTAAGAGAAAAAAAATAAGCTACACTACAAGTTAAGGGCCTATCACTCATCACCTTCAACGGCACCATCTGTTCTAAATGCCTGGGTGTACGCCAGCATACTTGGCATAACATAGGATCCAGATACCTTGGTGTGAACAGGCTATAAATAGCAGACCAAAACTCTCCATTTCTCTTTCAAGAAAGATGACAAGATAACTAAAATTCACCTGTGTAGACACCATCTCTGTATAACTGATTCAACAACAGAGAAGAATGGCACTGCTCTAGAACTGATGTAAGAACCTGAATGCAAAAGTATTAGTACTGCAATGGTTGCATTCATATTTGAGAAGGAGCATAATCATATTGGAAACAACAATCTTGTTTGCTTGATCTTCAGTGCTTTGTCCAAGCAAACTTCAAAGGAGACAAAGCAAATAGACATAGAAAAATTTAAAATTACAAGAGTCTTCCTCAGAAGAAAGGCCCTATACAAAGAGAGGGTACTCTCTTTGCAATTAATGTGTTTGCTCATAGGTCCAAAACCATTTGTGCAAGAAAAAGAGCTGCATGGTCACAGGGTAACGATGACCCAACAAAGGGGCATGTAGGAAGAGAGAGAAATAGATTAGGTTTTAATCCACTGAGAAAGAAATAGACTGAGTTTTAATGCAATAATTTTAAGGACTCATTTGGAATTTTCATTTGGAATGACCTTGTTCAGAATATTAACTGAAACAAGAACTATTGCCAAAAAAGAGCTGCTACTGTAAGTGAAAGAGCCTAACATTAAAGGGAAAATGCAAAGACCGAGAGCATATCATTACAATCTGCCAAAAGATTACAGTGCTTAACACCATACTGGAAGCAAAGTTATTCCACCTGATGAACAGTGCTGCTGTTTTAAGGAGCTGTTCATCTCTCACCATGGCCCACTTCAAAAACTGTTAGCACAAAGTTTCTGCTCTGAGTAGACAAGCTTATGTCAGCTTTTTCAGGGAAAAAACTTACTCTTTAGACAACTGCACAATCCACTCCCTTAATGCAGTATATTTGCAGTTTACTTGCAGTTTTAAAATCTGAGAAATACAATTTCTTATGAGTTCATGGCATTTAGCAATAGAATTACAATTCCTTAGAGGGAGTTCAAATCCCTCAGTTTGTTGGTGCCATGAAGTTAGAGACCAACAGAAAGTCTCCAGTTAAGACAATCAAAAAGCCATTATGCAGCTTGCAAGGGTCTGCAAGTGCCTGATGAATCCATGAAGTGCAACAGTGCCTGGCTAGCGTTGGCAAACATAAAGCAGTGCAAGACAGTAAATGTTCTAAGGCATCCTACAGCCCTGCAGAACTACAAGACACCTCCAGACCTACCAAGCTATCTTTGGTGACCTTCACCAGTCTTTGCAAATTACCAAAATTCTAAAACAACGTCGTGAAGTGATGCAATTTCAAGTGGTGGCAACTTGCTTTAGGAAGTACGAGTTCTCTGCCAGTCAGCTGCCAACAGCTGCAACTGGAGATACCATTACGGCACAAAGTACATTACATACACAATATTATCACCAGTGACGTGCAGCATCTGGAAAGCTCTTACAATGGTGACTCACCAGAGGATCTCTCAGGGCACAATGTAAAGCATATATAGCTTTCAGAGAAGCAGCATAACACAGATTGGCTCTTCTAGAATCAGTGCTACTATAAATGCTGAAGATCCAGAAACACATTAAGAATTCAAATGAAACTTTAAAACATAAGGAAATGACAGTACCAAAATGAGCACTATAAAAAATTATGAAAATGCATAATAAACAAAAAACCTCACAACGATCTTCCAGAAGTGTTTATTCTATAATGAAACAACCACCATTTTTATACTGTCAGCTTTTTCAAAATGAGTATCCTTTCTGCCATTTTGGAAAAGAATGATTCATTACTCATTAAAAAACAAAACACTGCTACTATACTGAGGCTCCACTTTTTTTAATGAAATGGAGAACCCCATGGTAACAACCCACATTCTGTAACAAGCTGCAACTATTTAAAATATTTTTCCCTCGCCAGTTTCATACACTCCTACACTCTTTTCTACTCGTGCTACAGTTACAGTACAATGAAGAAAAGCGACTGCAGCAAGGGAAAGAATTGTCCTAGGTACCCCTTAGAAGAAACAGCAGCTGGAAGAAACCATCAGCTGCCATCATTCCTGCTGACTAGTTCTCTGCTCTGGTAGCAAACTTGGTAGGCTTAGAAACACTGATGTCCACCTGCCCCTTCTTTGGTAAATATCCCTTCACCTCTTCCCTTAAAGCAGACCTAACTCTGCTAGCTTAGCTGAAGGAAATGTTGAACTTTATCATCACCTTCACAAGCAGACAGTGTTACTTACATAAACTAGTCTGAAAATCATGTAATGCATAAACACAGACTGTCCCTTACCTACAATTACACATTACCTAGGTTTCAGATATTAAGACAATAAAATTTAATTACTTTCTCAGAAAGCAGTTCTAATCATTTTTGTAATGCTACTGGACTGCACTAACTCATTACTATCACCACACATCTTCATATTAGGATCTTACAAACAACAACACAATATCAAATCTGCTACTTATTTCTAATCCTCTGCTGACATTATATACCAGAGCTGTTCAATTATATATGATACCTATCTAGGGTTTTTTTGTATATGCACATGCCAACTTGTGTGCTATGTGAAAGTCTCGACCTTAATAAGCACTACAGATCCCCACTACACAGAGTCTAAACAGCATTTCTGAAAGTTCACGTCTTAAAGTACTCTGCCATCTTCTGAGAGAATGAAAAAAAAAAAAAAAAAAGAGGAGCTTAAAAAAACCTCCTCTGGAGTCAATTCACAAGAAATACCGGTGTTTAGGTCAACAAGCTACACCTGGCATATTTCACACAACCATCTTCTATTCACAAGTTCCCAGTTACAGCCAAGAATTCAGTTCAGGTAAGACTGACTTCACAGTAAGCTAAACACCTCCAAACTCAAGTAACAGGAAACAATAGCAAAAGGATGTCATGTACATCAAACTATTTTGTACTGCTAAAACACCTTCTATCTATTCTTACATCATCACTAAGCAATTACATTAAACAAGGAAGCAGATGTATATTAAGAAGGTAACTGTTTCTGGGCCGCAATACATTTAATTACATCACAATCAAGACACAATGAACATTTAAAGAGCTCAGACAAGTACTGATTTAACATTACACTTTGTAACAAACCTCCCGCTCCACATCTCCGAAGATGTTTCACCATAACAACGATACTTTAAAGGGAGAAAATTGATCCTAGACCTTCCTCATTTAGAGCAAAAAATTTCTGTAGGTCTCTCTAAAATGAGAAAATCACCAAGTAGATCACATAAAGTCAACACAGTACTACTTAATCTACAAAATATTTATATTATCAGTGAAATACGTAACACTGCCCTTCAAAGAGTCATGCTAGGATTCAAACTGGAAATCACTTAAAACACACGGAGCAGATCACAGTCCGAAGCTGTTTTCGGGCTCCTTCCAAACTTACGAATGTGCTCATCTCTCTTATCATCCTCAACAACCTCTTTACAATTATAGCAACAGGGTACACTAAAAACAAAACAGCATGCTCCAAAATAAATTAAAAACCCCAAACGACTAAGCATCAGCAAGCGTGAGTGACTCCTAACGCAGCTCGCTGCAGAGGGGGCACGCCCTACTGCTCTGGGAACAGCGAAGCCGTGGTAACGTGCCCTGAGGAAGTGCGAGAGAGAAAGGCACCGAAATACACATAGCTGTGATTTCAGCACATCTTCCTTTTTCCCTCATTCCGCCGTTTCCACTCAGCCCCCGAGGGGCGCACAGCAGCTTCCCCCGGGTCAGGAGGAAGGATCGCGCCCAGCGAGCGGCAACAGCCCGCCGGAAGGGCTAGGGCCAGGCCGGGCCCGGCTTCCCCTGGCCCGCCAGCACCAAGTCTGACCGCGGCCACACGGAAGGGGCCGCACACCGCCGCCCCAAGCTTCCCCTTCTGTTCGCCGACCTGACCAGGGAGTTCCGGCTGAGCCGCTCCTCCAAACCTGAAGAACTGGGTTCCCGCCCCGCTTCGTCGTCCGCGTTTTGCGTGTGACATCCTTCCTCCCCCCGGCCCTCGCCCTTACCCTGCTTGGGCCCCAACGAGCCTTACCTGCGGGCCAGCCTGCCGCAGCACCAGGAGGCCTCAGGAGGGAGGAGGGAATTGTTTCACTCTTCCCTCCAGCGCTTCCAGGGATGCGAGGGCTCGTGGGTCCCGGAATCACTTCAGGCTCCTTCCTTCCCTCACTCCGTACGCCCAGAGACAGGGGAACAGTAGCAAAAGCCGCCCCAGGGAGACCACAGTGCCTGCCAGACACGGACCGTCCGCGGGCCGCGGCAAAGGAACTGCTACCTCACTTAACCCTCTCCACCGTCCCCTCCCACCCGTTCCCCGTGAGGGGTTGGAGGAACCGGAGCCGTAGGCAGACAAGCCACTCCGCTCCAGGCTGCCCTCCTCTTCCCCGCCCCGCGCTCTTGCCTCCTCCCCTTCAGCGCCGGGCGCTTACAGCCACATCGAGAACTCGAGTGAGACACTGCGGCAAATTTCAAACCGCCTGCAGGGCCCTGCGGAAGGAAGAAGGGGCCGGCGCTGAGCAGAGGGAGGGAGAGTGAGCGCCCGACAGCCGAAGCGCAGTAGGCACCACAACCCACGCTGGCACCGACAGCCGGCACGCTGCCCGGGCCCACGCACAGGCCAGGGGGCGAAGCGCGCAGGCGCCGCGGCGGAGAGGGCAGTACGCCCGCGTGCGCAGAGCGGAGGCGGCTGCGGGGACCGTGGTGAGTGGTGGTGGGCAGTGCCGCGCCCCGCCCCGCCCGGCTCCGCCCCGCCCCGCTCCGCTCCACTCCCCTGCCGGGGTCCCGGCCGGCTCCCTGCTGGAGCTCTAGGTCAGTGTGGGTGATTGCGCCCGGTGGCGGCCTTTCAGCTCAGGGAAAACGATGAGACGGTCCGAAGGAGCAGCGACCTCCTCTCGCCCCGCTTCTCCTTTCCTCAGCAGGCAGCGAA
>VXBT01009994.1:0-11277 GCA_013400235.1 Oriolus oriolus | reverse complement strand
CCCCCCCCGGCTGTAGTAGATCCTCTTTTGGAGATTCCCAGTATTGTTAGTAATCATTTGTTCCCCCCTTCCGCAGAAAAAGGGTATTATAATACTCCCTTGTGACAGGTGGAAAATCAACTTTTTATGTCTACACTGCAAAATAAGTGTAAATCACTTTTGTAATGTAGGGAGCAAGTCTTGCTTTTCTATTTGTTTTGCTTTTCAGAAGAGTTATTGGATGTGCATACAGGACCTTCTGCCAGGCCTTTTCAGTCTTGTCCTCCCCCACCTTTTGTTAAGAGTTTAATTTCTACTAAAGATACATTTCTGTCATCAGATACAGACACAAACACACATTAAATAAATGTTTTCAATCTCAGCATTTATATGGGTTTTAAAATTTCAAGAGGAAAAGAAGCGAAAAAGATGCCTTTTTTTGGATGACCTTCTGTATGTGATCTCTCCACCAATTTTTTAAGTCAGAATTTATTAGAATATATCTACAAAATCTTTTAAATATTTCATAGAATTCGTTGGAGTACTGAGGGACTATTATCAGACTTTCCTTATAAGGTTTTTGCATACATATAACATTCACCAAGTAGTGGAAAAACCACAAGCATTCAAAATTCCTGGCTGCTTTTGTGGGCATATGCACATGTCACAGCTGTTCTTCTAGACTACAAAGTTTCTGGTAGTGCTAGGTACTGCAGGATGAGTGAGATTTAGTTTTTTTCTTTTACCTCATTTACTTTAGCACTGGAAAAATCTGTATGGCAGAGTACGATTTATGCACATACATATGTATTTTGATCAGCATTGGTGCTCTTTAGCAGTAGAACTGCACGAGTTTCCATTTGGTTCTCATCCATTTTATCCTCAACAGGGGAAGAGTTAGGCTGCTTGTTGAATAGCTGTGGGTAGAGCTAACTAAAAACTTTGTATTCCAATGTTTTCCCAAAAATCTAGATGACAAAGTAAATGCAATCTTCTTTAGAAAACTTCCGTTTTAACACAGATTAGTTAATTGACCAAACAACTGAAAACAGAATGCTCTCGATGTTCTAGATTTTCACTGTTTTGGTAATATTTTTTGTGTGTTGGTTTGTTTCTGTGTTTGGGGGTTTTTTTAGTCTTTCAGAAATAAGGTAAGCACTAGAATAATGTGATTTATTGTTGAATGTGTTTATAGGAAGATTTTTTTTTCATTGCTATGGATTAATATCCATGAGTCTTGGTTTGAAAGACAGGTATCTGCCGAGGAAGGCAGGAACCTCCCTTGGAATGGAAAAGATGACCCCCTTCCCTCCAAATTATTATAACTTTGAAATTACAGGGCTTTCAGGCAAAGATATGAGAAAAAGAATAACTGTTATTTACTAGTGTGCATATATATAAATGTATAACAAGACAACAGCAACAACAAGCCAAACCAGAGACCCACTAACAGCCTTCTCTCGGCTGTCGGGCACTTTCCCCTTGGCTGCAGTTACAGCCACAGCCGGCAGGGGCGCTGTTGGCTCCCAGCCAGGCAGGGTGGGTGCGATGATTCCCCCGCGGCTGCAGGGGGCGCTGTGGCGCGAGCTCAGCCACCTCTCCACATGGGTGATGGCGGCGCAGCCAGCAGGAGAGATTGAAAATGGGCTTCCTTTGCAAACTCACGGGGGGCAGCCAGTCCCAGTGCCGCTCCAGATGGCGCAATGGGCTGTAGCAGGAACCTCGGAGCAGCAGGCTGGAACGGCAGAGGCGAGCACACCCCAGGGTGTCAACCAAAATGTAGCAGAAACTCCACAGCACTAGCAGGAGCCACTGGGGGTCGGGCAGACGCAGGGTGTCAAGTTAAAGTATAGTGAAAAACCGCAAGCAGCGGCAGAAAACAGCGGGGCTGGACAGCGGCAGCCAGGCTTCCGCAAACAGCCAGGAGATGCTCCCTTGGAGGGGGAGGGGAAGGGGTTGGGGTCCTGGGTTTTCCCCTGAGGCACCCAAGTAGATGGTGAAGGTCCTTTCCAGGAGATCAGTGTTGAAAAGGTCCCAGTTCAACGGCCGCTCTTATGAGCAAAAGCTCACCCACGGTAAGGAAGAAGCAGTAAAGGACAGAACTCTGCAGTGGCCTCAAATTCTCCCTGCAGCAGCAACAGCACCATCTCCTCTTCTGGTCCTGAGAGCGAGAGGAAGTGAGGAGCTGAGCCCAGCGTGTCTCCCCTCAGCCAAAATATCGAGGTATATCTGCACTTCCAAGGAGAAAGCCCCCTAGCTCTGAGACGGTAGCACACTGCACCCTTCCCTCTCCTCCTTGGCTGTATCTTTTGTCTCTCTTAAGTACTGTCGTTATCATCTCTTAGGGAACAAATGGGAGAAAATAAAGCTAATGGAATTTGAACACTGGGAATCAATGAGGGAGAAGAAAAATGTGAAAATTCACAGAAATATTCATAATAATTAATTTTAAATAAATACAGTTTAAACCATGTCTTACTTACCTGTAAAATATAGCCTGAATAAATTTGTCTTTAATTTAGTAATTTACTTTATATAGGATTTTAATACAGTATATCCATCTGTAATCTTTCCTATGAAAATATGTAGATCTTTCCTTCAATGAAATTAATGAAGCTACCAGAAGACTCCAAATGTCTCTAGTTGTAACATTCGTATTGGCCAAAGTGAAAAGTGAATATATAATCTAAACATTTAAACAAATGAATTAAGTTAAATTTAATTGATTACACTCCTTAAATATACATTGCATTTTAGAGCTTGAACATACTTGATTACTTCAATTTTTCTGGAAAATCTCTCTTTACGTGTACTTTGTGTTGAATTTTCTGAGGGTTATGGCAGCTCAGCCTGTGTGAGCTAGGAGTAAAAAGCAAATATTTATGTTTCTGTATGTAATGTGTAGTTCTGATCTAAAATTAAATTTAATATTGTAGAATTCTGTATTTGATGAATGAACAAAAAAAGATTATTTGCAGTTTCTGAGACTTTGTTTGGCCTTTTCAGGAATTATTAAGATAATCTTGCAAATAGTTGTGATTGTTAAGGGACATCCTAAATTATACCTATGCATAATACCTATGCAGTTCTGTGAGACTTCTTGAATTATATTAGCAAAAGTCAAACTAATTGAAAGAGAGTAACACAAGTGGAAGAATCTCTTCAACTGTTCCTAGGCTGAACAAATGTAAAAGCACTATAAAAGCAAGAAGTCATGTATATACTGGACAATTCTACTTCCAGGCATGATTGAATTCTCAAAAGTGACATGACAGTCTTGCTCAACATTTCTATAGAATTTGGTTGGAGAGCCATCAGCTTTTGTGATGATTCGTGCCTGAATATTTTGCACACTTACTGTTCTGACTAGCTCAGTTAAAAAAGTGAGGGAGAGCACATACACAAACTGCATTATAGCTGCTTGTGCAGACTTGTTTATAAATATCCATTGAAGAGAGACAGTTGGTTACTTATGCAACCTGAGCTCAACTTTAACCGATGTCACCAAAGGCATACTTTTAAAAAATGGGATTACACAACTGTAATGAGGATACTGTTTGGCAAGGGAGGACTTTTGTTACAGGAAGTGAGATCAGAGCACGAAATAACGCTAGGTGATTAAAGGAGCCAAGGCTGGTTTTGTACGTCTGGCAGTTTTCTTGGTAAAAAAACAACAAAACACCTGCCCACCCACCCCAAAAAACCCCCAAACAAAACCCGAAAAAACCAAACCCCATCTCTCTACATGACCACAGAAAGCATATGTGGTGTCAGAATCAAGGCAAAACAAATATTTTCTTTTTCATGCTGTTTTTATAGGAGTTTTTCTGAGCAAAGCTATACTTTGGACCACACCTTAAGCTTTTATGCAACAACTTAGCTTTGCTACTTTGTTACAGACAGCAGCTTATTTAATCACTTAAGTCTGAAAACAAAAACTTTTAGGATGTATTAATAAGAATAGAATATGCTAATCCACCAATTCAAGAATCCCTCAAATCACCAACAGAAATTGTAACTTTTGATTTTATATATAAAATACAGATATATGCAATATGTATAAACTAGAACATCATATACGAATAAATTAGTATTAAAACTGATGGAGTCTAAATGGAATCTCAAACAGTGTCTAATGACAACTATTTCATGTTGTTAGGTTATTCCTTCACCAAAGATGTTATGGTATTCTCCGAACTCTCCATGTCTGCTTTGCTTCAAAACTTTTGAGAAAAAATTTTAATAGAGACCAGACCAGTATTAAGTAAGATGTGTAGTGACCTTTCAAGCTTTGCCTGTTTGCTGAGGGAAATACTACAATTTTTAATTCCTGGTAAGCAAGACAGCCATGCATATTTTTAGAAAAACCACTTCTGCATCTGCATTTATCTACTTTTTATGTTATGGAGAGAACATTGGGCTGGCTTGCTTGTAAAAGATGGTACCAAGCATAACCAGTAGGATGATAACTACTATCTAAACATAAAAGTATTAGTTCATGTAACTAAAATTGAATTTATTGAAACTGCATAATACTTGTTGTGTTTCTCATAATTTGTCATTGATAAGTGTAGAAGTAATATCTGCATTATAATGTAGAATGGGAAAAAAAGTGGCTTCCTATCTACATGTTGTTACTGTTAAAACAAACACACCTTTTATTAAAAATAGGAAAAAAAGACCCCGGGGGAAAAAATTAACTTCCATGCTGGAAGAGGAAAAGCAGTAAAAACTCTTCTTCCAAAGTAGGTGTTTCAGGGTTGGACTTGTTTGTGTTTGTCAGATTTAAAGGAGTAGTGTCCAGAAAGGCTACTTGGAGTTATTTTCTAAAAACTTAGTTCAGAAATTATTGAGATCAAGACAAAAGGTGTAAAGGAGACATTGAATTGAAACTCATCTGAGATTCTCTTAGTTGCAAATATTTTACTTACTCTATTTTTGGGCAACTTAATACTGGATAAAAGTGCAAAATTGAACTGAACTATTTTACTTCTTCCTTTGACCATGCTAGGTCAAGATGAGCAATGTGAGAATTTCACCTGGAAATTTTGTGAAAGATCCAGAAGGTTTTAATTTGAAATTGTTCCTTTGATAATGACAAATAAAGATTACAGCCCAACATACACCCTGGAAAGTAATGCCAGTGGCTCACTCAGTTGCTCTGACATCAACCCATGACTGGCATGGTGCTAAGTTTATATAAGGTCAACAGCTGATCAGAGACCATGGGCTGTGGGGTGCCCCAGCAGGGAGGCTACAATGGAGGTGTTGCTGGCTGGCCACCTGGGAAGCAGCTGCTCTCCACCCAAGCCAGGCAGCTGGCTGAAACCCAGGATTGAGAACTCCTTGGTTTTGCATAGAGAAGACCGGGGAGTGGAGTTTTGGAGGGTTATAGCAGAGGTAAGAAAAGAGAGAAGTAAGTACAGGAATATAAACTGTTACTGCTGATCTAATGAAAGCTGCTGCTGTTTGCAGCCTCTTGCTGGCAAGCTCTTGTTGCTGGCTGCTGTAGTGAAAGTACTCAGAAGGTCAGGATTGCACAGATGTGAAGGTTTTTACACTTGTGTACTGAAAACCTGATACTTATTATCCTTAAGTGGGTACCACTGCTCTCATTTCTCAATATTGTGATGTTATCTCTACAGTGAGGCCATTTGCTGGTCCTTTTTCTCTTCTGTATTTGCACTGTGAAGTCTGATTTTGAGTCCCATATTTGAATTCTCTTCATAGTTTATGTTTTCAGTAATTATACATTCCCCCATTTCAAAATATGTCAACAAACAAAAATATACTTAAATATTTAGAATAAAACAGCCAGAAGTTTATGTCAAAAAGTAAAAAATTCATGATTTTTGTTAAAAGACTATAAATATTTTCTGTTAACTAATGTGCTTGACAAGTTTCTCATTCTTAAAGGAAGCCGATTAAGTATTTAAACTCTTCTCCCTTCCCTCCTAAAATCATATTCTCTGGAAACATTGGAGGCAAACTTCAGTTTTCTATGCTTTCAGTATTTCTATCTACAAGCAGTTTTCACCTTTGAGCAGTCTTATTGTTAGACTAAATTAACAAAACAACAGTCTTCTATGACAGCAGAGATGAAATTAGTTTCACTAACTGAAGGTAAAATTAGCAGCTATCATTAATGGGTTTTATTTCATAATAATTAAATTGTCTGCAGTGGTAATCCTCTCAAACAGGCATGAGGGAACTCTTCCCCTTTATTAGTTTCTTTGCAGCATATCACAAAGCTTTTCACTTGCTTTTATTCTTTTGTCTTTGTGGGGCGTCTCTGCATGATGTAACTGAATTTACATATTTGTAAATTAGTGCTAAAAAAGACAAAACTGCATTCCAAAAAGTGCAAACCTTTGAACTTAAAGTTAGGAAATTTTACTTGCTTTTCGACAAAGAGTGATCCGAAGACTGTTCATGTACCTATCTCTCTGCTCTTGATGGTGTTAGCAGTGTAGCACCTCTCTGTTCTCTTTGCTTTGAGGCTTCTGTTGAACAACGACTGTGCTTATCTGGGTGATGTCTGCTTTTCCAGTTTGCTTTTTGGACACTAGGTATTCTCCTGAAGTGGCAATTTCTCCTTTGAACTCCAGAGAAGTACCCCCTTGGTTCTGAATACTTGATTCTGAAGTATTTCAGGCTGCTTAGGTAAGAGAAGTCACTTCTAAAACTGCTCAATAGCTTCACAGCAGTTTTGCAGGTTTTAAAGTGATGGCAGCGAGAGAATGTTTTAAAAGTATACGCTGTGTACTCTACATTACTGATACCACAGAAGCTAAAGTACTCTCATTCATGGTGTTTTGTTACTTCAAAATGTTCCCTCCCTGTACCTAACCCTCCTGCATGTCTCCTCCTTGAGCACATGCTGAATGGACTACACCAGAAGACCTCAAGCCCCATACAGTTTGTACGTAATATATTACCCAAATGAGGCTTTCTGACATTGTTCCTACCTATAAGAAATTAAAAGGTTTAAACAGAGGTTGGCAAGAAGGAAAGCAGTATGTTGTTTGCTTATTTGTTCCTAATGGACTAGCAAAAGACTGGACCGCTAGACTATAAAGAATGAAATATCCAGAAAAATACTTTGAATAATAAAATTAATGAATCTATGAAACTTCATTTTGTGCCTAATTATATAAACCTAAATAAACCAATATTTAGTACATGGAGGAAGAGAAGAAAATACCACATGAAACATTTTCAGTGCAACCGTTAGAATACTTTGAACAAGAATCATATAATACATGATGCTGGTTAATGCATTATGACAGAGTGTGAAGAGTTACCTTTCTTCCAGTAGCTGAACAGAGCCAAAAGGAAGTTATGCCTTCCTTCTAAGAATTTGTGTGCATATTTATAGTATAATCATGAAATTTTAACTGTTAGCAACAGTTTTTATCACCATAATAATAGTCTTTTTCTCTTCTCTTGGTGTACCAACTGCAAGATTATCTTTGTGCTTTAGATTGTGGCACTTTACATTGAAGAATAAGGTGAACAGAGGTCTAGGGAGTTACATGACGTAGAAATAACAGTACTAACTATTTTGAATAGTTACAGGGATGAACTAAATAAGGTAGGATAATAGAAGAACAATAAATGACACTCTAGACTTGTAAATCAAAGACTTATTCAAAGACTCTATTCTATTCATTACTGGTAGGAGACAGAATTACATCTTGGTGTTTCCATGAGCACTGTGTATTTTGACTCAAGAAGCCACAGCAGGCCTCCCTGCCTGAGCACGTCTGGTCTTCATCTCTGGTAAATAATTCAGTGTAGCACTTCTGTGAAGAAGTAGTATCACATGTTTAAGAGAAAAGAGTCACAGAGTAGAAATCATACTGTAAATTCTTCAGTAAGCAGTGACTTCCATCATAATTCTGAGTTTCTTTGGCTACATGCAAATTGCTGCTAAATCAGAATTGAGAAGCTCCAAACATGGTTCCTGGTTTCATAAGGACCTGACAGCAATGGAAGTATAAAAAGGATTTGCCTGAAATCCTTTAATTTAGCCAGACAGAGTAATAAAACACAGTTGTCTTGTTCTTTTTATGCCTGACTAGTTTAGTCTACGTTGTAGTACTAAACAAACTTGTAAAATTTCTTGTATCTTTCTAGAGCTGAACTTTCTGATTATAACCTCTGTCTGACCCAAATATACTGAATACAGTTTAATACTGAGACAATCCTGATCAACACAGCATCTGTTTTGTCTTATCTCCCAAAGGTCTATTCCAAATGAAGTTTCAGGTGCTGCAGGACAAGTTGAGGTCAGCCTAGTTTTTCACAATAGAATCATTTGAGTTCATATTTGGTTTACTAAAATGTAACTGTATAATTGCAACCCTTAGGTTAAACCCCTTTCCCCGTCAAGAGCCACGGAAAACTTCAAGTGGTTTGAAAGAAATTGCCAGAGGAAATACTTGTTGTGAAGACTTGTCACTGTTTTGTGGTGATAAGGGGTTTTTTTAAGTGTTTCTTTTTCTTGTGTAAATGTAACATTGCAATACTTCAATTACAGGCATCAGAGTTTATTTTGCATAGTTGGAAAATGGTTACTTTGCTACTTAGAAGCTGTGTGTTCCATTTTAATTGATGAATTCAACAATAAGTAATATTTTATATTAGTAAATCAAGATGTTATATGTTATATTAACAATTAAACATAACTATTCTGTGAGCTGTACCTGGTTTTTTAAACTCAATATCTCTGGCCTTTTCCACATAAGCAGGGAAAGACTTAATATGTGAGAAAGGAGTGTGGAATCAAAGTGAGCAAAGTCTGAGAGAGAGCAATTTGATTATTAGAATTTTATTTATTAGAATTTTTATTTATTAGAAACCTACATTTGTTTCTAAAGCACTTCAAGGAAGCCAGATATCATGTGTGCAAATCAATACTGAATGATAACTGTGCTTCTGTAGTAGTTCAGGAGAGGTGATGAAGTATTCTCTATTTTCAACTGAAAGGTAAGTTACTCTTCTTTATGTAGAAGTGCCCTATGGGCCTCTTACTGAGAAGTAGATCAGACAGGAAAGGAATTTCAAGCCTAAAGCCTTTGGTCTCTTGAACCAGATATTCCACCCCATTCAGTGGGTGGTAAAGCTTGTAGTTAATCCTGGGAGCTAGAAAAGGGAGTTAAGTAGAGTGAGAAACACCTCCCTCCAGAACATTTCTTTCAAAAGTACAAGGAGTAGGGAATTGAGTATGCCAATACTCAAGCAACAATATAGCAGTATCCAGATACTATCTTAAATGCTGACAAGTTTCTAATCTGAAAGTGGTGTTCTTAGAGATGTGTTACTTTCATAATCCTTATGTCCTGAATGCAAGCACTAATTGATAGATCTAGCCACATAAAACTGTTGTCCTTTTGCTGTGTGAGATTGTAATGGCTTTGCGCAAACACAGAACAAAAATGTGTATTTGTTCTGTGTCAGAGACTGAAATGGTTCATGCCTTAAACATTGTTATGAAGGAGTTTTGCCCATTGTAGCAAAAACTGTATAAAGACAACCACAGAAGTCCACCCCTCCTTGAAGATGCCTGACTGGAACTTTGGACTGTGAGTTAAGCTGCCTGGATACGATAAAGGGGACACTATTGTTCAATCATCTCAGATCTAGGGAGAAACAAACAAGGCTAAGGGAAAGGAATGCATCCACAAGAAAGCCAAACACAGCAGAAAATCATCCCTGGCTGGGTTTGGGGTGGGGGACACCACAGCCCACAGAGGCCAGGTTTACACAGACTCCCCCAAACAGAGTGGGGAGGAGGAGGCTCTGGGAGTGTGGCGTAACCTCTAGTCAGAGGCACTGAACATCCATTCTCCTGTACACAAACCAGCCGAGCTGTGAAACTCCCAGCCCCACAGGCCACATCCACAGGACATTCATGTGAGAGGCAGCTGAGGGGGTGTCATAATCCATCAAAGACCCCCCAAGGTGCTCCTGAGACTTATTCCTGAGGCCTTGCACCACAGGACTGCATGTGATGCAACAGATCCCTAGTCTGCTGCAAGAGACTGTGTCAAACTGCACCCCTCCCAGGGGAGGTACCTGGGCGTTCCCACCTGGCCTGAGCATGTATTAATCCATTGGACTCTATGCTTTTTGAGGGGGACCCTAACCACCCAGAAGACCAGATGGAGAGGATCAATGGAATATCGTTGGGATCCATTCAGTGGTGATGTTTTCTTTAATCTGTCTCTCTTTCTGTCCCCCCACCTCTTTTCTGCTTCTTTGTCTTCATTTCCTTTTTTTTTCTTCTCTCTCTCTCTCATATTTACTATTAAATAAAACCCATACTATTGACTTTGGCATATGGTCTCATTTGCACCTTAATTCAGGCAGAGGTATTTCTAATAACTTTAAAAAACCGGACCATAACAGTTCTGTTTCGTAGATTCCAGAAATTGTGATGCAGGGAAGTAGTCTAATTATTCCTAAATTGTAACTTTCTGTATTCTGCATACATCAGTTTCATAACTGTCATAGTTATGACAGTTCAGTCATAGAAGGAAAGTGAGTATTTTCCTTAATGACCTATCAAATTATACAGTATTTAATTGGGAAAAAATACTTCCTGATTCTCCTTGAAATAGCCGCTTATTTTGATGGCGGCAAATGTTATTCAGTAAATTTCTTTAAGAATCTGTTACGCTATGACTTAGTAACTTTTCTTAGCTCTGTTCTGTTGAGTGCAGCATGTCCAGTGATGTGGTTTTAGATGTTCTGTATTTTATCTAAATGAATAATACGTATTAGGGTTTTTTAGCTCTTCCCAACTCAGTGTCTCAAGATCATTCCATGAATTCTTACCCCTGCTGACTAGAAATTATTAAGCAAAATCATTTGCTGTTTCTTAATGTTAGTGTTTAGGGAAAAATATTATCATAGAATAAGAAAAATCCCAGCAGTCCCAGTTGTGTTTTATGAATGTGTATCTCAGTATTCCTAAAAAGCAACTAAATAAGCAGTCATTCCTTTGACTTTTCTATCAGCAGGTGGGCACAATAAGAGGAAAAGTAACCACATGTTTGCAGGAAGTTGGAAGGGATCACTGTTTCTCATTAAAATACCAATAGTACCACTAAGATGCAAAATGGCTTGCCCACTATGGGTGATCAGGACACTGGAAGATCTAGGAATAGAGCCTAGGTCTCCTCAAAACCAGCCCATTCCTCTGTTCCTCTGCAGTGAGGCAGTTCTGTCTTCAGGAGCAAGTTACTTTCTCTTTTTTGATCAAGGTCCCTGCCCGTATAGATTTGGGTTTTT